>OU975417.1:1200000-1800000 GCA_918857605.2 Philereme vetulata
TCGATTATTTACTATGTTATATAGGTTTTGTAACTGGGTTGTTTGTTACAAACTAGAAATAAAACTAATTATAGGTTAGCTACGTACTATATTCATTTGTTTAAGCGACCACACACAGAAAAGCAATGTAGGACGGTCTCCCAATAGATGGCCAATAGATGGCTCACCTCTCCCGATCTGATCAACGCCTACGTGAACGGGCTGATCGTGGAACTGAGCAGCACCCCAGTAAGGCTCAGGTTGGATGGCAGGTATGTAAACAACCTGAGTTACGCTGATGACATGGTTCTGCTTAGTCCCTCGATTAAAGGATTAAGAAAACTTATCTCGATTTGCGAGGCGTACGCGAAAGGGCATGATCTCCTAAACAACGCAAAAAAGACGGAAATGGTGATTTTCAGATCGGGAAAGGGACCTGAAATAGTACCTAAGGTCTACCTTAACGGACAGCCCGTAAGAACAGTTGACCAATTCAGGTACCTTGGACACATCGTTACATCTAACTTAAAGGATGACGCTGACATAGAGCGACAACGTAGGGCTTTGTGTGTAGTAGGCAATATAATATACGTATAGGCCAGAAAGTTCTTAAAGTCATCGCCTGACGTGAAAATAACACTCTTCAGATCCTTCTGCCAGTCGTTCTACACACGTCAGCTCTGGACAGATTATACTAATAAGTCGCACAGCGGTATACGAGTGGCTTACAATAACGTCTTCAGACACATGATTGGTCTGAGACGCTATTGTAGCGCTTCGGAAATGTACGCAGAGGTTGGGGTTGACTCTTTCATTGCGATCCAAAGAGGACCGCCTCCTTCATGTCCAGAGTCTACATGTGTAGAAACACAATCATCTGTCGGACAGACAGATGTCTGGGGGACAGACTGATGCTGACGGCAGCGTATCGACATTGGGTGGAAATAGCCACCTAACCTAAGTACCTAATTTTTAAATAGTTTATTTTAGTGTAGATTATAAAATATGGACCACTGTGTCTGCAATAAAGAATAATTAATATTACTATTCACACATATTTATATTAAAACTCGTTTATAAATATACATTTTTCACTACAACGTATAATGATGCCTACCGGGCTCTTATGAGGTTGCCGAGATACTGCAGTGCGTCGAGAATGTTCTCCGAGGCGGGTGTTCCCGACTTTTTCGCTATCATCCGAGCTCGCGTAGCGTCGTTTTGGAGTAGGCTGAGACGCTCCAACAATAGCGTACTGAGGGCTATCTCTGACCAGATTTATTTGAATTTATAAGTATTGTATTTCCGTCCACCAGAACGGAAATAAAAAATGACTACACTGAAGCATCTGCTCCGTGGCATATTCAGTATTTTTAACTGACTTCAAAAAGTGAGGAGGTTCTCAATTTTGTTGCTTTTTAGTGTATTTTTCATTTGTATGTGATATGGGTCGTATTTTTGTGCCTGTAATAAACGTATTTTTTATATTCAAAAAAACAGTAAAAAATACATTTATGAAACCGACCGCGAAGCAAGGCCCAAACGATCGGTGGCTAGGACTGCAGAGAGAGGAACCTCCTGACTATGCGTGCCGAGTCCAGGAGTACCGCCTTCTGTATCTGGACCTTGACCCAACTTCCTAGCGAAAGCCTCTTCGCTATCAGTCTGTTGACCAACTATCGGAACGATAATCGTTGATTCCACATTCCACATGGCGGTAATCTCATGAGCCAAGTCAGTACTTGCTTAGCTTGTCCTTCTCGGCCTTCACGAGATTAGCATCATGTGGGATAGTAATATCAACAAGTACCGCCCGGCGTTCCGACCGGTCTACCAGCACGATATCAGGCTTATTGGTGACAATAGTCCTGTCCGTGATGATAGAGCGTGGCACGGCCATTTTCAAGAACTGGTTCCGGCGCATATTTTTAATATGGCACCTCCGGTCCAACAAGGCCATATTGAAGAGCAAGCGGCTGGTGGATAATTCTAGCCACTTGATTGTGTCTATGCAAGTAGGTACTCAGGATTAGCAAGATGCGAACATCCCGAAAGCACATGTCTGAGGGATTCTCCGGGCTGTTGACAAGCTCTACAGATGTCGACCGTCCCATCCTTCATAATATACTTTCGGTAATTGTTCGACTTGATAACCTCAGCCATAATTGCACAGACAAAACCCTCAGTTTCTCCGAAAAGATCACTAAAACGTAACCAGATTACTGAGTCGAGCGGGTCTAAGTCGGGTCCTGTTAGGGCTTTGTAGAACCGCCCATGAAGCTCCTTGCTCTTCCATACGGCCTCGCGATCCTGAGTACTTAGCACCGGTGGTTTATGCCAGTTCTCGTTTGCCAACGAGAGCGGGGTAAAGTTTTGTTGTCAACTGCAACGACATCCCGATGCACCCCACACACATTATTAAGATGCCAGATGGCGCTGCGCGGATATGTCACCTGAAAATGTTGTAATTTTATAAAAAAGTTTTAAAAATAGTAAAAGTGGTTATTTTATCGAAAAGTGTTATGAATTATAGTGAACTAGTGACAATCAGTGTATCCTAGTGAAATCTCTGACAATTGAGGAATATTCATAAAAATATAAAACTTTCAAAAAGACGGGTAGAACATTTCAAATTTTGTGCCAAACAATTAAACAAAAAAATATGTGTCTGGTTAATTCTGTTTCCTAACAGATCGGAATGAACTAAGTGGAACTACTTATTTAAATACATACGTTATTTGCCTTTCAAATTGAATATAAAAAGGTAAAATCTATTATTTTATGTGAAAACCAGTAACTTTTGAATTTTTGGCTCAAATGTAAACAAATAGTGCAAAATAAAACTGAAGGTAGAAACGCAGTCATTTTCGATAAAGTGTAGTTCCAAATTCAAATTATTTTATTATAAATTGAACTCTAAATAACCTAAGTGTAGTTTCTTGAGAACATTTTTTATTTGGTTTAGATTTGGTTGTGTTATTGACTATTTATAATTTTGTGGCTTAAAAACCAGCAAAATAGTACCAGCGTTTCAGACTGATGGCGGGTTCCTATATCCTTCAGCTACTCGACGATAGAGAATCAAGCAATCAGTAATAGTTCCAGGAATTATTAATGTGCTTGCCAACTTAGAGTAGATGTACCTGTGCTTGTGCTAACCTTTCGGGGCGTTTGTTTTGTTTTGACCAAAACATATAAAATTTATTGTATCTATGTGCTTGTGGTAATTCGTCGATATGACCTTCACTTGTGATAAATGCTTGCATACAGTCATTACTAGACAGCATTTAACCTGCATGCTTTGTAAAATAAACCTTGATTTAAAATGTGCTAATGTGACTGTGAAGCACTTTAACTCTTTGTCATACGGGAGTAGAGCAAAGTGGGAATGTGCGCCCTGTATTAAAAGCAGTACCTTACTAAAACAAGCTGATGCTTCAACATCCAGTGCTAATACTTCACCGGTAACAGTGGAGGCGACTGCGACGACGACGGTGGCAAGAAGAGGAGCAACAAGAATAGCACCGACTCATAAACAGTCAGAGCAAAGTGTACCATCGGCTCGTTCACCACCCACACGAACCAGTCACAGCTTAAATTAACGACGGCTCGTGCACCACTGATAATGTCTCAGTCGCAGCTTAAAGTAAAATTGGCACAAACACCGACAATGTCACAGCAAAAAGTAACTGTGGCTGGGGCATCACCAGAAGAGACCCGGCCACTGCAAAGGCTACCATTAAGGCGTACATCTCCTGCGTGTACGATTGCACAGCAAAAAGTACCAACGGCTGCAGTACAGTCTCAGGCATTACTAGATTCTTTCACGGAAGAAAATGAAAATATCACTAATTCTAGAATTCTAACAGAAATTATACATTTTCGGCAGCATGTTACCAGGCAACTTAACAACCAACATGCGAGACTGGATGATTTAAGTGTAGTTTTTCAGGAACTACAGAACAATGTGGTGGATCTAAGTAACAAGTATGGCGCATTGAGATCTGATGTGGACTGCCTCATGACATCAGTTGAAAGCATGGTAGATGATAATAGTCTATTGAAAGATAGTGTCGACCATAACTGTACCCGTATCGCTGAACTTGAGACGAATGAGTTTTCCCTGAAACAAGAACTAATTACAAGAAACTGCAGACTAGCTAAGATAGAGGAAAAATTGCTAAGTTATGAAACATTTGGAACCAATTCCCGAGAAATTTCTGACGTTGTAACGGCTAAACCAAATCATGCCAGGGAAACTCACCAAGATAAAATTAATTTCAAGGATGCTGATGACACCCCTGGTCTCAGTTGTCAACGTAACAACACACGTTGTATAGGTGCAAGCACATTAAAAATTATCCAGCGAAGCATGCTCTCTCCTAATGAGTATAGGAAATCTAACATTGAACACCCTCGGTACAATACTTCCAGAACATATTGTGGCTCCAAGCCACAACAATATCACAAAGAAGCTATAATAATAGGTAACGGACAACAAAACCAGTTGCAGGCTGTAGAAAGAGTCAGAAAGATACATGCGTGCTTCTTTGCACCAGACACCTCAGAGGATAGCATCAAGAAACACCTAGATGGCACTGGAAGTGTAACGAGATTAGAGGTCAAGAAGTTAAAATTAAAACACACACACACTATGCTTCATTCGTGCTGACTGTTCCAAACAATGCCTTTGAACTCCTGATGGCACCTGAATTGTGGCCGGTGGGAACTGCGCTTCGTGTGTGGTTTCGAAGGGAAGCTGGGCGCGTGCCACGCCACTGTTTACCCCGCGCTCCCAGCCAAAACCCAAGAAAGGGCGATCAATAGTGATCATCAAAAAATCAAGAATAAGTTCAGTCTTCACGCAGTCTACCAGAATGTTAACGGATTGAAAACTAAGCTCAGTTATTTTAAGCAAAATATTATATCATTAGTAGAAATGGACATAGTAGCTGTCGTTGAAACTAAACTTGATCCCTCGATAAACGATGCTGAGCTGTTTCCAGATGGATGGAAGGTGCTGAGACGTGACAGACCAACTTTGGGTGGTGGAGTGCTCATTGCTGTAAGGTCTGGACTTGATATTCGACGGCATCTGGAACTTGAGACTGACCATGGAGAAGATCTCTGGGTTTCTCTTACATATCGCGACCGAGTGATCTACGTATGCGTCGTATACATAAGACCTAGTGCCAGTGAAGAAGACTATATGACGTGGTTTACCAAAGTTGAGAACAGTTTCGATAGTATACTTAACAAAGCTAATGTGATAATTCTATGTATCTTAATTTAAATAGTGCAAATGCAAATGTCAATAATTATATGGAATTTTTCTTGGACTATTGTAATCTTGTTGAAAATAATGCTATTGTAAATGAGCGAAAGAGTAAACTTGACGTAGTACTTATAAGTGAAAAGGTTCAAAATGTAAGCGTTAGCACGGCAGATGAAGGTTTAGTGAAACGCGCTGACATATACCATCCACCGCTAGATGTTGTGTTCTGTGTGAATGGAGCTGGCAGAGAAACAATGCTGGAGGCAAGTAACATTGATAGTAAGAGAGATTACAACTACGGTAAGGCTAATTTTGAACTACTATATGAACTCATAGATGATGTGAGTTGGGAAGAAGTATTAAATGAGACTAGCGTCAATAGAGCTGTAGAAATTTTATATGACATTTTATACGAATGCTTTGATAAATATGTGCCAAAAGAGGTTCGGCGAGTCCGGCCCACTAGACGATATCCTACATGGTATACACAAGATATAATTATTGATATAAAACTAAAAGGAACGCTCCACAAACTCTGGAAGACAGGCAAAGACAAATATATATACAGTTTCTTCTCAGCCATCAGAGCTAATGTTAAACATAGACGGTTGGGGTTCATTACTCGTAATTGTCGGGAGTTTAATAATTTGGGTGCAATAAAACTGTTATATATTTCCTTAGTGAGAACAAAGATTGAATACGGTTCGTGCATTTGGAACCCACACGAATCTACATATTCTCTTATGCTTGAGAAGGTTCAAAAGCGGTTCCTTCGCTTTATGTATAAGAAGAGTTATAATTATTATCCGTTCATATACCCCACGAAATATCTACAGGGTACACTAGGTTTCAACTCTCTTGAAACGCGTAGAATAAATGACCAAATTATGACTGTGTGTCATCTATTGCGTGGTGTGGTTGACTGCCCTGATTTGGTTAGCGAGGCAAGTCGGATGTGCGTGCCTGAGCAACGCTCTAGATATCGTCCTGGGAGAGTCCTGCTGTTCGAGCCGAGCCCTGCGCACACTGTGGCACGTCAAAACTCGCCTATCTGCCGTGCGCAGCGCCAACTTAACGCACTGCTCAAGTTGTACCCTGAAGCCGATGTATTTGCGGATCTTATACCGAAGTTGGCGCAAGTATGTCTAGAATACTGCGAGAGATTAGATTAGAGCTAATCCTATAATTGATCCTCGATCCAATTAATTTTATATAATTCTTACTTTTTATTTCTGTTGTGTCCTTATAACTTTAATTTTGTTTTTATTGTTTTATGTACTAGTAATAACGCTTTGGTTTTTGTAAACTGTTATGTTATTTCTGGAGTAATAAACGAATTTGAATTTGAATTAATGAAATACTCCCTGAGATTATACACCTCGCGGTTATGAAGGGTTTTGGCATTTAAAAAGCCCCGACCCCCACATTTCCGCGGGATGTACATTCTCATTACCGAAGAGCGTGGGTGCCGCATACGATGAGTCGTGAGCTGTTTGCGAACTCTACAATCCAGGGCTCCTAATTCTGTCTGAGTCCATCTCAGTATGCCAAAGGTGTAGGTATATGAGGTGTATATGTCAGTATATGAGTAGGGGCATAACCCAGCCGTTGAAGGCATGGACCTTGTTGCCACCTGACAAAATACTGTTAAGAACTTTTGTCAAGCGGCAAAAGAAACGTTCCCGCACCGTCTGTTTTATGTCCCTATCTATTATACCCAACGACTCCGACATACCGAGATATTTGTATGTCTCGACTTCAGAGAGAGATCTGAGAGATATTTCTCAGAAAGCTGCATATTCGAAGGATTTACAGTTGTAAATCCTTCCTTCCACGCCGTACTTGCATGACCGCACCGAATTCCATGCTGATGGCGTTGCTAAATACCTGTGTGATATTAAACAATGTCTCCAGCTTCGAACTCTTAGGTGCAAAAAGCTTGAGGTCAACCATGTACAGTAGATGAGAAATTATCTCCCCCTCTCTCCGAAGTCGATGGCCTAGGCCTGAATCCTTTAGCAAAGTGCTAAGAGGATTCAGTGCCAGGCAAAACCACAAAGGACTCGGACTATCTCCCTGGAATATACCTCGCTGAATCCTTATGAGATCATGCGGAACAGAAGAATCCCATCTGCTACCTGGATGATGAAGAATTCTGTTCCACTGTCTCATACACGATCCTAAAAAGAGTCTCAAAGTTGCATTTACTTTATACAACTCTAAGACCCTCTCTAGCCATGTATGAGGAACCGAATCATATGCCTTCTTATAGTCAATCCAAGCAACTGAGAGGCTTCCTCTGCTGGCTGATGGCCATGTCAATGAGGAGGAGCTCCTTAGTACCACGGGACCCAACCCTACATCTACACCTTCCTTTGGTCGCTTTGAAAGTTGCGATTCTGCCAGTATCTATCCACACGTTATCTATAGCGACGAATACTTACGGCTAGCCTATGCACATACTTTCTGCTTCAGAAAGTCAATGCGCTCTGTGACACTAGCCATGTAGTCCTGAGGCCGGGTTCCGGATCCTGCAAATGCCTATGTCACAAAGCGCATTATTCGTGGGCGATGGTTACCCCCTCTAAAACAGATTAGTTTCGCAATAAGAGTCCTGAACCCACTGATAGGTACGCCGTTCGATTCGCACTTGCCAAGAAGGGACACCGCCAGCAGGCCGCGGTGCTCGCTCAGTATCCGGGAACTTGACACGAGCAATGCGGCACGCTGCAACAGCTCCGCAGTACAGGATCGCATTGGTATCAGCAAGATCTTCCCTAGTTATAGGTACGGAATTAGCAATGGGTTCAGGGCCCGCACTATCGCTTAATTTCGTCTGTGCGTGGGTAAGCGAGGTAGCCGCGGTCTAGTTTCGAAAGGTGTTTACCGATATGACAAAATCGCATCGTCCAAAGCTCTCCTCAATAGCTCATTATCTTGGGTACTCACGCTGCTATATCCGAGATCGATGTCTTCAGCTACGGGGTCCGAATGCGTCGCCACCGATATCAGAGATGCCGATACCGGCGGCGTGTCAGTCGGGTCCCGTTGCGAGTGGTCAACCACTTGATCTCAGCGCTTCTGATCGGAGCCGATCAAGTAAGTACATTGTCATCCAACAATTTCAACCGTTGGATGGCACGCACTTGATCCGACAGTCGTTGTGCAGTGACGGACACAGTTGGTTCAAGGGCCTTAAACAGAGGAAGCTTTCGAACCCGGTACACGGTCAGGTAGGTTCCTTCCACTGTAGCCCTATAAAATGCGCGCATGACGTTCACATTCATTTGGTTTGTCCACTTTATGCGACTGGAGGCGGGAGCCGGACGCGGGACTGAGTGTCCCGTAGGCCCCAAGCCGGCCGACAGCGGGGGCCGCCTTCGCCTTGTATGGCGAGGGCTCCGCTCCGCTCTCATCGCTCGACACACAGCTGGTGTCCGGGGGGGGTCCCATACTCCTCATCCACGGACGACGACGCCGTGGAGCTCGACGAGGCGGGCGGCGGTGGTGTTGGTTGTGCGTTCCTTCTCGTATCCGCTCGTAGTACTTTCGTCTGAGATCTTGTTATAATTATTGAGATATTGTTGTTTTCGATTATTTATATTGTAGGTGAGGTATTTTATATGTATTCTGCAGTAAACTATTCACGGTGGATTGTAAAATGTTATTAAAAATCTTATTTGTAAAAAATCTCAAGAGAAAATTTTGACTGACAGGAACGGCGACATTTATTTTTTTATTATTATTAACGGTAGCTATGAGCCATTCAGGACACTTAAAACGAATACAGGGGCCATGTTCAGCATTTAGCGTGTGATCCGAGAGCTGGCGCTTATCTGGTTCAACGCATAGGTAAGCATTGCAATTCAGCGGGGCAATGCAGCCAGTGTCCTGGGGACACTTCCGCCTGGTAGTGATCTGGAGCAGTTGAGCTATCTATAGATCGTTTGCAACGGTTTTTAGATGATTCAACGGTTTCTTCTGTATTGTATTGTAAATAGTTGTTAATGTACATGGCTTATATGATGATGATGATCTCAAATAAAACAACTCAATTTCGCGTAATTTTTATTGAATACATTAATAAAAACCACGTCAATACACATGCATAAGTAATGGAAAATAGTGATACCACTCGTAATAAAGAAATAATTGTGCTACTCTCAGTGCATCAATTTCTTATCAGATGTCGACCCTATTTTTCATTCGAAGCTTACAAATGGAGCGGTTTAATTATGTTCCACCGCACTAATTGTATTGTATTGTATTCATTTATTTCAGATAATTTTTATCCATAATCACAATAAGTTAAAACAAATAAATTACAATCAAAATAAATTAAATTAAATCAATAATATAATATAGTAGGTAAGAATGCAATCAGCAGGAAAATAATGCGGATTATCGAAGGTTTGTTCGAAAGTGTCTAGAAACAGTTGGAGGGCGCCTCTGTCGGTTAAATGAACATTACTTTGACACATCGATATATATGTACTGCGTATGCTTTGACACTATATAAGCGGATTTTCGCAGTGCCTATTGTCACTGTTCCTACATCTTTGAACCAAGTTGTACATTCGTTAAACACACCCTCCACTATGGTATTTCATTAATTCTGTAAAATAAGACATAAATCTAATAATAATTAAATTAATAATTACCTACCTAATTGGTATACATAGTGAGGTGGAATTTAATTAAAATTGCATGCCATTCGAATCAAACAATAAGGTTAAACGATCGAACAAAAAAATAATAATTTATATCTAAGTTGTGCTAAAAATGCTATTACTCTGTTTCAACATTAGGCAAAATAAATTAATAAAAATATATCTCTCATTAGTATTCCATAGCTTAGGCTAATAAACAAAACATATATCAATGAAAAACTAAATTATGGCACTAAGAGCCGACGACGACGTATTATAAAATGCTGACAAAATGATACAAAAACATTACTCTTAACCTAAATAACTATAGGTGGACACAGTTCGACTTTGTAACGAAATTCGCAATTTAATTATACCAGTTCTAACAAGAACCTGTTAATTATGTGCTACAAATAATCGCGAGATTCAAGTTTGTATTAATAAAGATTACTTACTCAAATCTCAATCCAAAAAAAAAATTTTAGGTGCATTCAGAACAAATATTGGGAAACGTCACACAAAGCTGAACTATAATCATATTATAGTCCAAAAAATATATTTGGTAATTAAATTGCAATTTTGAATTTGAAATATTAGTCCCGGTAATGTTAGTTAGGGGTAGTTAGGATCTGGTTCACAAAAGGTCAAGGAAAGTTCAAATTTGGTAGATTTCGTACAGTTGCTAACAAAAAAAAATTGAAACAAACTGTTTGGTACGGCAAGGCGGTATGTCGACCAGATGGTGGCGATATCCTCGAAAAACTGGTTTCCGGTACCATTTTTCCGGCGTCACGAATGGCATTTCCCTCAAGGTCGTAAATTCTGAATATCAATCAGGACACCCAACTTTACAAATCTACCAACTTTCCTTGGTTTTTTGTAGTGAAACCCCTTCTCTATGTCTGTATTGCCTGGACATAGTCAGGTAGGAATAGAACACAAAATGCCTATGATGACACAAGTAACGTTCACGCAATCCATATAAACTACACATTATATATATATATATATTTAGAAAAAACTGACGTTAATTTACGTCACATTACGAATTTACTTTGAACACCAAACAGTTAGATTACACAATAATATATCCTAACGACAGATTAGCTAAATAAAAAAATATAGGATTCTTATATTTTGTATAACAACAGTCATATTTTGTAAATTTCTACATTGAAATAAGGTGAACGCTATTGGTCACGAATAGATTAACGCTAGATAATTGTACTTAACAGTATAGGTTGAACTACTCGGGTAGGTAGCAAATACATTAGCAGCCCGCTTGATATATAAAAAGTAAACAGTTCCTGAATCAATCAGCTACAAGTGGCACATATTCCCTACATTACCCCCGGCATGTCAGCCGCTAGCCCTTTTTGTATAGAAAGGCGCTTGGTATGCAGTTCTCTTAGCAAAATCGATCATGCAAGTTATAGCTACAAAATGGTAGAAAAAATATCGAGAATAAAGGAAAAAAAGTATCATCCATAACCCAGGAGAATATATTTTTTCCTTCAAGCTGGATATTTATACAGATTTACCAATTTTTCCCCATATGATTGATAAGCTAGGGGAATGCATGGAATAGGCAGTCAGTTCAGACGCGAGTCGCTAGATCTTACGTCAGCGTAAATACTCAACCGTACAAAATCTCAGATTATACAAAATATAATTTTATGATAATGATGATACAAATTATTAAAGGTTTAGAAGGTAATTTGAAATCGAATAAAAAACGTTGCGTATAGATTTATTTAAGCTCACTAGCCAGTCTAACAGTGGACATGAGCTTAGAGCATTTATAATAATAAATCTAACTAACTTAACCTACGAGTAGGTTAAATAGCGCAGATCTTGATTATCATCAAAATTATTAGATTAACTAATCGAGTAAGCTAGCTACTCGATAAATAAACTAATTTAGAATATAGTATGTTATTGCATTCGTTTCTAAACAAAATGTTGTAATAAAAATTTACAAAATGGGATGTAGCTGAAATCTAAACGATTAACGACGTAGATTGAGACAAGCTATTCAACATCTGCAGTATTATAAGAGTACAAAATGCCTGTACAAAATGTTCTCCTTTCACTAAGTTTTTGATCAACATTATTGATTAGGGGCCGTACATTAATTACAAGAGCTGTTCAGAAGGGGGGGGGGGGGGGGGGGGGGTCAAGTCGAATCTCCCCCAATCTCACGCGGGGGAGGGGGGATCTCGGCAAATATCACTTAATTTATTTTAATTTTTCCACTGTGATTCTAGATTACGAGATAACCATTCTTGAATACGAGTCTTAAATAAAAATAATGTAGACGATTGTGTTTTCTTAAATAAGTCCAACGCATTTATCCTACCTACAAATTTTGAAAATCTCACGTGAGTTAAGGGAAGGGGCTCGAACCAAATCTTGCGACATCTCACCAGGGTGCAGGGGAGTGGGAGAGGGAGGGGGGGGGGGGGGGGGATAAACATCTTCAAAACGCGCCATGGAATTAATGGACGCCCCCTTACGACAGTTGCCAGTACATTCGTTATCATAAAATACTTACCTCATTATTTTGTTATTCGATGGTGATGCGCCTTCGCCGCACACGCACTAGACTGGCTACTTAATTCAGCGTACAGCAGCAGTAATAAGAAACATTACAATGATATATGAATAATATCGTATATTTTACAAGACTTGAAAGTTTGTTCTGAGACGAGATGCATTAGTTCCCAATTAGTGGTATATGTACTCCCAAGATCAATCAAGGATCGATCAATGTAAACGAGATACATTTCATTTATCATTTCGGCTACTAGGTGTACGCGAGTTTGTCTTTCTGTAAGTGGTATTCAGGAAAATCTAATTGGGATCCACTGCCCTGGAAATATGGCAATTGAAAACGAAAAAGGACACGAAAGCGCTCACGCTAAGCTTATACTATTAGCACAAATAAGCACAACTTTTTTAGATAACAAAACAATTCTTTAAAATGGACTTGGTGGCGAACTAAACCTCGTAGCTAGTAAACTAAACCCTTGTTGGAGAGCCGAGGGATGTGGACAATGAGGAGTAGGCGGAGGCATGCGAGGAAATTGATAACGAGACTCGAACGCCTGAGCAGAGCACTGATCCAAATCAGAATAATCATCCAAGTTCTGCTAATTGCAGTCCGTTCGAAACTTGTAGATTATAAGAAATATTTTTAAGTACTAGTTCAGTTAGTTAGTAGTTAGTTTTTAAATACCTAGTTAGCTGTAGATAAGTACATAACTATTATAAAATGTAAAATTGCTTGTGTCGATTGTTACATGTTTTCAAATTAATGTTGGAGGAATGTACTATATCTTGTGTGTCAAACTGTGGGTAACTCAGTAATAAACCAGATACGGAGTAAGACGGTCGTTTCATTGCTAACCGACATACCAAGGTGTCATTCCTCGGATTGAACCAATTATACTGCCAAAGGCGGCGTAAGGGCCCACCCTGGCGGGTGACGAACCACCCGCCAGCACGCAATTGGACCAGCGTGGCGGGTCACGGTCCAAACCCCCCCAAGTATGGATTACACAACTCAAACAAGGCCCCATGTACCCGGTGACTTCGGTGACTCCAGTGGCTGCGCTGACGTTGACAGGCGATATACCAGCCCCGAAGCCAGGGGTGCTAAGAATCTCCGGGTGAGATCCGACCGTCAAACAACCCTTGTTCATGTTATAAAAGACTTCTATTCGCTTAACATACTCACTTATAATGTAAGATCACATTTAACAGATAATCGCTTGCTAGAACTCGAAAACGTACCTCACACCTCACTTCGGACAGCCAAACAGGGAATATCACGGGGAAACATTGAACCAATAGCCTTCAAGACGCAAATGGCAACAAACACAATGATCGAAATAATGAAAATATGTACAGAATACTACAAAAACCAGTATTCAGACGCTTCAAAATGTGACTAAGTATTGAAATACTGTCGTTCCGAAACGATACCATTCTTTACCGGAAAAGAGGTTCACGACGCTATAAAAACCATGACGTATGATAGGAGTCCGGGAGAGGATGGTAACGACAGAAGCTTTGAAAATAGGTTCACCTACGTTACTCCCACACATTACAAATCTATTTAATTCAATATTGCAGACAGGACAGATCCCAAAACAGATTGCCACTCAAATAATATCCTTCATAACAAGAAGGGGGATAAACCCAGCATTAGAAATTATAAATCCATTAGCCTAGTGTCACATTTATACAAGGCGTTTATCAAAGTCGTACCGAATCGTATAGGAGGCAAACTTGATCAACACCAACCACCCGAACAAGCTGGTTTTCGACCTAGTTTCTCGACCACAGACCACCTGCACACGCTCAAGCTCACCAAGTCATTGAAAAATACGATAAGTTCCATAAGCCTCTGTTCATAGCCTTCGTCGATTATGCAAAGGCTTTTGACAGTGTGAAACACTCAGCAATATATTCGGCTCTTAAAAGACAACAAATTGAAAAAAAACATACATTGACCTAATCCACCTCATTTATAGCAATAGCATAGCAGATATTAAATTCGACAACACAGGACCACAATGTAACATTAACAAAGGCGTAAAACAGGGTGATCCGATGTCTCCCATTCTATTTACGAGCACTCTCGAAGAGGTATTTAAAACGCTGGCAGTCTCGTGGGCAACAAAGGGCATCGACGTCGATGGTAAACGCTTGACAAACCTTCGTTTTGCGGACTATATTGTCCTTTTTGCCCCAACATCTCAAGAACTCCAACAAATGCTTCAAGAACTGAGTACGGCAAGTCTTGAGGTTGGAGTTCTAATGAACTGGACTACGAAGCAGATGTCTAATATACACAAGAAATACACTATGTCGATGAATATATCTACTTGGGCCAATCAGCAAGCTTCGAAAACAGGCAGAACAGGGAGATCGATCGCCGCATCGAAAACGCCTGGAAAAGCTATTGGTCCATGAAGGAGCACATGAAGGGTGACCTTCCACTAAAACTTAAGCGCCAGCTCATCAACATGATACACATTATTTCCGAGATTCAGAGGCATTCCCGATATTTGCGCGCACTTACCTGCGCCTTGATCAGCGTAAGTAATACTGTCTCCAATGGTCTATTTCACGATTTAAAATTTAATAGTGTTACCACCTATTTCACATACAATAATATTTACCTCGTCTCAAGAACAAACATAACTATTATGATAATAAACCTATTATCATGCTACTTGATTAATTTAAGTGGCACTTTGGCAGAAAGTATAATATTGTGAGTACAAACAATAATATTTTGAAAGTGAAACGCTGTGATTACAGTTATCCGTTAATCCCTTAGGGAATTCTGGTTACAATGCGCGAACACCCTGTGAAAGAAATAGTGCATATTAGATAAACAAACAATAAACACTTCAGGTAGAGGCCAACAGCAGTGAAGTACTCGTAACTTTTACTAAGTCTGACCTAAACCAGTTCATAAACTTCACTAACCATGAACAAAGAGACGCCTAACTAAGTAAAGCCTAATATAAGCCAATCGTTGCCCAATTTTTTCACACAATTTACAAGTGAAAAGGCAGACTGTAACTGACACAAACACATATCTATCAGTTTAGTGAGTTGCCTAGTATTTGCCTAGCATTAGGCAACGCTTGACGTCAATCAAGTCATCACCTAAAGGTTAGTGAAACTTTATTTTTGCTGTTGGCAACACCTTAATATTTAGGCATCTGATTTAGGTGTTTCCTAGGGATAATGAAAACGGGCATAAGGGTTCTTTGTTTGAGGTAGGGTAGTATGTTGAAATTTTTTAAATAGACTATTTTAGACTTGTTAGCACAGCTGTACTTAGACCTTTAAAGTTGTCGTTTGCATTGCATTTTTGAATTAGTGGCAACCATGTGGCAATGCCCAGTAAATATTACCTAGTCAGGTCATAAGTATTGTCACACAGTAAAAACTTTTCTTTTAGAATGCTGGCCACAAAAAAGTTTATAGAATTCGAATTTCGAATTGTTCATGAAAATAAAAATGTATACTTTTTAGAATTTTACTCATTTTTAAATATGGAGTGGACGCTTAAAGAAGACCGTGTTGCAGTTATTGCGTTGCATCGTTGCGGTTACGCGCCAATTCAAATTTTTGACATACTGAAAAATTTGAATATAACCAAAAGATTCGTTTATCGCACCATCAAACGATTCAATGAAGACTCTAGTGTAGATGACAGGTCAAGAAGTGGTCGCCCTCGGTCTGTTAGGACTCCAGCAGTGATAAAAGCTGTGAAGGCGCGAATTCAAAGAAATCCCAAACGTAAGCAGAAACTGTTGGCCCTTCAGATGGGGTTAAGCAGAACCACGGTGAAAAGGGTGTTAAATGAAGACTTAGGGCTTCGGGCATATCGAATAAAAACAGGACATCGTTTGAATGCGCGTCTAATGGACCTGAGACTGAAGAGATGCCGCGCTTAGTTGAAGCGGTACGCGGGAAAAAAATATCGGGAAATTCTTTTTTCGGATGGAAAAAATTTTACCGTAGAAGAGAGCTACAACAAACAAAATGATAAGGTGTACGCACACAGTAGTGAAGAAGCGAGCAACCGTATTCCGCGTGTCCAACGAGGTTATTTTCCATCCTCGCTCATGGTATGGTTTGGAGTTTCTTATTGGGGCTTAACAGAGGTACATTTTTGTGAGAAAGGTGTAAAAACGAATGCAGTTGTGTATCAAAATACAGTCCTGACGAACCTTGTGGAACCTGTTTCTCATACCATGTTCGATAACAGGCACTGGGTATTCCAACAAGATTCGGCGCCAGCTCATAGAGCGATAAGCACACAAGACTGGCTGGCGGCGCGTGAAATCGACTTCATCCGGCACGAAGACTGGCCCGCCCTCCTCCAGTCCAGATTTGAATCCGTTAGATTACAAGATATGGCAACACTTGGAGCAAAAGGCGTGCTCAAAGCCTCATCCCAATTTGGAGTCACTCAAGACATCCTTGATTAAGGCAGCCGCCGATATTGACATGGACCTCGTTCGTGATAAGACAACTGGCCGCGCAGATTGAAGGCTTGTATTCGAAATCACGGAGGTCATTTTGAATAAACTTTAGTGTCATAAGAATCTATGTTTTGTTAAGTTCGTTATATAAATGGTTACATAATGATTAAACTTGTTTCAATTATTTTATATTAAACATGTGACAGAATTTATGACCTGACTAGGTATAATCTAAATGAGGGCTTTTTATTTACGGTAAAAAAAACTATGTAATTTCAACTAAAGTAATATGGCGCCAAAAACTCAAAGACACAATATCATAATTTATCTCACTTCGTCAGTTCAACAAACACATTTTATTTTTTATTTCAAGTTCCTAGAAAAATGATGTTGGCACGGCAATTGACATTGACATTTCACTTTCCAGTTCCCTTTGTATTGTTATTATTCAACATAAGATAGAGCAACGCTATCTGTTAGCAGTTATACAAAAATGCCCGTGAAAACCCCCCATTAAGAACAGAAAATGATTACTTATAAAATTGTGGATATAAAAGCACTATTAAAGGTATTCAACTCGTATAAATACCCTGAAGTGAGTATTATCGCTTCATAACTATGCGTACAGGCAATTATAAACATCCGTCATGCTTTGTAATAAATAGGTACATTATTCAGTCGAGTAACACGCCCGTTTAGTTCAGATGAAACTATGGATAGGTATATCTAATCTACAATCAGTTCCGATAGGTAAAGTACCTAAACCAAAAGGTGAATGGTAGCCTAAGAGTCGCTATAGAAACGAGATGGGTTGATGGCATTGGCATAGTTTAAGTCTCGGGCCGTCGATAGTTAAAAAGATCGCCAGATCGCAATAGATAGCATCAGCTTAGGAGACCCAGCACCTAGGAATAGTTGCCGACACGAGTCTTGGTCTCTGAACATGTCACGGGTCTGCCGCCTGCATTTGCGCTTTGAAGAGCGATTAGATCAGAAAGTAAATATGGACTAGCAAAAATTATATCGACAGTAGATTATTTCGATCGCATCCTTGTTTGTGAAGTAAAGATTACATGAATATACCCATGCAATGCAATTCATATATATAGGTAATCCACTGTAATTAATTAATTTGTTATTAATAAAAGTAATCGTAAAAATATTGTACCAAAAGAAAAGAAAAGTGAATGACTAGACTAGGACTATGGCTACTACTTGGGAACCCACTCGAAGGAAAACAGGATCTACAGCACAAGTCTACTCGACTTAGTGTAGGTCCTGCTTGAAATTATGACGTACATACAAGCCATTATTTAAATTATAAATCTTTGTAAATTATATTATTTAAAATTGTTATTATGTGCTTGAAATGAATAAATGAAATTTGAATTTGAAATTTGTTGCCTAACTCAATTCAGTGTTGTGCACGCCTATAAGGCATACGTATCGGCCCTAGATCTCCTGAGTTAAAATTGCATGCCCGTGTAAAAATAGATATGCTGTAGGCATTCCCATTTGTGAATAAATAAAATAAGTTTTTTGTTGAAAAATTACTTTTTTCAAAACAAGCTTCTATAAAATTCATAATCAGAACCGCAAGCAGATTCAAATAAGCTCAAACGCACGCACGGCACGCCGTGGAAGTAAACCTATCAACCATTAAACTTGGTTGGTCCCCCATATTTTGGATTTAATGTGACGCTGTATTAGTTTTCGTGTTCTCCTCAGCAAGCCCTTTCATTTGATACCCATACAGTGGTAGTGCAGAAAAAAAACTAGTCCGCCATCTTGGATGATCCGCCATGTTGGAATTAGAATGACGTCACATAACTAAGCATGCATTGTCATCTAAAATAAGCGTGAATACCAAATTTCAGCTCAATCGGTTAAAGATAACTGATTTAAAATTCAGTTGCAAGATTCCACCCCGGACAAACACACCTAAATACATTTCAAGTTAAATAAAAGCTTGTAATAAAAGTCGACGAAGAACTAAAAAAATTAATCATTGACTTATTCCTGTCAGAGACAGCTTGTAATCGAAAACCAAACGCTCTGCAAATACGAGTATGACATAGGTACGTACCCCTTGCATACGGGATGGGTTGATTGAACTTAGATCTGTTTATAGATTTAAAATCAATGATTAAACAGCGATATCCATAAGTAATTCACTAATAAGGTAGTAATAGCATATCTAGTGCTGTAATAGAGACCAAAAATAAGGTCAATTTATTCTGATAAGTAAGCTCGTATGATTGATTAGTAGTTTAAGTATTATTATGTGTTAGTTATTTTGGTTGATTTTGTTGCAACTATAGTCTTTCCATTTCTTTATTTTCTCGATGACAGTTCTAATTTGATAGTTGTAGTGTTGTGACCTCATGGGGAGAGCTCATCGAGTGACAGTGACGATTCATCACATTTTGATTAAAATAAATAAATAAAGATTACCTGTCGTTATAATTATTTTGTTTCATTGTCGAGTACCTAACTATACCTACTTATTTTACAACAGCTTCGAAAATTGTAAAGAAGTTGGCATTATCAATCAAGAATTAATACGTGTAAACATCTTGTAATGAAATATAATATTAGTTAATTTTGTACAAAAGTATCCGGCAGTAGTTTAGTTTCTTACATTTTGTAAAAAAATATCGGGTCTGATATCGTGCTACGTTTGTCGATAGTTCCATCCCTATCAGTTTCTCCGACTCTGGTATAACCTTGTACGTGCGTAAGCGTCATAATTTTATAAAATAATGCATACATAATATAAAAAAGACGCTCGTTCAAGTTTTCACAGGAGCTGTCATCGAGAAAATAAAGAAATTGAAAGACTACAACTAAACTAAAGCAAGACGCCTAAAATTGTTTCCGTTCTCTTGTGGATTTCAGAAGAGACTGGATGCACTCCCCTCAGAGTATAGCAATTTAGCAGTTGAATATCGTTTTACGAATACACATAGGCGGGTAGCATTACTAGACACATAATTATTAAGTATTCGTTCGGGTCGGCTTTGTAAGTCCGACGAAACTACTAGATTGTAATATACGCTGAAAAATGGTAACCCGGTCTATGGGTTAAGCACTTTTGAAACTAATTCAGGTAATAAAACTAATAGGCGTTATTAGATATAAGGATAGATAATGTACAGTGCATGCATAAGTACCTGAGCTTACGAGTAAGTTAGTAGGCTACTTGCAGGGTTATCGCGCCTTCCGTGCCGAATCGCCGCGCGCTGTAGGCGTCGGCAGCGCTGGTATCTCGGCCATCGTCACCGCCTGCCGCCATCATCCAGTGTTAGAGTTAGTCAAGCGAGAGAGAAACCAATTAAATGAGACGATATTATTTTAATAGTTAGCCGAAACCACGTTAGTCGCTTATTAAGAGCATATGCGTACGACTTTTACTCGTGCTGATAACGCAGTTTAGACGCGCTATACATAAATGTGATAGATTCGCAACCTGAATACAGTCGAGCCATAATATCAACTTAACAGATTAGCATTAAAGCTGTTTGGTTCGACGACGCGACATGCTCACTGTCTGTCAGTAAGCGCTCCTAAAAGTGACATTAAAACAGTATCTGTTTACATCTTATTGCTCGCGACTGTTCTACTTTTGCTGCGCCGAAAATCTTCCCAAAGACGGATTGTATGCATTTTGCGGTACACTAATGCGGTATTCTTACCTCAAAGAGAAAAATAATTAAGTGCCAAGATTCGCGAGGTCAACCAGTAGCTGGCCTTAGTTTATTAGATAAATCAAGTCCACTTAAAACAGTGAGCGCAAAAGCGATTAGCAAATAATGGGACTGCAACACAACAGCAGTGAGCTACTGCAAAACAACTGTCAAACAGCAATTTGGCAATAACATTGCAAGCGGAATGTCTGACAGAGCACACAAATGACAGAGAAAAGCAAGGTCATAGAGATCATTGCTAAATAAATAAATAAAGAGATGGCTTAGCGCGTAATCTCTTCGTTTCTTATCACCCCTTGCCTTAAGTGGCTATTATGTACTCGAAACGTGGAAGTAACGATTCCATGTCATTTGATTTAATGTATAGCACATTGTGGAGTGTTATTAAATAATGAGAGGCATTCTATTATACATTTAACATACCACATTAAGCAGGATGCGAAGGAAAGATTAAAATAACCATCAAGTACGTTACTTGACTATTATCTTATAGTCAAAGCACTGGTAGATATTAACGGTCTACCCCAAGACTTTCCATGAAATGGTTTGGTTTCATATTCTCAGTCAGGACGCCATACGACATCGTTAGTCCATTATCACACAATTTACATTGCTAGGGATGACTGTCCTGTGATATCTGGCCGACAAGTTTAATATTACAGAGATGCCACTGTCTCCAGATAAATATTATTTTGATTTCATATTCATGCGTCACAGTACTCCTAACTTTAAACCCAAGCTGTATAAATACGAAGCGTACAAGCATATAAAACGACAAACATCTGTGAATATTACACAAGGGGAAAATATATTATGTAGTACAATAATGTTTTAGTTGCATTACATTTGTTATTTATTATTATTATTTATCATATAGTTTAATATTATAACTTCTAGGTAGCCGTGTCAATTAAGAATAAGAAGAATAAAGTTTACTTCACCAAAAAGAACATGCAACTTACATACTAAATTTAAAATTAAAAATTAAATCTAGGTTGGTGCATTCTGTACAGAGGTTAGTTCGATTAACGAATAAGTTCTTATTTTGTGGGTCTCTTAAGTTCACATTTTAATACAGATGAGGTTCCAAATACAAATCATTCAATCACAAGTTATGCCCGCGAGGGCATAATGAAGTTCAATACAACTTTACTCCCTGCTCAGCCGTAGGGATTTAATCACCTGCTTTCGGTGAGGTTTACATGACTGACATATAATTTAACATTGTGGAGCAGGTGGTGTAAAAAATATTTTAAGTCAATTTACAATATGACGACCTCCGTGGTGCAGTGGGCGAATATCCGACTGAGACGCAGGAGGTAGCGGGTTCGAATCCCGCCGCGGAACAAATGCTTGCACGATCTACTGATATTTATTCCCGGGTATGAATGTATATAAGTATTTTATCAGTTATCTGGTTCCCGTAGTACACGCTCTGCTTAGTTTGGGGCTAGATAGCGCTGTGTGAAATGTCCAGCAAAATAAATGGAAAAAAAATAACTTTCGCATTTATAATATTAGTGTGATGGTTCCCAATAAATGATTTGGAGTTTTGTGTTTGAAATAGGCAATTGTTTTGTTCTATTTCTTGCCCCAATCTACAAACGTATGTATATCAAAGAAATCAAACAGTAATATAAATTAATGAAGTCACATGGCACAAATATTATAAGTTAAAAATTTGGATGTTTGTTTGTTTGTACTCAATCATGTCGCAACGGCTGAACTGGGGCCCAATTCTGGAAACTTACAAGTAAAACGATTATAGAGCTATACCATCGTTTAACGATTTTGATTGATGTTCCTGTCCTAAGCTGTCAAATTTTAAATGTGTGTGGGGGGGGGGGGGGGGGGGGGGGTGTTGTGTTGTCATAGTAATGGCGGTCATTGAAAAGTTTGTGATAGTAGAATATTAAAAGGTATCTGTAGTGGTCACTATACATATTTTGCGACGATACCGTTGTCGTAATGAAGCCATTGGTTTAGTGGAATTGGGGCCCAGATTATAGATAAATTATGGCCCGGAGAATGGTACATTCATCACCATCATCCACAGCCCATAAGTACCCACTACTGGGTGTAGGGCTACAAGCCACGCGTGCGAAGCCACGGCTGGAAGCTAGTCTCATAACGAAAACATCATCTCTCTCTCAGATGTTTGCTGGAAGAAAACTCTTGTTAGGGTTAAGCTCGCCTTTGTACATGTACTCTATTTCTGTATGTTTTAAATATATTTTCTTGTGTGCTGTAACGAACCAACTGGAGCTAAACTTGTTTACGCTCCCGGGGATCCTGTGCAAAATTTGGTTATCCAATACTGCTGACACCATTTGTCGTAGGTGAAACTGATAACGGTGACCTTTTTAAACGAAGATAACACACTTCTGAGAGTTTCGTTTTGACTAGCTGTGCCCGCGACTTCGCCAGGAACTTATTTTCGACTAGTGAGCCCCTGTTAAACGTTTACTAAATGGAACGTCATTTTTAGACTTTTTTACGAGCTACGAGTATATACTAATCTAAGTAGACTCTTCAAGCTACTTGTGAAAACCTCATAAGAATTCGTCGAGTACCTGGTATTGAAGATTAGCGTGTTCAAATAGACAGTTCTACAAAATGCTCTTATTGTATTCTGATAAACGCCGACCTCCGTGGCGGAGTGGGCGAATAATCGGCTGAGACACAGGAGCTAGTGGGATCTATTCCCGCCGCAGAACAAATGTTTGCATGATCTACATATATTTGTTCCGGGTCTGGTTGTTTTTCTATATATTTTATGTATGTATTTAAAAAAAGTTTATAAGTATTCTGTTAGTTATCTGGTTCCCATAGTACAAGCTTTGCTTAGTTTGGGGCTAGATAGCGCTGTGTGAAATGTCCAGAAATATTTATTTATACTCCTCTACATCACCAGCAATCAGTTTTTGGCAAATCTTTTCAATGTAAGCCTGAACGGAGTGATTAAGGCCATGAAAATTAAAAAAATTCTATAGAAAATAAATATGTAAATTATTTTTCAGCATAAATATCTTTAATTTTTTTGTTTGCCTTTAAATCAGCAGATTTTTGATTTTGCTCCTTCCTAAGAACTTACCTTATACAAACGCAATATTTGACTAAGCTCTTCCACCAGCAGAGTTTCCAAGATTTTTATTGAAGTATCAGCTGATTTACACAATGATTCTTCAATAAAAATCATCGAATTACAAAAGTCGTAGAACGTTTGTTGTACTCATAAGTGTCGAGAATCGCCACCCTTCGGGATAACATACTATTTCAGGGGCACCTTGTATGTATGATATCACTATCAGGTAAGCTAAAACGACCGCCCTAGAAAAAATTATCTGCGGTATAAGTGAACCCATATAACTCAAAAAAGCACTTTTTAATGACATTTAAAATAAATGAAAATAATGAATGCTAAGATATAATTGAATGAAACAGTGCAATTTCATTGATTTGTCGACAATATTAAGACGTAACTATGTAATTAGATACGCATATGTTTAGACAACTACAAATATTTTTATTTTCCAAATCAGAATTATCATATAATGCAGTACATACATATTATATAGTACATAATGAGCTTCGCACTAGGTGTAACACCTGTATCGCGGATGCCCTGTATAGATTTACAGAAGTTAAACATATTACATATATGCAAGATCAAACCGAGTAAGTATAAATTTTGACTATAAAGAGAACAGAGAAACAAAAAACAAATTTTAGTTAAATAAATTAACAGATAAGCATTAATATTATAGGATTATAAAAATACTAAAACAAAAAAAAAGATATTGGTACTGTTCGATTATCTAGTGAATGTGTACTGATTGTTTGTATTGGAATCGAACCACTGCGATTATCATAACATTGCATATATGCCTATCGAGACGCGTGTACTTTCACCGGCACTCATACCTTTTAAAACGGAACTCAGAAATGCGACCACTAGATACTGCTTGGCGACAGAAATATGTAGGTTGTAGGTATGGTGGTAGCACTTCCCCGGATGAAATCATTCACAAGGAGATCTACTACTTCTAGCCCTTTAACATCTATACTAATATTATAAAGAGGAAAGATTTGTTTGTTTGTATTGAATAGGCTCCGAAACAACTGGACCGATTTAAAAAATTATATCACTGTTGGGAAGCTACATTCACCCTGAGTAACATAGGCTACTTTTTACCCAACTGCGCAGAAGAAGGGTAGTTTTTATTGAAAAACTACGCGTGCGAAGCTGCGGATTGGTCAGCTAGTATTATATACAAACAGGTCGTGAATGTATGGTTTATCTTTGTAACATGAGCCCACCTTAAAAATGTGCACAAAAGTATAAAATATTAGAACGTAATTCCGTGTTTTAATCTCCTATTTTATTGTAAATACAGTGTAAACTCCATGTAACGTCACTCGTTTTAACGACAAACTCTCTAAAGTGTCGAAATCCCTCGGCTTTGGTTGGTTTAGCTTGTCTTGCATAAAATGGTACACTCTGTACATTACACCCACTCTCAATAACGACAACAATTTGTAATAAAAAGTTCTTTTTAAATTGCCAAATTAGTAAAAACTGCGCAGCTGTGTATATCCTTTTGTCGTTTTATTTTCCTAGACCATAATAAACTTGACTGTCGGCATCATACACACCAAACTTTCTAAGAAATCCGTTCTTTTGTTTACAAAATGGGATTGCTTGCACGTGTAGCTGCAGACTGTTGTTAGTAGAAGTGAATTAGTGAAGTTAGTTTATTTTTCTAATACAGATTTTACTTCTCTCCATTTAACGACAACTTTCTATAACGTCAAAATATGCTCAGTCTCTTGAGTGTCGTTATATAGAGTTTACACTGTATTTGTAAGTATATTCTTTCTGTTACTAAAGGTTTAAAATATTATAATTAATTATTTAAAAACTCAAGAACGTTTATAACTATTATGCAAATATGTTCACAGTTGGTTGTTATCTAATCATTAGGAAAGTAGTTCGTTTATATTTCACAGTAACATACATGGTTTATAATGACTTCCCTATCAGCTTGTCTGATTAAGTGATTACAGTGGAAAATTACCAATTTACATTGGAGTCTCATTAAAAAATATTTATCACACGAAAGTTTGCAACGGTCATTAAACGGTGACAAAGACCTAAATAAGACATTTATTAAAGGTTGGCTGGAAGAGATAAGGCCGCCCATTGTGCTTATGATTTAAAAGTGTATTTTCTTTTATTTGTTTATTTTTAATAGTTTGCAATAAAGACATTATTATCTTATTGTACAATTTGAGGAAGGTCCTTGGAAGGAACTCAACAATACAAAAAAAACAATAAGCTAGAATACAACGACAATACAATAGCCGGTCTTATCGCCGAAAATGACCTCTTCCAGGCAACTTTTGGATGGAGATAAATTAGCGAAGATATAAACGGAGTGCACTAAAAAAATTATGCTTAAATAAATATTGCTGGACATTTCACACAGCGCTATCTAGCCCCAAACTAAGCAGAGCTTGTACTATGGCAACCAGATAACTGATAGTACTTTTTTTTGTAAATACATACTTATAATATATAGAAAAACCACCAGACCCGGAACAAATATCTGTAGATCATGCAAACATTTGTTCCGCTACGGGAATCGAACCCACTACCTCCTGCGTCTCTTAGTGTTAGTAATGTACCATTTGTTTATACCATTTGAAATAATAAGTTAAATAACTATTGATTAAAATGGGTATTTATCGCGCATGTACCTTTTTTATTTGTTATTCCGACGTTTCGGCTGTGTTGCAACAGTCGTGGTCACGGGTTGATTCCAACTTTTTTTAGCACGAAAGGATCGTACGTTAGGATCAGATTACTTTAATCAGAATAAAACTAAACCGAGGAACGAGGAACACCAATTTTACAGAATTTAACGGTTGATGTATAGGCATGAGTAGATATTAAGTCTTTTTAAGGGTTCCGTACTCAAAGGGTAACCCTATTACTAAGACTCCGCTGTCTGTATGTCCGTCTGTCTGTCTGTCTGTCCGTCTGTCACCAGGCTGTACCTTAAGAACCGTGATAGTTAGACAGTTGAAATTTTCACAGATGATGTATTTTTGTTGCCACTATAACAACTAAATACTAAAAACAGAATAATATAAATATTTAAATGGGGCAATAATACAACAATCGTGATTTTTTTGCTCGTTTTTGCTCGATATCGCAACAGGTAGGTAGACGCTTGAAATATTCATAGAGTATTTAGTTATATATTCACTTTCAAAATAAATCATTAAATTAAAATAAAACAAATATTTAAGAGGGGCTCCCATACAACAAACGTGATTTTTTTTGTCGTTTTTATAGATAATGGTACTTTTGTGCGCGAGTCCGACTCGCATTTGGCCGGTTTTATATTCATTTGTTTATTATGTGGCTAAGGCCGCACTCAGGGCTCCACTAAGAAATGCTATATCATGTCATAATTATTCATCTAAGTTTGGTAAAGAGTAGCCTATGTTTCGATCCCGATCATAGTCTACATATACATATACCAAATTTCATAGAAATCGTTCCAGCCGCGCTTGAGTTATAAATAGTGTAGGTAACTAACCCGACTTTGTTTTATATATTTAGATGTGCTTAAAACGGTGAAGGAAAATATTGAAGGAAACTGTCATGTCCTACGGCTAAAACTTCGAATATGCGTGATCGGTTAGTATCGGTAAGCGGCGATGGGCTTGCAACATAATGCTTAACTTACATGCAAAAAGTGGGCATGTACATGGTAATGTTAGGAGTCTACTCTGACTACCCTCTTGTGAGATATCTTCACGTGTCTGCGTACCGAGTAAAAGATCCGAGGATGTCCATCATGGGGATAGTCGTGAATTCGTCATCTATATTATTATTTTACTATGTATCAAATGTTTCTTAGCGTGTTAAGGAAATGGCTATGCTTGATGTTTCTCTAAAAGATCAAATCAGAAATGAGGAGATCCGTAGATGAACCAAGGTAATATTTGCCAAGAGCATTAGCAAGAGCTGAATGGGTAGTGGGCGGGGCACATAGCTCGAAAAGCTGACGGCCGTTGGGGCAGAAAGGCTCTAGAATAATGGCCACGCGCTGAAAAGCGCAGCGTAGGACATGTATCTGACTGACCACCCCATTGTAGTATGTACTACTTCCTTATTCTTATTGTCGCATTTTGCAATAACTCCTTGATTGGCTATGAATACAATAGTTATTTGAGTAATCGAGCTATCTTCCCGAGGCTATTTGACCTACGTCTGGGGGCGGATATAATTGGGTCATTAAACTGTCTGTGCATCAGACACGAAAACTACTCCTTTGTATTCTACCGTTTCAATGTCATCCTTGTCGATTTTCTAGCGTATTTCAAGCGAGGTCATAGTTCAACATGCTCGATGCGTGTACGCAGCCACCTCACCGCGTGTGCGTGACGGGCACGCAACGTGCACGCGGCGTTTTTCCTACAATACGATTCATACGGCGCGCGAACGCGAGTGTACACGAGCCTCGCACCCCAGCCACAAAACGCCGCCACATAAAGCTGGAAGCAGCCACTTGGAAGAGGAAGCGACCGACGGCCGTTTTTTACATTTTTCTTTCATTTTTTAGAAAGAAATAAAGAAAGAAAAAACATTTATTTGTGACGGTACAAAGCATACACAGCACACAAGTAAGATACACGCAATATAACAATATAATACACACAAAAACAGCAATACCCAACAAATGTGTGTCTCACAATTACCTATATATAAATGACCGACGTCACAAAAAGGCGTCCAACTCAGCATTTGTTGTGCTTTTGGCACAACGCTGATCTTCCGTTGGAACCATTTAAAAAATAGGATGTCACGGATGACTTACCGCACAGTACCACAATTACAAAAAATATGAATATATAGATAAATATAAGTTGCCACAATAAGAAAAAATAAATAAATAAAAAATATAAAAAAGTAGATAGGATATTAAGTTATAAAAATTAAAAGAACAAAAATTTAGACGATCGGGGAGAACTAGGCGAGAATGTGCATTAATCAGTCCCACTGCTAAGTCATCAGGCTGTCAGAAGAGAGGAAGGATATTAAAAAGGAGTGGATAAAATGGGAAAACTACAATATGGAAATATCGTTTCTAAGGAGTTCGTGAGACCTTTGGAAATGAAAGAGGAACAATCTCAGTTTAGCTCTGAAACCATGGACGCTACGCAACTCCCGAATCGGCGGTGGAATATTGTTCCAGCATAGCAGAAACTGCCTTTGAATGTGATGCCGCTGGATGGCTAGCTGTTTCGAGCACTTTCGTAGCGTCCTAGTCTGAGAAACCCAACTTAGTCTATCCTACAGGTATTTCGGCGTTTGGTATTTAAGTACACTAAAAAGCAGATGAGAAGAGAAACACGCCAGATGTAACTTCTGCCTCGACTTCATTTTCAAGATGGAATGTTGATTTAAATAAGGTGTGACATGAGTCCTTTGTGGTATCTTAAAACTAAAACGCGCGCAAGCGTTCTGGACCCGGTGAATTAAACGTGTTGTCCGGGCAAGCAGCCGAGGGCCAACCTCGGTATCTAGATAATTAAATCTCGAAAGTACCAAGGACTCGACCAGTTGCACACGTAACTCTTCACTTAGATATTGCCTAATTTGGTACAAGACTTTCAACTTATAAAAATACGTTTTTACAGATGAGGTAACATGTTTTTCAAACCTAAGATTAGCATCCATAGTGAGTCCCAAGTTGCGTGCTTCGTGCACACGCTCAATGCGATCACCATCAAGGGATACGTTTAGCGGGAGGTTAAAGCTATCAAGCCGCTGTTTAGTGCCAAATAACATAAATTTTGTTTTAAGAGAATTGAGCACCAAACCATTGTCACGCGACCAGTTAGAAATTCTCTGCAGGTCCTCATTAATTTTATGAATAGCAGGTATGGTGTCCTCACGCTTAAACGAGATGTACAACTGCAAGTCATCCGCATACATATGAAATTTACAGTTATTAATGCAGTCGACAATGTCAGCAGTGTAAATAATAAATAATATCGGGCCAAGGATAGACCCTTGAGGTACTCCACTATTAACAAAAACTTATCGGAAAATTTATTAGAACTATCTGATTTAACCAATTTTTCGTGCTGGCGACGCCCACTAAGGTAGCTATCAAACCACTTTACGGCGCGATCATCAAAGCCACGACACAATTTTACATTTTTTTGCACACGACACGAAGCGAAAAGCGGCGAGGCGTCAGGTTAATGAGACCTTACCTTCGAGATGTCGACTCCGGTTACGCCTTTCACCATCTCTGGGATCCACTTCATGATGGTTAGCACTTCGCCGGTCAGCTTGGCGGCGCCCACTTGGCTATTGCCGCAAGACACCATGGTGACCTTGCGCGCTTGCGACAAAGGTGCTGCTACTTCCGCTGCGATCTAGAACAAAATGATTTAATCAAAATTTTTATACATCCTGTTATATTATGTATGACATTAATTTAGAATACACAACCGGAATCGTATTTACACATTAGGTGGGTTTAACACCGGTAGCTTGAATATTTATCCAGTAATGGATACATTACCAATAAACTTTTTTGCTTTGCTTTTTATACGGGCCGTGCCATCATCCCTCGTTCCGTTGTGGAAGAAAGCCGAAGACAACTTGTGTCCGTTATCGAGGGCATATTAACCAGAGTTTCCGATTGGGTAGAATTAAACCTGGTTTAGTTCAACCCCACAAGACACAGATTTGTGCGTTCACCGCTAAAAATCCCATTTACTGTAGGTCTACAATTCCGGAACACACCCTTAACTATCTCAAAGAGCATTTGGATCCTGGGTGTCGACATTTCCAGTGACTTGCAGTTTCGGAGTCACTTAGAAGACAAGGCAAAAAGCTCGGTGTGCTCAACAGGCCAAAGCGGTACTTCAGTGAGGGGCAAAGACTGCTTCTATGTAAGGCGCAAATTCGGCCTCACATAGAGTATTGCTGTCATTTATAGGCAGGAGCACCTGGATATCAACCAGGGCCATTTGACTCTGTTCAAAGACGAGCTGTGAGAATTGTTGACGATCCCTTTCTCACAAGCGGTATTGAGTCCTTAAGTCTCAGGAGATATTTTGCCTCCCTGTGTGTATTCTACCGCTTGTATAATGGCTTGTGTTCTGAGGAGTTTTTTGATATGGTGCCTGCAGGTTCATTTTATCACCGCACCGCTCGCCATCGGCAGGGAATCCATCCAAACACCTTGAAGACGATCTGGTCGCGTACCGTGAGGTTCCAGAGGAATTTACTCCCGCGAACACTTCGCTTGTGGAATGGTCTCCCTGCCGAGGTTTTCCCTAGGGACTACAGTATAGGGTTCTTCATAAAGAGCATTTTGAAAATTTTAAAAGGTCGGCAACGCGCGAGTATATACATCTGGTGTTACAAACGTCCATAGGCTACGGTAACCACTTACCATCAGGTGGTGGGCCGTATGCTTGTTTGCTAACCTACTGGTATAAAAAAACTATCTATAACATTTTAAAAGATCAAATCGGCGGCGCCGAAGCGATGATACCGCTTAGTCAGTTTATCACGTACTTACATGATGAATGAATATGATTTGTTTACTTATTTAATACAGGCTGTTTCATTTAGATTTTTAGAACTTGATATTAAATTTGTTTAAACAATACAATTTTATTTTAACAAATTTATAAAAAAGCTATTTTACAACAATACTAGCCATTAGCCCTACCCGTGTTTTCATTTAATGTCGTACGTAACATTACATGTTGTATATAAAACTTCAGCCTTCGTATGTTTTTGTCGGATATGGATTGACTTAAATTTTGTATACACCATTGTATTTCTCTATGAGTATTTTTACATACTTTTTATGTCGAAGTTCCCACGCGAACGGGAAATTCCAAGCGTGCAAAGCCGCAAGCTTGCCAGCTACAAGTTTATATTATAACAAAGTCGTTATCCGCGTCTCTGTTTATGCGCTTAGTTCTTCTAAACTACACAACGCATTTTAATACGGTTTTCACTATAATTTAGAGAATTTCTTCCGGTAGTATATACTTATTATATTTAGATAAGGTAAAGAAAATCTCAGGGCTGAAGTGGAGATGGGCTGGATACTTGGCTAGGAGGGATGACGGGCGTTGGACGAAGGCGATTACGGAGTGGTGGCCACGGGATGCTCGTAGACCAAGAGGCAGACCACCCACCCGATGGTCGAATGACATTGAAAGCGTACCTGGGTGTCAATGGATGAGACTCGCAAGGGACCGGAAAGAATGGTGTAATAAAGAGGAGGCCAATACCCGACAGTGGGTTCAGACGGGCTGAGATGATAATGATGAAAGAAAATCGATGTTTTGTAAGCAAGTCGTTACAATGTTTTCGGGCGCTTTCGTTGCTATCACTGGCTAAACCTAATGAAATAATCAATACAATATCTGCGTTTGGTCCATGGCCTAATAAGTGACCGATTAAGGGCTAAAATGCAGATTTGCTGGTACAAATGTATGTTGAATTTAAAATTATATCAATATAATTGGGTAAGAAAATGGTATAATATATTTAATACATAAAAGCGGTCACCCGGTTTAATACTATATCCAAGTCACATAAATATTTCATGGTTGTTTAATGGACTTTACTTCAGAGACTTCCTCAATCTGTCACAATTAGTATTAGATTTTCCTGTTATAATTACATCAAGTGCAATTAAAATTTTGAATTGAATTGGCAAACAAATTCTATATTCCAACAATTACATTGATTTCTGTTATATATAATTCTAATTTTAGGGTGGGGGGATTAAAAGATCTGCACTGATGTCCTGCATTGGGGTTTCTTACGTATTACCCCCCTTCTGACCTAACCCCAGCCATCTTACCTCCTTGAAGTAACGGAGTAAGACTTTGGGTTGGTGGCAGCAGCTGTTGATGTTGATGTAGTAGTGGTGTTGGTGGAGGATGAGGATTCGATGACCCCTAACAGATCCGTTCTCAGTTTGGCATCGTTTTGTATAATAGACATAGGCAAACATTTTTTCAAAATTTAGGATCACTAGGAACGCTTAGTTACGTCAGGTTACAAACAAATGCAGACATAAAAGCAAAGTGCATAGGGATGCAGCTGTATAGGGGCTTTGTCAAATAATATAAAAATTTAAAAACAACTAATAATTAATATTAGAGCGGCTGTAAAAAGGTCTTGTCCGATAAAATACAAATTGTGCAGCTGTACAGGGCTTTGTCAAAACTAAAACTATTCATTCTAAATTTCTGAGTCTAAGATAAAGTCATTGTTGCTATAATATGCTTTTTTCGTTGTGATTTTTTATATATGAATGAAAAAAAATATTTAATGAAAGTATAAACGTACAAACTAGCGCTTTTTTTAATAGGTACACATTACCTTTGGCAATGTATCGAGCATCATATCAGCCATCGCAGCATTTCCGTATTCCTTCCATGCCTCCGCTTTCTTGGACATCTGTTCCGCATCTGCTACGGCCTTCGCTTTGATCGCAAACGCCTCCGCCTGCAAGCAGAAAACAGCTTTAAATATAATAGCTAGAGATCATTATTAAATGCTGTAATTGTAATTTAAGAGTACTATAGTTTCTTGTGAAAGGGCTCGCCCGGGGAAGTACTACCACCATACCTATTTCTGCCTCCAAGCAGCACTGCTGTGGTTACGGTTTTGAAGGGTATGGTTGCCAGTGAAATTACAGGCACATGAGGCTTTACAACTGTATGCCTCGAGTTGATGGACGCAGGGCAGTGGATCTTACGGCAAATTTTTAAGGTGCGTGACCTACTAGGCAATTATCTGTTAGGTATAAGCGATGGTTACCACTTAACATCAGGCGGGCCATAAGCTTGTTTCATCACCAGGTAGTATAAAAAAATGCAATTCCCGCTGAGAGAGAAATGCAGCATTCTTACTAACATTATAAGCTTGAAAGTAACTCTGCTTGTTACTTTTTCACGGCTAAACGGCTGGGCTGATTTCTGAAATTATGGATTACTAGCTGACCAATCCGTGAGCCTATTCAATACAAACAAACAAATCTTTCCTTTTTATAATATTAGGTTACTAGCTGACCAACCCGCAGCTTCGCACGCCTAGTTTTTCAATAAAAACAAATCCCTCCTTCTGCGCAGTTGGGTAAACAATAGCCTATGTTACTCAGGGATAATGTAGCATTCTAATGGCGAATAAAATGTTGAAATCGGACCAGTTATTTTTAGAGTTTATTCGTTAAAAACATACAACAATACGCATCTTTCCTATTTATAATAATAGTATAGATGACCGGCTACTTTTACCCGACTGCGCAGAAGTAGTTTAATATTTTATCAACAAACCACTACGAAGCCGCGGTCGGGTCAGCTAGTTCTGAATATATTTGTACTAGTGTTGTGGTTCTTGTACAGGTCTATATATGACTATGGTTTTGATGGTTCTGGACCAAAATGGTATAATAGGAACCCTTTTATTGGACTGTGTCCGTCCGTCCGCCTGTTTATCTCAGCACCTACTAAACCTATCGGTTTGAAATTTGGAATAGTTATAATTATAAACGAGACTGACCTTCCTATATTGCAATACAAATATCTATATATATATATATTGACAGCCAAAAGACCCAAAATGGTGGGAGTTAAATTTTCAAAATAGGATTACTAGTGGGGTATCATATCAAAGATTCTGGCTGCGACTGCGGGTTTATCTATCCTCTGTGCCCTAAAACCTGCACAAAGGAAGACTTAAGCCTCTAGCCACTTACAACGCAGTAGAAGTATCGAACGAAGTAGAAATTTTTATTCATCCCTAATGTGATTGTGAAGTAAACTGTTGACTCGGAAGAAGAAGATATCAAAGAGATCCATATAGATACCATTTTTGTTACATTGTACAGTTTGGAGTTATGTTTCAAAATGTCATAAAAATACCGCCCCCACCCCGTATTCCCCGAAATTTGTAAATTTAAAAATCTTAAATTACCTATATTATGATTGATATAATTTTATGCAAAGAATACAGGAAAATTAGAACGAACTCTCTATCTAGAACCGTTTTTTAGATATTTGTCATAAAAGTTTTCTTGGTTTACCGGTCACATAACTAGATGGCGCTGCTTTATTAACGTAAATAACTAAACCTATCTAGACTTGGAACGCTCGTCTTACTCGTACTTGATCGGTCTTGTTTTTAGTTTCAAATCGGAGATAAAACATGGCGTAACTATTATACAACCTGTTTTGTTATGTACCACATTAATTTAAAACACACATCCGGAATCGTATTTACAGATTTTAAAGGTGGGTTTAATACCGGTAGCTTAAATATTTATGCAGTAATCGATACATTACCAATAAACCATATTAAACATTTATAAAGATCAAAACAACGGCGCCTAAGAGACGATGCCGCTTAGTCTGTTTAACAGGTCAGTTTATCAGTTTAACAGGTAAAACTTACATGATGAACTAGCTGTTTCCCGAGACTTCGTACGCGTTACGTTACTAAATGTGTAGGTAACCTAAAAATAAAGCTAAACTCGCCGTTGCAACTTGACTTGACACCCCATTTTTATCCCATGGCAACTGATTTATGGGATAAAAGGTAGCCTATGTGGTAATCCAGGTTATAATCTACGTATATATCAAATTTCATTGGAATCGGTTCAGCCGTTATGACGTGATTAAGTAACAAATAACTAATACAAACTTTTGCATTTATAATATTAGTGTGATGAATATGATTTGTTTACCTATTTAATACAGGCTGTTTCATTGATATTTTAGAAGTTGATATTAAGGTTTCAATTTAAAACTATCTACGGTAATGAGTACGAAAAAAACCTATTTTACAACAATACTGATACATGATAGCCATTAGACCTTCCTTCCAAAATCTTTATAAAAAAGCCTACTATAAAATATCGGATTATTTAGATGATAGAGACGTTTGGCATTGAAATTGCTCCAACTCGTTCAAAATGTTAAAATTTAGACGTAATTTGTTTTCTGTATTGCAATGTATTCTAAAAGGACCATTAAAAAAACAACCAGCCTTGTTTCTTGCCTTTCTTTCCTGGCTTGGTCGCGAAGGAACAGGCAGTAATATTGACGTTTCAAAGTGATCCTTGTGATTTTAATGAATAAAAGATTTTGACTTTGACTTTAATGTCGTACGTAACAAAAAAACTAACTACAGTAACTATCAACTATTACGGGTAACATTTCGTTGCAATATTTCGTAACGAACTTTTCCTACATTTATTCTGAGAAATACTCATATATTTATATGATAAATTGCAGGCTGCCGCTAATGTTATCAGCCGGAACTGCACACGCTCAATATTCCACTCAAGGTAATGCAGCTTAATCAATTCGTAATACTCTAAGTTCCGTACATAATGAACATTGCTGGGAATTTCAATATTAGATGTAAGGTAGATATAACAATTTATAGTTTTTAGGGTTCGGGACCAAAAGGGCTAAATCGTGACCCGGTCTTACGGTGCGACATCGCCAGTCTTTCCGCCTGTCACGGCTGATTATCTCAGCAACTACTGAAGTTATTGGCTCAAAATTTGGTATCATTTGTTAGAACTTAATTTACATATTTAATAACCATTTCGTATGTTACGTAGGTTTAGTGCTTGAAGTAGCTTATATAGCTTGATGTGTTGCCGTGTGTACTTTTTCGTTTTTTAGATAGTCAGGCAATTTATTATATATTTTAATCATTCGTAAGTTAGGGCTTGTGCCTACGGATTGTAGTGTAGTTTTGGGGAGGATAAGTTTATTTTTGTTCCGTTGTACTTTTCATGTACAAGATGCATTAGATTTAAAATGATCTCGGTATTTCCTAGCAAATAACGAACCCTGTAGAATGTAGATAGATGCCAATGTCAGTATTTTATTTTTTTGCGAAGGACGGTTTACAGCTTTCGCAGACTTTTATATTAACAAGGATTGTGATACATTTGTTCTGTATAATAACCCATTGGACAAATTACACACCATCTCCCCATAAAATTATTGCGTAATTGAGCCATCCATAGGCATATGGATGGAGCAGGCTGAGTGCGTAAACAAACTTAGGAAGCTTTGTTTTGATTTGTTGAACATGGGAATTCCAGTTCAGATTAGTATCTCAAGTTATGCTTATCAGTTTAAAGACGTCGGTTTTGTCTTTAGCCAGGATGTTAGATAGTTCACTAAGGTCAATTTGTTTTCTCTGATATGTTCTGAATTGTATGATTTTAGTTTTAGATAGGTTTATCTCTAGGTTATGGTTGTGGGGCCACTTTAGGCACTCGTCAAATTACTTATCTGGTTCTCTTAGTACACTTGCTTAGTTTAGGGCTAGATAGCGCTGTGTACAGCATTATTAATTAATTATCAGAGACGCATGTATTAGTTCAGTCAGGATGAAAATAACAATAAAATAATGCATATTACTGTTTCACCGTAGGATGATTGATAAATGCAAAGTAAACAAGGCCATGTTTGCATTTAATTTAATGCAACATTTAACTGTAGGTACAATTCAATAGCAAATGAATAATTACAATAATAATGGTAAACAAATATACAAGGTAGACTTGTCAATATAGTAGTTTGTAGCTTATTTAGTCGTACTACAAAATAGATAAGTGCAGAGGTTAAGTTTAGTATAACAAGCGATAACAGGCGGTCACCTATAGTATACGCGCGCGTACGTGGATCTCGTATAGGGTTTCGTTCCCGGGTCCCGGGAATCGGGAAATCCCGGGAAAAATGTATCTCCCGGAACCGGGAAAAAATTCTGATTTCCCGGGGTTTCCCGGGAATTTTCAAAAGTATGTGATAGGTCTAAAACTTTGTATTTTATAGTCATATTAAACTCAATGTTGTTCTTAAAAAAACCTTTCAAATTTTTCTACAGCTTGTCAGCCAGCCATCACTTTGCAGATGAGTAGTTTCGTGGTAATTTTTCGAGGGGAAAAAAATGTTTTTCCTTTGTTTTGTCTTTATAGAACTGTCAGAAAAAACTAGATAATACCTATTTGCATTTCTTTGTTTCATTCTCTCTATTATATTCGCTCTTCTTTGTTTTTACGCAGGTGCTGTGCAATTTCGATAACGATCTTTTTGCTTAATTATGCGTACCTATAATATTTAAGTTTCTTTGTCTGCGCCCTTCCCCTCCCCCTTCACCTTGCGTATTTAAGTGTAACTAAACAAACTGGTTCTGTTGTTTTATCAGATCGACCGACCAGTCAGTGACGCGCAGCGCAGTGTGGTGTCCGTGCCCATTAAATTAAGTGACATTTGGCATTCGTTCGCCGGTAATATCTCTTTGTTAGTGAAAGTTTGTGTGTGTGTTGAAACTCTGGTAAGTAAACCCTGTCGAATTGATTGTTTTGTCAATTCAAATTTACTACATATACAATAAGTACATTTAATATTTTCAACTTGTTATAGGTCAACATGGAAGGTCGACTTTTATCCGAAGTATAGAATCATTTCAAGAAAAAAGGGTTAGATAAAGCACAATGTAATCGCTGTCCAAAAATATTGAGTTGTAAAGGCTCATCGACCAGTGGACTTGCAAGGCATTTGTTAATGGTGCATAGCATAAATTTAAAAGATCAACTCAATGAAGCGTCCTCTGAAACAACACGGGCGTTGGCATCTTCACCGGCACCAAGTACCTCCACAAGTTCACCACAACCACCAAAAAAAAGGAAGAGCCACATAACACAGACTTCTATAGTTGAACATATCAAGAAGCCCTATAGTATTGCTGAAATCGTCTCGAAGTTGGCATCTAGTGATGGACTTTCGATTCGGATGATCACGCACAGTGAAGTGATTCGAAGCCTTGTTTCACAAGCTGGCCTAAATATTCCAAAATGCGAGTCGCAAGTTATGAAGATAATTGTAGAATTTGCTGAAGAAAAAAAGCAAGATATCAAGAAAATCTTAAATGAACACGTGAAAAATCATGGACGGCTCAGTATCACGCTCGATGAATGGACCAGTATCAGAAATAGACGCTATTTCAACATAAACTTACACAGCGGAGATGGAAAAGTGTATAATTTGGGTTTGATATACATACCGGGGAAATGTGGAGCACAAGAGATGAGAATAATTGTTGATACAGTCCTGACGGAATTTGGAATAAACTTCGAAAGAGACATTGTAGCCGTGACAAGTGATGGTCCAAATGTGATGAAAAAGTTTGGCCGCGAAAGTCCAGCAGAAATGGTATTATGCATGAATCATGCTATTCATTTGGCGGTGACAGATGTTCTTTATAGAGAAAAGACCACCAAAGAAAGTAAAACGGATTCCGAAGAATCAGACTCCGACGTCTCCGACTTCGACTCATACGACGATTGTGATCAAGAATTAGTACAATCAGCGGTGGAAATAGGAAACCATGATATCCGACCAGATCTGAAGAAAGTACTGAAAGATACACGAACCATAGTTAATTTGTTTCGCAGAAGTCCATTAAAAAATGCGAAACTTCAAGAATATGTAAGATAGAACATAACAGGGAAAAATCATTGTGTCGCGACGTTAAAACGAGATAGAACAGCATTGAAACAATGATAAGCCGGTTCGTAGAAGTTAAAAACTGTATCAAAAAAGCTTTGATTGATTTAGATACCGCAAATTTATGGCACGAAGAGAACTTGGCTGTTTTAAAGGATTTACTTAAAATTTTAAATCCCATCAAATTAGCAGTTGAAGCACTGAGCTCCCGAAAAGCAGATATCTTGATCTGTGAAGCTATCATTACGACACTTCTAGTAAGACTGAAAAAGTTGGAGTCACCTATTTCTTTAGAGTTTTCAGATTTCTTAACGCAAAGAATAAGTGAGAGGAGGGATTCTACTCTATATACCTTAACGCTTTTTCTTCAAAACCCAAAAATTAGACGCAATGAATACTTATCACAAAGTGTTGAAACTAAAGAAATAATAATACGCTATGCTGAGCAGCTATTTCGCCGATTATTTCCAGAAAAGTCAGAATCTGAATCGAGCCCGGAAGAATCGCTTCATGCTGTTGCTGAGACGCAAAAAAGAGGCATTAGTTTTGCTGAAGAACTTCAAGACGCTATTCAAAATGTTTTCAAAGGCACTCCTCCATCACGAACTCGATTTCCTAGACTGAAGAAAGACTTCGATCTATACATCTCTTCTGGTAAACGGACACCTAATTTGGAACTGCTATACAACGCTCTGCGCACGATCATGTCTACATCCACCGAAAGCGAACGTACATTTTCAGTATCGGGAAATTTTGCTACTAAAATTAGAAGCCGATTAAGCGATAAATCACTCAGCTCTTTAGTTTTTCTTAAGTATTACTTTATGAAATAATTTAAGACTTAAACTGAAATAATGGCTTACGTGACTGTTACATAATAAGGGCATAAGTTAAATTTTGCCAACGATGTGTGGCCGCTGTAAGAGAGTAAATAAAATATTATACGTAACTGCTGCATAGAGTTAAGGTATTTAAACACTCGAATCATTTTATGGTTAAATTAAAATCGGTTACGCTACTTTTGATAAACTACTCTCGTGTTTACATACCTTAATGATGTGCAGTTACGTATAATACTTTATCTACTCTTGTAAAGCCGCCACACATCGATGGCAAAGTTTGTTGGTTATCATAAGAGCGTTTCGCAATACTTAATTACTCCGTTTATATTACGTTTATATCATTGTGTGTGCTAAGAAGTTTTATATTATAAGTTTGATTTTGCATGCCTGAAACAAATAATTAAGTTTCTATTATACTACCTCTGTTTATGATCGATCAAAAATGTTATTAAGAAGAAATAATTATTTCTGAGTCAAATAAATAGCTTATTTAATCCATTATGTGTTTTCTTGACTTTTTGTAGTAAAAAAAAACTAAATTAAGGACATTAAAAATTTTCCGGTTTCCCGGGATTCCCGGGAAATTGAAAATATTATTCCCGGTTCCCGGGAACGAAAAAACCCCGGGAAATCCGAAACCCTAATCTCGTATCATGTCGGTCAAACGCAAGCCGCTTTGGCGAGACGTAAATAATGTTTAGTGTGATATTATTTATTAGCTGGTTGTGAATTTACGTTGCAATGTTTACGTGACGATGAATAAACGTTATTATCAACATTTTTGTGTATTTGTAGTTGTCGAGCGTAGATAAATCAAAATCGGCAAAAACCTTACTTCTGTACCCATCTATTTTTTCTGATCGTACTCAACAGATCAGCTAATTAGGGCCGTTATCACACTGGCGGTTTGCAAGCGTGTTTCTATCGCTATCTATTACCTGCAACCTAAGCAATTTTTTTTTAAATACGGTTACCCGGAAAAATTAACTGTAGAACTTGGAAATATTTGTTCCGTAATGAGCATGGAATCCACACCACAACCTCCTGCGTATCAGCCGGCTAATCAACCACTGCGCCACTGTTGTTGAAGAATTAATATGAAATTGTAATGATCTTATGCTTAGACATTGTTAAAAAATACCAAACAAGTGAATTTCAGGTTAAGTATTCGTTTCGGGCGGTTCGTTTACTGAAGTCGAAAGGTGCAGGCGCTGTACCCTACAGCGTAAGATAAGATACTCACAGAAACAAAGTGGGTAAATATGGCTGGATTAATTAAATTTATATTTGACAGCACTAAAACGACATCTGACACTTTCTGTTCGTATGAAACAGAAAGGAATGACAATAATTTTATGCTGTTTGTTTAATACATTATGGCGAAGAAGAAAATTTTGTCCCATTAAAAACTCTCCTATGTCCTTCCTCATGATACACAGTATATCCTTGTTACGCATCATAAAGATCGGTCCAGCCGTTTAGTTGTGAAAACGTTACAAACAGACAGGCTGAGTTACTTTCAAATTTATTAATGAGTATGGATTGTTTTGTATTACGCACCTCTCCGCGCACTTTCACAGCCTCTGCTTCTGCCTCCGCTTCCAATACAGTTTTCAGTCGATGTGCCTCCGCCAATTTCTCCAGTCTGAACTTCTCTGCTTCAGCTGGCCTGTAAATATCAATTCATCATTATCATAATATCATCCAAAGGACGTCCACTACTGAACAAAAACCTCCCCCATAGATTTCCAGCCACCGATCTTGTGCCGTCTGCATCAATGCCTCCCATCAAAGTTTATCAGATCTTCTTCCATCTAGTTGGGGAGGGGGGACACGTCCTACGCTGCGCTTTCCAGTGCGTGGTCTCTACCTTTCTGCCCCAACGGCCGTCAGTTCTTCGAGCTATGTGCCCTTAGCTTGCTACTCCTTCGAAGAATATACGGCTTATAATAAAAAAGCTCAAGGTCGCTCAGCGTTCTATGGCGAGGGCTATGCTTGGTGTTTCTCTACGAGATCCAATCAGGTATTAAGAGATTCGAAGACGAACCAAAGTCACTGACAAATATCAATTTTATCAAATTAATTTTTACAAAACTGTTTGTGTCGAGGTTTAAAAACTAACATAGCTAAGGCTTAGAACCCCTCGCCAATTTATCCTCAGTTCTCTTTCCTGCTCCATCATCAGACCCTGATCACCTATAACTATCTATCTACAACCTATTCATTGGGACCATTCCAATGAGCACAAACATGATACCTCTGCTGTAACCTGTTCTGTAGCTGCCGTTTCAAATTATGATGTATATACAAGCCATTATTTAAATTATAAATCTTTGTAAATTACATTATTTAAAATTGTTATTATGTGCTTGAAATTAATAAATGAAGTTATTATTATTATTAAACCTTCGTTTGCGATCGCTGAAAACCCGCTGAAACCCGCCGTTGTACCGCAAAACGCTGAATTCCGCTGTTAAATTGTTTTGATATAACCTTAGACTTTCATGTGCTTATGTTCTTTAAATACCGCGACCCTAATTTAGCGAAGTGTGCACAGAAAGGGCAATCATCAAAGCTGTTCTAGGATTCAAACGCACACTCAGTGTCACACTCCCTTAACCACAATTGTCCTCCAGGGTTACCGTATGAGCTCTCAAGAGCTATCGAAGGCGTAAGGCTCTGCCAGAGAGCGCAATCAATGACTACAGTATAAAGTTGTAATGCAATTACCTGCGCACAGTGGCCTCTAATTCTTTCTCTCTTCGCTGAACCTCCCACTTCTGTACGGAGATCTCTTGCGTACGCTCCACTACCATGATCTGCATTTGTTCTTCTTTGATGCGCTGTTTCGTTTTAGCCGCTTGGAGTTCAAAGGCCATTTCGGCTTCGGCCTGAGAAAATAAATAAATAAAATAAATATTGCTGGACATTTCACACAGCGCTATCTAGCCCCAAACTAAGCAGAGCTTGTATTATGGGAACCAGATAACTGATAGAATACTTATATACATTTTTTTTGTAAATACATACTTATAATATATAGAGAAACAACCAGACCCGGAACAAATATCTGTAGGTCATGCAAACATTTGTTACCTTCTGCGTCTCAGCCGGCTATTCGCCGACTGCACCACGGAGGTCGTCAAATAAATAAATAATTAAGTATCTAACAACTGAACGAAATTGAGTCGTGCTAAGACTACAGAATATGAACAGAATTAAATCTTTGTACACATAGACGCGCTCGTACGAGGATCTCAGACCAATTTGTTCGCTTCTTGTACTAAACTTTACATATAATTTGTGGTAAAACACTAATGGCGGGTTCCTATATCTGTCGGTAACCGACTACGACTCGTATCTCCTTGAAAAAGTGTCAAACTAGTGTCAAACTTTTGACACGTTTTCAAGGAGAAAATCAGGTAAAATCATACTTAAACTTCTCGAACATGTATGTGCTGAGCGCAGAAATATCTTGGCAATATTTTTATTATTATCTAGATTCACGTCTGGTATCTAAAGCTGATCCCAAGGCAGAAAAGTATTGTTTTTTAACGAAATAATATTAAGTGTTTGTACGGAACATACCGTACATTCAGCATTAACATTGTTTACCATCTATTTTTAAGTTATTCAATAAAACAGTTGCAAACTCACATCGGTCGCGAACGCCTTTTTAATCTAACAAACCCAGTTCCATCTACTATCATAGCAAATGTATTGTACAGGTTTAGCAGTACAGTACTAATAATTGCAAAGAAATTACTTTTTTCGTTTGCACTTCAACATCGTACGCGGCTTTCTTCAGTTCAAAATCTCTTTGCGCCTTGGCTATTTCAGTATCGTTGAGGAATTTAGACGCCATCCTCTGTTCTTCTGCCATAGCTTCCTTTATTTTCGCTTCCGCTTGTGCCTCAGCCTCCCCGATACGAGCGTCTCTTTTCACCTCGGCGGTACGCGCCATACCCAGCGCCTTGAGATAACCCTGTGAGAAAATAATCGATGAAATATGATAACTTTAAGTATGTTGAGTGTATCGACGCTACAGGGAAGCGCAAAAAGTGCTGTTAGTGTAGCCGCAGTATAATAATTAATATGTACACAATTAGAGTGTTTTTAACCAGGGGATTAAGCAGTGTCTTGCGTCACGGGCGCTATATTTAATACCGAACATAACGAAGGATTCTAGAATTACGAGTTTTTACAAGAATCCTGAGTGCAGAGAGGGATATAAGAACGCCCAAGATGCAGACAGCTTTATCCACGAGGAGAATACTTTTCACACTTTCTGCGAGACAAATGTTATCTTTGGAACAGCGTTTTGCGTTATTAGCGTTATAAAATACGTAAGACATGAATTCACAAGAAGTCATAAGAAGACCTGGAAGAGAATGCTCTTTAGCATTAAGTTAGCCTTTGTACTAGTTTTATAAGTGCAATTAAGTATTTTCAATTAATCCATCAATACCTAAAAAACATAGTAAAAATTTTGCGGTCTGTGCAGAGGCTAGTTCGATTACCGAATAAGTTCTTATTGTGTGGGACTCTGGTTCAAATTTTAATATAAATGAGGTTCCAAATTCAAATCACAACGAAATTCAGTAAAACTTTACATTCGGCTCCGCCGTAGGGATTCAATCACCTGAATTCGGTGAGGTTTACATGAAATGTAATTTTACATTGTCGAGCAGGTGGTGTGAAAAGTATTATAATATTATGACCGTATACTATTAAAAAAATGCTGGGCTTTTCAAACAGCACTATCTAGCCCCAAACTAAGCAAAGCTTACCACCAGATAACCGATAGAATTACTATCCGGAACAAATACCTGTAGTTCACGCAAATAATATTTGTTTTGCGACGGGAATCGAACCCATCTCCTATTAATTATTTTGAGAAATCATGCCTAATAAAAATAGCTGGAGTGGACTTTTGGACATTTTGTCCAATTGTACAGAGATATTATTAATTTCATTTACTTCGGTTCAGTGAAGAGCGTGTTGCAAATATCCACAATTTTATCTTGATAAAATATTTATATGAATAGTTTTGTTTGTGCATTATCCAAGCGATATAAAACGTGATACACTGCTCATACTGTTCAATCATTATTTATTTATTTATTACAATCTACCGGCCGCGGCATCGCACGCGTGGTTTGTCAATACAAAGTAGCCGGCGTCTCACTCCACATTGTGGCCCGGAAAATGTGGGTGATAACTATATCATTCTACTCAAACTATACCGCAAACAATAATTTGAAGTAACGACTAAGCATTGTTTTCACGAAAACTATTTCTAATTAATACATGCATTATTTAAATCTCCAAAATATAAATCACACGAAATACGCTATTATTATTTTATTAATTACACTTATGGTGGGTTCCTATATCCGTGGGTAACCAGCTATCGTTTCTCCTTGAAAACGTGTCCAAAGTTTGACACTAATTATCACTTTTTTCAAGGAGATACAAGGCGTAGTCGGTTACCGACGGATATAAGAACCTGCCATTAATGCATTTCAATCAAGAAAAAGGTGTTATGTCATAAATGTCATAAAAGCTTCTTCACTAAAAAAAAGGCTACACAATTTATAACATTTTCTAGAAGTTTTTCAGCTACATGCTGAATACAATCGGTTGCGCCAATTTTTGCAAAACACGCGTAAAGCTTAGTACAGTTTATTTACAACGCAGTATGTATGTAACTTATACGCGCAGTTGTTTCTAGCGCGTTCGCAAACACACTAAATGTATGGGAAATGTTGCATTCCACGTTGCAAATAATCCAAGGTCCGTGACTTGTTATAGGATAATACAAAGCGTGAGACTATAGCCCATACATATAGATAGGCAGGTTTAAAGGCCAAGCCATACCCCGACTTAATTATTGCGATGCAGTTTAAAAACTATTCAGAACATAACTTTTTTTATCGTTCCGGCCCAAACTGTTAAAATGAACCCATAAGTGTAATAATGGCGCCCACCTCTATTTCAAATAGATTTTAGTTTCTTAACCATTACAAACATACAAAGTGTACGTCTGTATAGTCCAGGAATATTAGAGGTTTCACCTCGGAATGAGAGATAGTCAGGTATCAAGTTGTATAAACCTTTATTTTGATACCCTAAAGCTTGTCTCAAAATCTACTAATACTTAATCTACTAATATCATAAACATACATAATATATAAATATACATAATATATAAAATATACATCAAAATATATATAATATCTAAATACAGACTACAGGTTGACCTCGAATGATACTCTAAATTCTAAATAGTTAAACACTGCGCGCGCTCTGCCCTCTATCTCGAAAATGGTTCAAGATATAAATATATATATAAAGATATAACAGAAGTTGTAGAGAATTTAATCTACTACAATATTACCAAAAAGGATATCAATGTGAAAAAGCAATCAAAGAGGACATTGAAATGAAAGAAGCAATCATTTAATATATCGAAGTGGAAGAAGCAATAAAACCCATAGGAAACGAAATATTTGCAAAAAATGTGTAAACATTAGATTTTTGACTTTTAACTTTAGAATATCTGTAGTCGCGGACACCCTACCATAAGTAGGTTTTGAGACAAATTTTAGGGTGCCAAAATAAAGGTTTTTAAAAGTTTATAGCCGACTATCTCTCATTCCGAGTTTCTTACCCTCATTTGAACAATTTTCTTGAACTAGTAGTAGTTTAGATAGTAAAAATAAATAATAAACAAAAAAACAATGGAAATGCACAATGGACGGTCTTATCGCTAAAAGTGATTTCAAGGTGTGCACTGAAAAGTTTTTGACCTACAACGCAATAAGTATATAAGGGCATGCTGGTGTAAAATTTAGCACAACCATTATCCTCTAAAACATTAGGCTTTAGTTATTGCACCACGAACACTCCACATACCTTAGCTCCCTGATGTAGTAATGGAAGAAAGAAGAAAACTAAAATACTATGTTAGATATTAAACATGCATAGGGATTTCCATGCGATTTCATACAAAAATTACGGCATATAAGTATGAAAGTGCTTGTCATATTTACAGGGTCGTTTGTAACTAGGCTAGGTTATTTCTCATACAATGATTATTTTAATTTCTTATAATCGGATCAGAATAACCAAGAAATTAGCGGTTTTGGAGGTATCTATAGTGCAACTATATTAGATACTATTGTCATAGTGATGCGATTGGTTAAGTTGAATCGGGCCTCTGGTTACGTGACAATAATCGGCGTTAATATTTCGAAAAAACTTGACTGAACTTTTACTTCAAACTAAATTTATCTGGTTTTCAGACAGACTAGCGAATGCCTAGAATAGGGCATGCTGTGTCACTTCAATATAATCTTGCATGCACAAATTAAATATTGGTTACCTACACAAGCATTTTTTTCTTCCGAACTGACAGATGTTTCTAGACGTAAGCATTAGGGCATTACACTGGCGATTTGCGAGAGTTTGTGAGTTTACTGGGAGCTCGCCGCGACGCAACCGTTCGCTAGATAAACTCGCCCGCCACATTTCAGTGACTCATATTATACAAATACGCGATTGCGCGCACGTTGCGACAGATCACCTCACTTAAAAAACGCTCGAAAATCACAAGTGAGATAACGCTCTTAGGGAGAGAGTCCCATAATTTGTTGGTAATGTAATGATAATGAACCATGGCAATGTACAATCATTACGTTAATATAACCACTAATGTTCCTTACATACCTCTTCATCCCGAATATCCTTCAGAGTGTACGATACGACGGTGATGCCCATTGTGATGAGATCGCTTGAAGCCACTTCAAAGACCTGGAAACATATAAACAAGATATGATTTAGATGCAGCGAATGGTAAGAGATATACCAATCGAATCAACCGCTAGATATACAAATTTAAACTTTACTTTCAAATCTGTTTGTGATATGGGGCCTGTCTGGAGCAAATGAGGAAAGGGTTAAATTTATTGTAAATTGGATATGAATATTAATTGGAATGGAATGAAGTGCTCTTAACATAGTTTGACTGGTATTTTGCTCATATATCGCCCAACTAGAATAAGCAATCGCAGTCATCACTTTGGGACGGTTCGTTGACCACTAGAGTAGCATAAACAATGAGTACTTGCTTGCTTCTGAGGGACATATTGACGTCGGTTGCGTTTATAGTACATTGTTATACAAGGGGCGTAAGCGATCAATTGGATCTGAGATATTTTGCAATGCAATAAGTCGAGGGTGTTATTGATCGCTTAAACCCGAGTATAACACATAACTTTTCATCATGAATGCGAGGAAATTAAAAAAGTCTTTATAACAGTTTTTTGATTAAAAGAAAATTTGCGTTCCCGGTATCCTTGTTTTTTTTCAGTACTTATTTATTAAAAATAAGGATATGTCATAGAGGTTGAATTTTATTAAAGTACATATCTACTCTTTCATTTTTAAATAGAAAACAGGATTTGTCATGGAGGTTGTATTTATTTTCAGCGTTTAAGAATGCAATGAGCAACATTTTAAATTTACTTACGCCCCCAGAGGCGTAAATCACATTAGGTACTCATCGGGTATCGAGCTAACAATCACCAACTTTCAGAGCATGAGTGATGAAAAAATATTGTTTAGTCTTAAATTATGGAAGCTTCAGAACGGTCTATATTTCAAAAATAAAGAATACCCAAAATATAGAAAAACTTATTTTGAAATCTTTCTATGTTACTTTGGGTGTATTATATTATTATAAAAATAATCTATTAAATAAAAATCTCGTGTCACGGTTTTAGTGGTCGCACTCCTCCGAAACGGGTCGACTGATTTTAATGATTTTTTGTATGTTTGATAGGTACGAGAATAGGTCGTAAAGTATGTTTACCCTCCTTCTCCCACCCCACATGTTCAAATAGCGATTTTAGTATTTTTGGATGAACAATGTTCATATAATTTATCCACCGTTCATTGACGTGAAGTCATTTACATGAAGTGTCGCTTCACTTTGACAACGAGTGTTTTATATAGTTTTTATACCGAAGTTTCGACGGGAACGGGAAATTTCAAGCGTGCAAAGTCGCGGCCGGGTCAGCTAGTTGATATATAAAAAAAATCGTACTTTTTTCGAAAAGATTTTCCTGTCCTTGTAAATCTCCTCCACCGTCATGGACCCCATGATAGCCCGCTGGTGACCTTCGAGGGTCACTAGTGCTATATGTTGAATTTCCTGTTCGCTCTTGCCTAAGAACTGCTCGCAAGCAGAGAGCAGCATTTCGGCGTTTTGTCCTTGGATTTTGACCTGAAACGCAATAAAGTGATTTCAGCTGCGATAGTTACTTTCCTATGTCAAATATTAGATAGATAGATAGATAGATAATTTCTTTATTGCACACCATTAAAAATAAAACAAACAAAAGAGAATACAAAATTAAATCAAAGGTACAATGGGCGGCCTTATCGCTAAAAGCGATCTCTTCCAGGCAACCTTTGGATGGACAGGATCTGTGTGAACAAATTAGAACGGCGGCGTTAATCAAATAATAACTAACAGAATTAGTACATAAATGACTAAAATAAAATATACATATAAATAAATATAAATAATTTTATAATATTAAATAACCTACATACTTCAAAATACATAGGTAATTAGAAAAAACAATAAAAAATTAAATACAAAATTTAAGTTGCAAAGTCTTAGTGAGCGATGGACGACAGATAATGATTATTAACCATGTTTTTAAAAACAGGAAGGGATTTGGCGTTACGAATTGAAACAGGTAGTGCATTCCAGAGTCTGGTAGCCTGAAGAGTGAAGGAGTTAGTATAAAATACTGAGGTATGATGAGGAGTTTTCAATTTAAGGTTTTCAGAGGAGCGTAAGGACCGGGAGTTGGAAACATGAAGAAACTCAAAGCGTTCTTTGAGGTAGGGCGGAGTAGAAGAAATGAAAAGGATGCTGTAAAGAAGGGACAGGATGTGAGCATTCCGACGAAGGCGGATGGGTAACCACTTGAGCCTGCGGCGATACTCAGAAATGTGATCGTATTTACGCAAGCCAAATATGAATCTAATAGAGAAATTCTGGAGACGCTCAAGCTTGTTGAGTTGATCTTCAGTTAAATCAAGATAGCTGGCGTCAGCATAGTCGAGAATGGGATGCAACAATGATTGTGCAAGTGCAATTTTGGTGGAAGTCGGAACGAAGTTTCGCAGCCGTTTAAGAGAGGAAGCTGCAGCAAAGGTCTTTCGGCTTACTGCTGCTAGTTGAGGTCCCCAAGATAGATGGCTATCCATAAGTACCCCCAGATTTTTACTACCTTGCTGATTGCTATTGAAGTACCGTCAAATTTTACCTGTGGAAGATCAAGCCAATCGATTTGAGTAATCATCCGCGAGCTTTCCACTACTATTACTTGGGGTTTTGATGGATTGACTTTAAGCCCATATGATTTGCTCCACTGTAGTATATTCTGTAAATCACTGTTTATGCTATTAATTGCTTCACCTAACCACCCAATAGGGGCTTGGGTATAAATTTGCAAATCATCTGCATAAAGGTGGTAGGACGAAGAGAGTTGTTCGGAGATAGAATTTATGAAAATAGCAAAAAGAAGAGGAGATAAAACGCCGCCCTGAGGTACACCGGCACTCAATTGACACCAAGAAGAATATGTATCGTCAATACGGATACGTTGCCGGCGTCCAAACAGGTAACTACGAAACCATTCAATTACTGCTGGAGATATGTTAAGAGAGCGAAGAAAAGCTAATAGGATATCAAAATCAACGTTATTGAATGCATTGCTGAAATCCAGCAGAGAGAGAACAGTGACCAGTCCGTTCTCCATACCAAGCCTGATATCATCAGTGATTTTGATGAGAGCAGAGACGGTGCTATAGCCTGGGCGAAAGCCGGATTGAAAGGGGTTAAGGAGGCTGTTTGAATTAAGGAAAAGGCTAAGTTGCTGGTGTACAAGACGTTCTAGGACTTTGGATAGGAACGGGAGAATGGAAATAGGACGGTACTCAGAAAAGGACGCAGGATTAGGTTTTTTGGGAATAGGCGTTATTTGAGCCTCCTTCCATGTGCTTGGATAGGTTCCCGTGTTGATGGAGAAGTTAAATAAGTGGGTAATGGTGTGGACAATTTCATTAAGAATAGGTGTAATCATCCTTTTACTAACACAGTCACTGCCAACGGCGTTCGAAGATATGGATGATATGCTTCTCTTAACATCACAATCAGTAAATTGACAAAACAAAAAAGGTGAAAAGTCGGGAGTTGGTAATGAGAAAAGATAATTTAATGTTTGAGTTTTAATAAGTCCATTAAAATTGGACGAAGAGGAGAAGTGCAGATTCAAAGAATGTACAGCTAAGTCTTTTGGAGCGTTATCTTGACGTGACTTCCCAACTCCCAATGACCGTAAGAACTTCCATACTTTGGATGGATCATTATTTTCTACAGATTCATGGATGTATCGGCGTTGAGCATCCCTACACACTCTATTGCAGTGATTTCTAACTTCAGCATATTTTTCCTTGTTTTGATCAGACGGCTTGCGTTTACATCTAACCTTGGCAGCGAGTTTCTTATGCATTTCAGCTCGTATCTGGTCAGTTAACCAAGGTGCTGGGAGATGTTTTATCTTGACCGCTCGAACTGGCGCATGCACATCGTACAATTTCGATATGATGCTGTTAAAACATTCTACTTCCTCGTCGATAGTATCAGCGTTAAAAACCTCAGACCAATCTACGTTTTGGGCATCATTGCGCAAAGACTCCACATGCATGCCACCAAAATTGCGCTGAAAAAGAATTTTTGGCTTGGGTTTGGGAGGGCGGATTTTATATTAACTCATTTGAAAAGACGAAAGAAGAAGAGAATAGGTTTTAAGATCAAACAGTATCCGTTAAACACTCTAGAATACTGACCAGAGGGCGTAGCGTAGTTAGGGGTCGTACTTTAATCACGTGAGGTTCGAACACTGGGGGGGGGGGGGGGGGGGGGGGGGAATAATGTCACGATTGATCACGATGGGGGTGAAGGGGATGTTTTGCCAATCCTTCTATTATATAATAAAAAAATACACGTAATGTTGGGTGAGGAGTGTGGGGTAATCTAAAACATCACGACGTATCGCCAAAGGGAAGGGGCAAAATGTGGCCAAAAACCAAACGTGATTTATGGACAACCCTATAAAAGGTTCTCATCTCAAATAAATGCACGGTCTCTAGATATCTAGAGTCGATATATAATGGTTTAGCAATGCCATCGGTTGGCAACTTTACCTGTGCGATTCCCGTAACCGAGATAGGTACTCCTTGACTCGTGTAGACGGTGGGTGACTCCACTTGCAGCGTCATAGTGTTGAGAGATATCCGCTGGACTGTCTGTATCGCCGGCCAGACAAATGCACGTCCGCCCGGAACCAAGAGCGGTTTCGAATAACAGCATCCTGGTGAAAAAAGGTTGACTTTTATTGTTCTTGCTTGGTAATCCGAATGTCATAAACTATATATAAAACATAAACATAACCTTGTTACCACAAAAAAAGCTAAACAACAGTTTAACGCGCGTAAAAAAATTCTTCTTAAAAATTGGTAAGATTTATTTTGTGGTAACAAAGTGAATGGCTAGCTCTATAACCTACCTACTGAGCGATGTCAGGTACATAGTTTTGATAATAGGCCTAGTTACTGGTGTATTTTCTTCGTGGATTTCAGGATATTTTAATTAAAACAGATGCGTTAGCTTTTAAGCACAATGCGTGCAATCGAAAGTACAAGGCACGGAATATATCAACAAATAATATTTATCTTATAATCACGTCAGTCATGGCGACTCACGTAGAATGGTAGGATGATAACATTGTAAAGAACTGAGCCTTGAGTTCAGCGTAATCGCGAACAAGACTAATAACTGGTTTAGCCCATTGGGTGTTTTAGGACCAAAATTAATTCTCATTCAGACTTATCACACTGGCTGGTCATCTGCTTTTTCAATTATTCATTGGTTTTTTTAGAAAGATGAGATCTGTGAGAAAATCATCAAACTCTTCAATTTGTTTATATATTTACAAGCGTTTTATTAACTTGCAATGTATGCATGTTTGTCCGGGTGGAATCTTGCAACTGAATTTTAAACCCGTTCCCCTCAACCGATTGAGCTGAAATTTGGAATACATACTCGTACTCGTATGTAACTTCTCACCGAAGTTACATATGTATTCCAATGCAATAATATGGTACCATGGAGGTGGTCTCATGATGGAGACGGATGCTAGACAACGGAACATCGGAATGGATTATAGTAGGCTACTAGTGTTTGGGCTCGTTTGAATCTGCTTGCGATTGCGATTATGAACTTTATAAAAGCTTGTTTTGAAATAATAATTTTACAGCTAAAAACTTCTTGTTAAAAGCTCAACAAGTTGAAGATATTGTTTGGATAATCTACGGGTTGGTTTTATTTGCTGGTTGATTAGTAACAGAGGCAGTAATATAACCTGCGGATTTTCTGAAAGTGGTGATTTTGTTGTTAGGGAGTTATTATGCTACTATACGCAAGTTGTAGGGACACACTACACTACACTAGGCCCGACGAAGGACGCGGTGTGGTGCTACCATGCGGTGACCACCCGCGATGATCACGTGCAACGTATCACGATATTTGAAGAAATTATGGTGATCCAGAAACCAGCGACGGAGACGCCTCCCTCCCAACGAAGTCCACGCCTCGGGAGGTAAAATCAATAGGTAAAAAACGTTAAGCAAGATGACGCTATTACGACACGCGACGCCACGTGAGCACCGGAAGCGCATGGAATGCACGCTGCTTACGACGTCAGACGTAGCCCATCCCAGCCACCAGTAGAAGCCCTTGTGAGGAACCGGTCATCAAGGTATATACGAAGAGTTTTGGCAACATACGATCCGGGAAGAGATGAGGTCTACAGGAGCAGCATTTAAATAATTTTATTGGAGCCAGATACATCAGAGATGCACTCAATCCTAAAGAAAATGAAGTTTGGGCCTGCAGATTCACTCAGGAAGATAATGCCCGATCGGAGAGTGAAAAAAATGCTCACCGGAGGATCAGTGAGGATCTGGAGATAGCTCAGTCCCACTGCTGCGAGTGACTGGCATGAAGTTTACTGCACTGCGTAGAGACCTAAGGTATTATAAGACTTCGTAAAGGACGGCGAATGAGAGAAGGTGCTGTGCTGTGGCAGTGAAACGGACGAAGAGGAACAAAACATTTTAGAAAAGTAACTTTTATTAGGAAAATTCAGTGCGTCTCGGTTGTTTTAAATTCAGTGATTATTTACAACTTATAGTGAAGTGTTTCAATTTGTAGAATATGTAGCATCAATAAAGTAGGTTCAGCGATAAGCGACTCGGTAACTTGGGACTAACTTATACACACATTGCAAAGTAGCAACGACAGCGAATCTACAATTATATTGTAAAGGTACTGATGGTTTATGTGAATTGTTTTGTAACTTGCAATGTTATATTTTGTAAATTTTGACCAAAATTTTTTTGTAAGAGGGGTATACTGTAGGAACACACTACATACAGAATAACTGACTCGCGTAAGTCGTACCTAAGTAGATGATCGCTGTATAGTAGTGTGCCCGCGCCAGTCGTCTCTCCCCGCTGAATCAGTTAATACACGTACAGTTGTGGAAATATAAATTGGTAATTGGAATAAAGATGCATCTACTCATTCCGACTTCGCACTCAAGATAAGAATTAATCAGTATATTAGGGATAGCATTATTATGATTATCGCGAACCCCTAAACATGTGATATATAAACTAGATGAACGCCCACTACTCCGTCCGCGTAGAATCAACACCGAGTAATTCCATTCAGTCCATCTTTCTACCCTTGTATCAGACAGGTTAAAATGAACACCCTAGAAATATTTATCTCAACATAAGACTAGAATAAAATGGCTAAGGCATTGAGGCAAGGAATTTGCTTGCTTGCATTGAACAGACGAGCAAGTATTGTTTACATCGCTGATAAGCGATTATTAATACAACCTATGATATAACTGTCAAGAAGCCAATGATATTCGCAGTAGATAAATTTGATAAAGAGATTTTGTCATAAGATTAAATTTACCTCAAAATAACGCACCTCGGGCTATAGGTATATTAATTCGCAAAGCCCATACTACATCACACTCGTGATTCTGACGATTCCAATGATACCTCATCGAAACCCGTCAACTCGTTTATCCTACAGGATGCGCTAAATGAACAAACGAAAACATAACCCTCCTGCGCAGTAGGATATAAATGAAGCGTGTATGAAAATTATTGTTGTTACCACAACAAAACAACAATAATTTTGTATTGGTAAAGTTTGGGGTGTATGTATGTAATACAGTGTAAACTCTATATAACGACACTCAAGGGACTGAGCATATTTTGACGTTATAGAGAGTTGTCGTTAAATGGAGAGAAGTAAAATCTGTATTAGAAAAAGAAAACGTTTATTTCTGATTTGTCATGTTAAATAGTACCTACAATAAAAATCTGTTTTAATTTTCTCTCCCGCCTCTATCGCGCGTATCATCAAAACTTTTTCGTCAATACACAGTGATTTTCTCTTACTAGCCATGTTTACAATTTGAAAGTTTGTGAGCTACTAAGAATATGACAATGTATAGATAAAATCCATCACTTCTACTAACAACAGTCTGCAGCTACACGTGCAAGCAATCCCATTTTGTAAACAAAAGAACGGATTTCTTAGAAAGTTTGGTGTGTATGATGCCGACAGTAGAGTTTATTATGGTCTAGGATAATAAAACGACAAAAGGATATACACAGCTGCGCAGTTTTTACTAATTTGGCAACTTAAAAAGAACTCTTTATTACAAATTGTTGTCGTTATTGAGAGTGGGTGTAATGCTATACAGAGTGTACCATTGTATGCAAGACAAGCTAAACCAACCAAAGCCGAATGATTTCGACGCTTTAGAGAGTTTGTCGTTAAAACGAGTGACGTTACATGGAGTTTACACTGTATATTATGGATGGTAGAGCGCCAAAACGACCTGTGTGATGCGAGCTCTTCCCAACTTGCAGGGTCAGTATCGCAGGCATTAAAACTTTCGAAGAAAACCGACTTCATACACTCGATATAAAGCGCCAGATACGTAAAGAAAGAACTAAGCCCTCTTAAACTTACACTTATAAGTTATAACGCAGCAGGCCAACTCTATTGTGACACCTGTGATAGGATTTTAAAAACTAAGTTTGGTCTAGCAAGCCATATTAGGGCTCACACTAGAATTTAAATATAAAAGCAGGATAATTAAATTTTTTGTAAGTTTTATGCATTAAATAGCATTTTCTTTAAATTTAAATATAGTTAGGTTCGCCGTAATCGAAATTGATGAGGAGGACTATTATGTAATATATATCGGTATGTATGTATGTCTGTTCATTTGGCGCGTCTTGTAGGTTGTAGGCTGTCCTGTGTCCTTATTAATCTACAATACTAAGACGCTCTTTATTACTAGAAGACTGATTATTGTGTCTACAAAAATTAATATGATAAACGTTATTATATTATATTAAAATTTAATTCTAAAAAATATTACTTTACAGTTCAATGCTGTGACGTTTGTACATATAAATTAATATTTTTTAGAAATTATGGCATTATTTACGACACATACTTTAATAATTTTAAATATTTTTAGTTCTTTTAAGACTGATTATTGTTTACGGATTGATACTGGTTAGGTATATAATTAATAGTTTATTTTTGCAACTACATTTTTAAACATTACCTATGTTATTTACTATATATATTTTAATAATTTTAAATATTTTTAGTTCTTTTAAGACTGATTACTGTTTACGAATTGATACTGGTTAGGTATATAATTAATCGTTAATTTTTTAAACTACATTTTTAAACATTACCTCAGAGGTTCTATTTTTTTAATTATTGTTAACGAATGAATAATGTTTTATGGTATACTTACCCATATATGTTTAGCATAATATTACCCAATCATTGTAAATGAATATAAAAGTTTTGAAGATTTCATTTGACGATCTTCGTTGTTCTTAGGTTCATTGTGATGCAAGTACCATTATATATCTAAATTTTAATAAATATTTCTCGCCGCACTTGTTTCTTTTAATTATTGCATCAATCATTACAGATTTAGGTAGTACATAAGAGCTTTGAATTTGATAATTACGTACAGTTAATAATAATACTACTAATGTCCATCAGAATTGGGTGGTGGTAAATGCGAAGTGGTAGATAAGACACTTCTTAGCCTTCAGCCAATAATAAATTGATGACCACAGTTTTGGTTGTGTTCATCAATTATACTTTTGATGCTAAGTGTACTTACAATAATTTTGGTATGCGGGACGAATGCGGACAAGTAATATTGTGCGGGACGAATAAAAACTTTTTAATGGAGCGGGCCAAAAACGCGGGACGAATATGGCATAAATCGTCCAAACGCAGACGGAGACTATTTATAATCAACATCAATAATGACATATCGAAGTACATACCTACTATTAATCACTGAGATGTGATGGATTTTATTTTTTATTTATTTATTTCCGTAATCCAACAGCGTAATACAAAATATAGTACAATTTTTTTTAAGTCTTATAGTAAGGCCAAAAATAGGATTACTTAATTTAACACATTTTAAAAAACAATAAACAACAGTGTCAAATTTGTTGAAAAATCACTAAAAACAACAATAACCAAAGATGAATTATATTCATAACTATAAAATGGGCCTATGGTCCACACCAACATGATCATTCACTATGCAGGCACATATGCCTACGTAATAAATAACATATTGATGTGGTTGTGTGTGTATTTGTGTGGTGTGTGTGTGTGTAAGAAGGTGTGGTGCTTAGGAATAGGATGACACTAAAGTCCCCGCCTGTGATTATCAAAATGTGCAAACTTGTTGAGCTCTTTTCAGTTTGTTTTGCAGTCTGGTATTTTGTTTATTCCAAGTAAGACAAAACCAAAAGGATGAGTTATGTTTTTAGCAGCCTACGTACATACATAGAACATACGTAAATACAAACATTCATTCATAATTACGTGTGTTTGTATTTATGTACATATGTTCCACCGTAGTAACCGTAATCTACTTAAACGATATATATGATGAATTAGGAAGGTGTCAATCGATTCGTTACTACCTAGTCAGGTCATAAATTCTGTCACATGTTTAATATAAAATAATTGATACAAGTTTATTCATTACGTAACCATTTATATACCAAAATGAACTTAACAAAACATAGATTCTTATGACACTAAAGTTTATTCAAAATGACCTCCGTGATTTTGAATACAGGCCTTCAATCTGCGCGGCCAGTCGTCTATCGCAGCACGAACGAGGTGCTTTAATCGCGGCTGCCTTAATCAAGGATGTCTTGAGTGACTCCAAATTGGGATGAGGCTTTGAGCACGCCTTTTCCTCCAAGTGTTGCCATATCTTGTAATCTAACGGATTCAAATCTGGACTGGAGGAGGGCCAGTCTTCGTGCCGGATGAAGTCGATTTCACGCGCCGCCAGCCAGTCTTGTGTGCTCTTCGCTCTATGAGCTGGCGCCCAATCTTGTTGGAATACCCAGTGCCTGTTATTGAACATGGTATGAGAAACAGGTTCCACAAGGTTCGTCAGGTCTGTATTTTGATACACAACTGCATTCGGTTTTACACCTTTCTCACAAAAATGTACCTCTGTTAAGCCCCAATAAGAAACTCCCAACCATACCATGAGCGAGGATGGAAAATGACCTCGTTGGACACGCGGAATACGGTTGCTCGCTTCTTCACTACTGTGTGCGTACACCTTATCATTTTGTTTGTAGTAGCTCTCTTCTACGGTAAAAATTTTTTCATCCGAAAAAAGAATTTCCCGATATTTTTTCTCGCGTACCGCTTCAACAAAGCGGGGCATCTCTTCAGTCTCAGGTCCATTAGACGAGCATTCAAACGATGTCCTGTTTTTCTTCGATATGCCACAAGCCCTAAGTCTTCATTTAACACCCTTTTCACCGTGGTTCTGATTAACCCCATCTGAAGGACCAACAGTTTCTGCTTATTTGGGATTTCCTTGAATTCACGCCTTCACAGCTTTTATCACTGCTGGAGTCCTAACAGACCGAGGGCGACCACGACGATGACCTGTCATCTACACTAGAGTCTTCATTGTATCGTTTGATGGTGCGATAAACGAATCTTTTGATATATTCAAATTTTTCAGTATGTCAAAAATTTGAATTGGCGCGTAACCGCAATGATGCAACGCAATAACTGCAACACGGTCTTCTTTAAGCGTCCACTCCATATTTAAAAATGAGTAAAATTCAAAAAAGTATACATTTTTATTTTCATGAACAATTCGAAATTCGAATTCTATAAACTTTTTTGTGGCCAGCATTCTAAAAGAAAAGTTTTTACTGTGTGACAATACTTATGACCTGACTAGGTATACCATCCGAACGAAGAGCGCTTCCCCGCGGCGGCGTAACGGAATCTATAGTTATGCGAGGAGCAGCTTAATGGGTAGCTGGAGTTTCAATCAAGACCTACATAGTGGGAAACCGACGTAATGGGAATAATTCATGGTCATCGACGTAGGTACATATTACGTACTTTACGTAGTCCGGTTTCAGTTTTTAAACTATTAACATAATACGCCGATACGACACGAATAAATAAAAGTTTTAAAACGTATCATGCCGTAGCATAATGCTGAGCTGAGTACCAATTCATCCCCACACAGAGCTTTTAAGTTTGTTAGTGCTTAGATTAGATTTTAATTGTTGTTGTGTTTTTTTTTCTTTATTACTGTGTGGTTTTTGAATAAAATGTTTTCTTTCGTTCTTTCTTATTATTTCAAACATGTGTATTTTTAACATGCTATAATACTTATTATGAATAGGCAGGAATGTATGAAGGGTTATGTCCCTTACAGAGTCTTGATATTCTGTACTCATTGTGTTATAATACCAATCAGATTATAGAAAGAAAACACATTTATTCAGACCACCGCAAATGGACAATGTAACAAATGACACATAAAACAAAATCGCCTTCTGGGCCAGACAACAAAGCCAATTTGGAGAGGTTATCTCAAGAATTTAAAGATTTTAAGAGCTTTGTGTTGAGTGTCTTGAAACATCTTCGATCACAAATTCACTCGCTTTCATCACAAGTCGACGAATTGGACAATCAAAACCGTCGGAATGCACTATTGTTCACTGGTGTGCCCGAGAAGGACGGTGAGAACTGCACTACACTTGTGTTGAATATTATCCAAAACAACATGAGCATGTCTAATGTCCGAGCTTCATCCATCTTCCTGTGCCATCGCCTGGGCGCGTGGAGCGACAAGCGTGCCCGCCCTATACTGGTTCGGTTTACGGATGTTAACATGCGGAATGCTATTTGGAGCGATAAGAAGAAACTTAAGTCTAGCTCCTACGTTGTGAGTGAATTCCTAACTAAACTAAGACTCGATCTATTTGTTACTGCAAGAAAACATTTCGGGATGACGTCGTGCTGGTCCAATAGTGGAGCAGTTTTCATCAAGTTGCCCGACGGCGATCGCAAACGGGTTGTCAGTGCACAGGACCTCAGTGACTTGATGGTCAAATTCCCTAACGAGGTAGGCATCGACACTCGCGCTCCATCGTCGTCGGCATCGGCTCCGCTGGTTGCTGCCGCTGCAGTGGCTGCGGTTCGCCCCAAGGCGAGCTCAAAACAGACCGGCGACCTCATTGCCGCAACCTCCGGGCCTCCGCAGACCCGCAGGACCGTTGCGGGCAAGAGCAAGCCCACGAAGTAAAACCTAGTTGTTCCCGCATTGGACTTGTACTCCTGTAATTTCTCCGCTGACTTCGGTAATACTGTGCCACCCTCATAACCAAAAATACCATTTTATGCGGAAATATGCGAAGACGGTGGAGTCGAAATCGCTTGTAATGTTTGACAGTTTGATACACGTTTGACATGACAACCAAACCAACTAAACTTTTGACAACTACTTTGGTCAGACTGATCTCTTGTGTCTGTTGCTTGCAAGTCAGTCATGCGTGTTTCGGTACTCCTAACGAGCAGTATATTTGTAGCATAAATACTGTTTGTCAGTATCACCCTTCATAAGTAGTTGATAATTCAATTTATACTTTTATTTCTTAAATCACGAAAGATAACATTGTAAACAATCTAACAAAACAGTATTTGAGAATAGCTTTTATTTTGCTAAAATGCTCGTTATTGATGTTATAGTAGGTACATTATTGTGTAAGTAGCTATTTAATTACATTCTGACTATTTTTAGCCAGCAGATTGTGTAAATTAAGTTTATTATTATCCATCCAGATAAGGCATTTTAGTTGCCCACTTCCTACTTTTTTTTTTTTTTTTATTATTGTACAACTTTATATTTTATTTTATTAAGTAAATATATATATTAGGTATATATAACATAACTGTAGGATATTATTGTAGATATTATATTACTAACAGCTAAGTATTCACAGATAGTATCTGATGAGCTCAGGTGATGAATCCTTTGTAACCGCTGCTGATGATTTTTCGTCTGATAGCTCAGGTGAAATTCCAGTTACTTTATGTGATGAGTTGAAGGCTGTCTTTGATCCTTATCCCAAGAATTTTAACATCTGCCACATTAATGCCCAAAGCATACCTGGGCACTACACTGATGCCCTTGATACTTTTAATGTTAAATCTCTTGATGCAATACTTGTCTCAGAGAGCTTCTTTAAGCCTACACTGCCTTCCACCTCCTTTCCAATACCAGGTTTTGCTCTCATACGCAATGATCGCACTGGGTCAGGTTGTGGCGGTGTTGCTATCTACCTGAGGGGCCACATTCCGTTCAAAATTATTGTACAATCCCCCTCAGCTTACTCTGCATCCCCTGAATTTCTCTTTATAGAGATTGATGTTGGGGTCAAGGTTGCTCTTGGTGTTGTGTATGTTCCTCCAACGATTGAGCACACAAAACTAGAAAGTGTCTTTGAAGAACTCTCCTCGGACTACAACCGTATTATCATTATGGGTGACTTTAACTCTTGTATGATTGAAATGAAGCCCCGTGCCAGAAGACTTTGCACTATGATTGAGTCCTCAAATCTCAACATTCTGAAATTGTCCCCCACTCACCACACCTCTACCGCTGACACCCTAATTGATTTGATTATTTGCTCGGAAACTGACCGTGTATCTGCCTATGGCCAATTATCAGCACCTGCGTTTTCTCACCATGATCTTTTATATGTATCTGTTAAAATAAAAATTCCCAAACCCAAGCCAATAATCTTGAATCAAAGAAATTTTTCTCGTATTGATGTTAGCAAATTTGAGCGACAAGCACTAGACACAAATTGGAGTGATGTCGAGGCCCTTTTGAGTGTTGATGAAAAGCTAGACTTTCTACTTGGGAACATTATTCAAATATTTAACAAATATGCGCCCGTGCACCCTGTCAGAATAAAACATCGTCCGACCCCATGGATTAACGATACAATCCGTAAAGCCATGTCAAAACGCGATCGAGCTTTTCGCAAATTTAAAATGGACCGATCGGAGGATAACTGGGCTGAGTACAAAAAACTTAGAAATCGATGTAATCAGGTCTGTCGAAATAGCAAGCGTAGGTATATTGCAGAGCAAATAGAATTATCGACTCCCGCGGGGTTGTGGAAGTTCCTAAAGTCTCTTGGGTTTGGTAAGGTCAAAAGTGTCGACACTAAAATTACTCTTAACCTCAACGACCTGAACACACACTTCACTTCCATAGCGAAAATCACCCCAAACATTAAATTTGATACCCTTCTCGAAATAAATGACTTACCTCGACCTAATACTACTCCTTTCGACTTCGTAAGCGTGTCTCACGACACGGTTAGGAAAGTTTTAAACACTCTCAAATCTAAAGCGGTTGGTAGCGATGAGATTGGCCGGATCATGGTAATTCGCCTAATTGACCACATTCTTCCGTCTCTTGTACATATAATTAACCACTCCTTGTCAACTGGCCATTTCCCTGACCAATGGCGTAAAGCTCATGTCCTGCCATTACCAAAAACACCCAACCCGCTTCTCCCTAACCAGTTTCGTCCCATATCAATCCTGCCTTTCCTGTCTAAAGTCATAGAGTCAGTTGTCCACAAGCAAGTAATGGAGTTTCTGAACGACGGTGACCTATTGAACCCATTCCAGTCTGGTTTCAGGGCTGGCCATAGCACCACAACTGCCTTGCTCAAAGTCACCGAGGACATTAGATCAGCTATGGAGAGATCTCAAGTCACTGTGCTGGTACTCATTGACTTTAGCAACGCCTTTAATGCTGTCGACCATGATCTGCTTCTTGCTGCCTTGAGTCATCTGAATTTCTCGCCGTTAGCCGTTCAGTGGTTCTCGTCCTATTTAACGGGGCGTCGCCAGTCCATCCGGAGTGGGCAGACTTTCTCTGATTGGTGTGAGCTGGAGGCTGGAGTCCCTCAAGGGGGAATCCTATCACCTCTGCTCTTCAGCCTATTCATTAACTTGCTTTCCTCCAAATTCCACTGCAACTATCACTTCTACGCCGACGATCTGCAGCTTTATTACCACTCAAAAACTGAAAACTTGAATGCTTCATTGGATGCTCTTAACACTGATCTTCTCCAACTTAAGACCTGGTCTGAGAACTACGGCATCCAAGTGAACCCAAACAAATGTCAAGCAATCATTATCGGGAGTACTCGCCAACTTGCAAAAATCGACCTACCCTCAACCACTCCCTTAGTATATAATGATTGCATCATACCTTTTGCACCGGTGGTCAAAAATCTTGGCCTCCTTGTCGATGCTAACCTAAACTGGGTGGCTCAGGTAAAGGAAGTATCCCGTAAATTTTTTGCATCTCTCCATTCTATTATCCGTTTTAAAAACTTTCTCCCAACAAATACTAAAATATCCCTAGTCAACTCTTTGCTCTTACCTATAATCGACTATGCGGATATATCGTACCTAGACCTTAATCAGGACCTCCTTAACAAATTGGATCGACTGCTCAATACGTGCATTAGGTTCATCTACGGTCTCCGTAAGTATGATCATGTGTCTGAGTATCGCTCCAAACTGAAATGGCTCTCAATTCGTGACAGGAGAAAGTTAAGAGTTTTATGTCTTCTTTTTTCGATCCTTAGGGACCCCTTTACTCCCCATTATCTTAAATGCAAATTTTCCTACCTCTCTGACACCCATGACCAAAACTTCAGATCCACTGATTCTCTCCTTCTCGCTACCCCGAAACACTCAACCGCCTTCCGTGGCAACTCTTTTGAGGTGGTAGCTGTCGGTCTATGGAACTCTCTCCCTACTCATATTAAAAAGGCGCCTAGTAAACCGGTTTTCAGACGACTAGTCTATAGTCATTTCTTGCAGTCCTCCACTGGCTGTTAAAATATATGAAAACGTAGTACCTATGTGTGTTGTATGTAATAGTATTTTTTGTTTTATATCTATAAATATATATATATATATATATATTTGTTATATTTCTCATATATATATATTCTATGTATTATTATTGTTATATCAAGTAGGTTTATGTATTTATTCTAACTGTAATCGGAGTTTATTGTTATTTGTGTTTCTTTTGTTTTTTTTTAATAAACATTAATATTGTTAAAAGTTAGCACGCCAACCTTTTTTGTTACCTCTGAGGTTGGCAGGTAGAAAATGCTATTAGCATTAAGCCCACCTTTTGTACATGTAATTTGTATTTTTGTGCAATAAAGTATTAAATAAATAAATAAATAAAACACTATTATTAACTTTACTAAAATTATAAACTAACTTTTAGCTATAAGTGTGGTAGCGAAAGGGTCCTCAGCCCAGTATTTTCTACAGCATGTTGCCATTCTGCAGCGCTGGTCTTCTGTTGAGGCCTGTGTTGACCTCACGAACACCCTGACATATTCTTCTTCTTCTTAGTGTGACAAGAGTTTTACGTTTTCATTTATACTATGTTGGACAGGTGTTTGGCCACTACAATAGCATTAGGTGAGGCGGTTATTAGGTCCTCCATCGTGCAGGTGTTCGGACACATAGGCACATTAGCAAGTGCTGCATTGACATATTTAATTAACTATAAGATTAAGACCATTAACATTATATCTAGCACCTTCTACAGATCACAAACTCAAGTCATACAAATCATGACTGACAATTCCATACATTTATTAATAACCCGTGCCAAGCCGGGGCGGATCAGCCAGTAAATAATAAACAGAGTGACGATAGAGGAATGTGAGTGGAGTGTGTGAGAGAGAGATTTGCCTAGATGCCATTCATTAATCTAATAATCTAACTTGGGCAAATCGGCGTTGTATGTATGGTTGTTTGTCCGAGGATAACTTTCAATGCGTTTAACTGATCATCGTAAAATTTGATATATAGGTAGGTAGTGATGGCACAATTTTGGTGTGACTAAATGAGCTAAAAATGTGGAGGGGTTGTTGAGATATTGGGGTTCAAGAGGGGTATAAAAACAAAATGGGGCTATCTGCTCAAATGTCACGTCTAATAAAAGGTAACCGTTTTTATTTTTAGTTTAAACCTTGTAGTTTTAGAATTATTAGCCATAATAAAAAATGAACTTTGACAAAATCCACAGGGCATACCAGTAACCCCACAGTGCTGAAATTTTGTATGCGCGTAGCTTTAGTGACACAAATATAGGGATAAGTCAGAAATTCAGAAGAACTGCAATTTCTAACCCAATTTGCATGAACTCCCGTTACCTGTAATTTGAATGAAACTGTGGGTCAAGTTATTTGGTTTATCATTTTGCGGCACTATTTTATTGGTCAAAGATTAAGGCCGGCTTGCGATGCCTAAACGTATTTAGCGACTACACATGTTTAAATTTTACGTATTTTTATGATTTGACTATTCCTTAAATCTTAATCTTAGGCATCGTTGCGCGAGTCGCCCTAAGAATATAGATTTTATGTTTTGGAAGACTCGCGAGATCTCAGTTCGGGGCGAGCCACTAGTTATTAGCATAAATAAAATTTTAGAAGAGAATAACTACGAGGGAGCGAGATAGATAGAGATTTGGAAGACTCGCGAGATCTCAATTCGGGGCGAACCACTAGTTATTAGCATAAATAAAATTTTAGAAGAGAATAACTACGAGGGAGCGAGATAGATAGACTGCCAGAATTGTATTAAGCAATCACCATTAGAGCTCAAATAAAAAAGGAACTTGCTTGACCTATTTAATGCAGTGCTGGTGTGGCGGTATGACATCACCTATTTAGACAATGTATTTAGGTACCTACTAACTGTGGTACTACATAGAAAGCGGATTAGCAGAATAAGCAGATTGCTGGCACCATGCCGTCTCAAAAGCTGAGGAACATATCGCCACCATACGTAGTATTAAATTATTATTTTTTATACTACCTTGATATGTAACAAGCCTTTGGCCCACCTGATGTTAAGTGGTAACCATCGCCTATAACAAGGTATTGCCTCGCAGGTCACGCACCTTAGAAACGTGCCCTACGATGCTCTACCTCACCTACGTCAATTAACTTGAGGCATACAGGTGCAGAGCCTGTAATTTCGCCGGCAACCGTACCCTTCAAACCGAAACAAAGGAAAGCAGCTTGGTGGCAGAAATAGGTATGGTGGTAGTACTTCCTCGGACAAGCCCTTTACAAGAAACTCTACTACTTTTTGTTTTCTTTCTTTATACATATTGATGAATGAATATTTTTATTATTTCATGGTTATTATTTTATGTATGTAGCATAAGTCACTTTGAGCGATAAGGCCGTCGATTGTACTACCGTGTATTATATGGAGTCATAAATCCTACATTGATAATGATAATGATAATTTATTTTCAGTAACGAACTTCACAACACTAGGGTAGGTACATCAGATTCAGTATTTTAGTTAAATATTAAAACCTAGTTGCAAAAGAAACATAGGCACCCAAACTAGGAGACCTGTGATATGGCATGCCTATGCCTCCCGCCGGAATAACACATTAATAATAATATGTAAGTTTCTCCGTAAATTTAAAAGAATAAAATGCTTTATTTTGCAAATATGGTATGCGGTGCATCCGGTAACTCTGTTTGTTTGTTACATTTTCACAACGAAACGGCTGAACGGATCGTAATGAAATTTGCCAAGGATTCGATTATATCCTCGAGAAGGACATAGGCTATCTATTACCTCAAAAAATAATCTTGAAGGGGTTGAAAGTTTGTATTGGCAATCCATAATTCCTTAAGAGTAGACTATACCTCAGCCCAAACTCGAATTTCACTCCCGCTTCTCCGCGCGCCGCTGCACGTCCTATCTCGCCGTGGTTCATATGTTTGCCGGTTTTTTTATCATTCAGTCCCTTCATTATCTTGTTGTGTTTATTTCTCATTACTGCGTCTTTACAAAAAACAACTAAATATAAATTCTACCTAAGAATTACGTGTTCGTTTGGAGCGACAAGCGTCACGGGTACCCTGTCTGAAAGCCGAGGCCAGACTGAATCGCGAAACGGGCGTCCGGTCTGGAGCGAATGGTTTCATTAGTGCAAAACTTAGATATTTTCATTTTACGATAAAATCAAAAGGTATTTTGAAAATTTAAAACACAGATGCCCTTATTTATGTTGTGTAGGATTACTGTACAAAGTTTCAAGATCTAAATTGTAGTATTCATCGCATAAGAACGGTTTTAAGATAAATTTGGAGTCATCTTTAGATTTTTTTTTCAATCGAGAAAATTTTACGGAATCGTGTTTTCACAACACAGGCGCTCTAGCACGTATCCTTAACTATAACATATATGAATTACAAATTGAAATCACAAAATTTGTGGAACAAAACATTGTTTCAAAATAAGCGGTTTATCGTCTCCCTAGGTGTAGTGCGCCCTTAAGTTAGGGATCTAACTTTATAACTTACTTATACTTTAGAACGTTTAAAGAAATACGTGTTTCAACTTTTTTACAAAATCATCCCTAAAAGGGGAGGGGGGGGGGGGGTATATATAGATAGATAGTGACCGGGATTGGGACATAGGCTACCCGACTGCGCAGGAGGGTAATCTTTTTATTGACTAAACCACGCGAGCAAAGCTGCGGGCGGGTCAGCTAGTAAAAACATAACATACAACTCACTTAGATAAAAAGTTTGTTACTTTGTTTAATTGGACGGTTAGTTGTGTTGAAAATGTGGCACATTAGCCCTATTAGCACAAAAAAGTTTTCTAACTAAGTAAATTTCTAACGCGTGTTTAGCGGGTGTTAACTTTTTGTGGTAAGACTCTAGTTTTAAGTTTGTGTGATGTATCTACTTACACACGGCTACACATCAAGCTATATTTTCCAGAAATAAGCTGACCTCGCATTGTGTAGGCTTTTCGTAGAATGAGAGGTCAGCTTATACTGAAAATGTATAGCTTGATGTATAGCCGTGTGTACATATACTAATAGGTAGTTTAATAGAAGTGACATCTGTAATTAACGAACCACGTTCCATTTTTCGAAAGGTCAGCGTAAAAATAGACTGGGTACCACCTACTCTACAATATTAATAGTAGGTAGGTACCACATAGGTACCTACATACAATCTCATATCTCAAACGCGTATTCCTACCTAATACATCAAGTGTTCGATAATAAATAACAAACAGTACATTATTGATAGAGCGAAGCGAGATTTAATCAACTTGGGCAAATCGGCGTTGCATGTATGTATGTTTGTTTGTCCGAGGATAAATGTCGAAGTGTTTATCCGATCATCGTGAAATTTGGTATATATAAAATATATAAATTTGGTAGGTAGTGATGGCACAATTTTGGTGTGACTAAATGAGCTAAAAATGTGGGGGGGTTGTAGATATTGGGGTTCAAGAGGGGTAAAATAAAACAAAATGGGACTATCCGGTCAAGTGGCACGTCTAATAAAAGGTAGTTGTGAGTACATTTCGAACCTGTTTATATTTTTAGTTTAAACTTTGTAGTTTTTAAGTTATTAGCCATAATAAAAACTAAACTTTGAAAAATTCACAAGGTACACTAAAGTGCTGAAATTTGGTATGCGTGTAGCTTTAGTGGCACAATGTTGGAACATAGATAATGGGTGAGAATTAATGACTCAGGTTTTGAATCACAATATAATTATGTCTACTGTCTTATTCGTTTTCAATGTTCACATAGACGCATTTAACCTTGGCAATAATGGTGTGATATTATAGTCACATCCACTTTTGTTGGTCTTGTTACCATGAACAAACATTTGCTATGCGTTAGATCGGGGATGTTTGAGCCCTGAAAAATAAGTAAGGGTGTTACCATACCAATCGATCTATCGACGATCGACGCCATCGTTGCTCGATCGATTGGTGTGGTTACACCCTGAGTAACATGTAATATCGCGTTTACGAATTCGCGCGAGCGAGACGTACTCGTACAGAGGCAAGTGACGCCATAGCAAGCGAGAGTATAAGCGCAGTATAGATAGTATAAGTATACTGAACCTATCTATCTATACTGTGCTATCTATAGTATACTGTATACTATAGGTCGAACGCGTCAGCATATCTACGCGAGCATTTCGACAAGCGACAACACAAGTGCGAATCTGTGATCGCCTTGCGTTACTTGCTTCATCTGTGCCCTATAGCCACAACTAAGGCCAACTTGCTCAACGATGCCTAAACGTATTTAGTGGCTAAATAAGTTAAGGATATCGTTGTGAAAGCCAGGCTAAATGTTATAAGTGCCTTATCACACTGGCGAGTTGTGAGCGTGTTTCCAGCGCGGCGATTTGCGAACGTGCACGCCGCGCTGATGGAATAAGTAAATTATACGTTACAATCGTTTCTACAATATGACTGGCTGAAGTGTGGTGGTAGAGACGTATTTGTATGATTTTAAACTCTAGATATCATATTGAGTCACTAAGTACGTTTAGACATTGTTGCGTAAGTCGCCCTTAATGTTATTTGTCGGAAGAGAGAACTAACTTGTCTACAATCATGAGCACGGCGATTGGAGTAATGACAGGGAAGCAATGTTCTCTACACTTCCAAGACAATAGTCTACAATGGATGTAATTTTCTTTATCTTTGACATTCATGGATAGAGAATTTTCTTCAGAAATTGTCTAGGTTTGGTGAGGCCCAGGCACAGTTTCTTCCTATTCTTTTTTTTATTTACTTATGTATTTGACTATAAATGATATCTAATATACAGGATGTCCCAAAATAGTGCTAGAAGCAGACCACTGCTCGGGCTAACCGAAACACCCTCCCATGTATGTTTGCCATTATGAATAGTTTAGAAACTATGGATATTTTTTTTAGCACAGAAAGTTTTTCCTTTACGTAGGATCAAGTTTTCATGATGAAGAATTTGGAATATCCCAATAAAACTTTCAGAAAAGATAGTCCATAAAATTTTTGATTGTTCCCTTCAACATTTATCATGTTGTATTTCCATCTAGTGGGGGGCCATCCCATATTGCGCGTTCCAATGTGTAGGCTCACAACCTATCTGCCCCTATCCATCAATTCTTGGAGCTATGTGGCTCGTCCACTGCAAGCCACTTCAGTTTGCTAATCCTCTGGGTTATGTCAGTGACTTTGGTTCATGTCTGATTTCTTATTTAGGCATAGATAACCGTTATTACAGGTAAGTAAAAGTAATGTTTTTAAATGCTATAAAGGCAGAACTGATTTCGATAAAGCTTGGATTAGCTTTATAGTCTATAGCTGCCGAATAGGCAATTTAGTTAGGCTCCACATAAAAATAAATAAATCTTTATTCATTTTTTCATATAGCTAAGATTAACATTAGGGATTAATATCTACTTATAGGTTAGATTTTATACATTGCCTGAACTAGGAAAACCTGTATCTCAGGCGAAAAAGGCTTGACTGGCGTAACTTATGAATACTCAAATTAACAAAACTATGAATATTTTTACATAATGAAGAAAAATAAAAATAACTGATAAACTAAGTGTAAACATGGAAGGTATGAGTTTACATACTATATAATCTTTAAAATCTTACTTTATTACGTTTAGTAATTCCTCAGTTTCCTCGTAAGAGAGATTGGATAGAGCAGTCTGTAAGACTCTTTTACAGTTTGAATGGTTCATTGGGTGTACGCTCAATTTACGATTTAGCCTGTTGTACAGCAGTGGTCCTAGGAACATTATAAATCTGGATGCAAAAGCATGCTTAACTGGGGTGTTGTTAGTGGGGATGATATCTTTTCGTCTTTTGTTAGTACTTTCAGTGCTATAGGGAAGTGCTCTGTGTTGTCTTAAAACTATGTTTAGTATAAATGAAAACAACATGAACACAGCCAAGGGCAGAAGCCAAGAGGCTAATATAGACAAATTTAGAATACAGTATCCTGCTAACCATCTGCTCTAATATGGTGATAACTGTTATGTGATATGCAAGCTCAAAAAAACTGTACATTATACATGGGGAGTGAAGCGCTACCTCGCTATAAGACAACACCAGAGATATGCTCCAAAATCTTTGATTTTAGCTAATTAGGTGTTTTTGTTTACAATGTACCTACTATGTATCTTAAAGGTGTGAAATAAACGTATACTTACGGTAGTCGGTACATAACCATTAATATGGATTATTTATGACACTTATTATGAATCTGTATTTATATAATAGAACATAATATTGTCGCGATTCGAATTTAAATGATCCGGCCACATAGGTACAACTTCTCATCAGAATAGGTACATAGGTATCCAGGTTTAATTAATTTTATCTAATTAAGTAATAATATAATCGCTCATGGTAAATTAAACCATCAGGACGTCGCCGAGCAACTCTTAGCTAGTTAGTTAAGAATTATGAGTACAGCAAGCAACAGCAAGGCATTAGAGGTGATTATACAAAATTGTTAGAGAACATTCAAAAGACTTACCCGAAACAACAAGTGCCTCATTAGGCCCGCAAGTCACAAATCCCCAGGTCATTTTTCACAATTTTTGAAGAAATTACTAAGAAATAAACAAATTCACTATGTTTTGTTAACATAAACCATGGGACTCGATTTTTATATGTCAAAACACGGACGGAACTGTCGGCGGCGGCGGCTTCATGGAATTCACAAGAGTTAAACAGTGTTGCCAGCTTGCGTTACCGATAAAGTATGACTGGTAGTAGGCATGAGTCCGCTATACCAAAGCGTACCTAAAAACCTAAACATGCGTATGATAAATATGGTATCGTAGCAATATTGTAATGTCTGACAACGTGACAACCGATACTAAATATCTGTACGAAACACGCCAGCGAGTTCGCATCTAAAAATAACACATCAAAGAAACAAGTTTAAAATTTGCGCAGGATCATAAAGATCATAAATTCCGGTTTAGTAGTTAGTAGTTTGAAATCATCAAAATAGAAACTATGATAACGAAATACTAAGCTTTGCAGTATATGTTCTCAAACAAATGTTCCTCAACTCCCCCTGCGAGAATAAAAAAACGAGTGTGCTTTATACCACACGACTGAAGTAAAACTTCTTTACAAAAATTGTTCTATTACAAAATTCTCCACACGTCTGTAGGTCGATCAGTCTACGTTCGTTCTGGACAGACCCAACTCGCACTCGTACATTAACGTTTAAATATATACGAAACGTAGCTCTCTCTCTTTCAATCTTCACTAACTTATATCTCCCTCTCAACTTCCGTTCGCACTTTTCGTAACGCATTCACCAGCTTACTCCCCAAAGTCAAGTGTGCGTAAAGAAGTTTTACTTCAATATATATTGTAGTGGCGGCAGATCCAGGATTTGACTAAGGTGTGCAATTTTTAGAAAGCTCGCGTATAAATAATACCAGCGAGAGGAGCGCTTTCATTTCTGTCGCCGGCTTATGGCTTTTTTTAAAAACATAATTACTTTAGGATGATTAGTAAGGAAAAAGTACGATCATCAGGGTACGGGTAAAGTCATAAAGCATGATATTCCTTGCTTTGAAGGTAAAGTATGGTTGGATGTCAAATAGTACGGAAAACCGTACCTTTTGGTATGTTCTGGCAACGCTGAAGTAATAACACAAAGGGTCAGGCTGTGGGTCTGGGAGGGAGGGAGGAGTGTGGGAGAGGTTAGGGAGAGGGCAGGCAGCAGCAGTGTGGCCAGTTCAGAAAACTGAGAATGGTCGTAGGCGCAAAAAATACAGTACGACAAAAATAAAGTGATAAAAACAAATGCTATATCTTACAGTGTCAATAAATGAGGTGTAAAGAAAGAAAACATTGATGTTAATATTATTGATTTTTCCTATTTATGTGTAGACGTTATCGATAGTAAGTACGGATCTACACACGTTGACGCCAAGTTTAAAAGTTTCTGTCATTAGGAGTTGACATGACAGTCCACTTTTTATTCTCCAGATGATTTGATTGATATGACAGTGACTTATTTTATCGTGAAAATCATGTACATGATTTTCACGATAAAATAAGTCACTGTTAGCCCGGCTTGCACAACGATCCCTAAATAAATAAATATTGCTGGACGTTTCACACAGCGCTAACTAGCCCCAAACTAAGCAGAGCTTGTACTATGGGAACCAGACAACTGATAGAATACTTATATACTTTTTTTTGTAAATACATACTTTTAATATATAAAAATACATCCAGACCCAGAACAAATATCTGTAGATCATGCAAACATTTGTTCCGCGGCGGGATTCGAACCCACTACCCCCTGCGTCTCAGCGGCTATTCGCCCACTGTGCCACGGAGGTCGTCAAAAAATGTGTTTAGCGATTAAATTTTACGTATTTTATTTGTATGATTTAACTGACTCTAAATCATATTTAGTCACTAAGTACGTTTAGGCATCGCTGCGGAAGTCGCCCTAAAATCACAGATACACGTAATACTTAATAATATTATTTTGTCATTGAATCCTTCTATTCTATGATAGATAAACAATGAGGGGTTTCCGCGGCCATGTTCATAAAATTGCTAGCAGATGGCGCCATGCTCTGATTATCAAAAGAAAGTGAATTGCCAATTTCAATTGCCGTGTCAATATTCTTTTTTTCAAATATTCTTTCTTTCTTTCAAAAACAAACATTTGTGTTTGTTTATCTGACGAAATGAGATTGTTTTAGACAAATTTTGATATTGTGTCTTTGTGATGTTTGCTTACAAACCATATATTATATAATTTAGCAGTGCATCTCCAGACAGCGCCGACAGAGCATTTCATTTTCGATTTACTAGTTCCAACTAGCTTAATAGATGGCGCTGCTGTATGCAGATATACAGGCAAAATATATGGTTTTATTACATTCCTTCCTGGTAAATAGCCAAGATTTTGAGATTACGTACTATTGGGTATTTGTTTGAACTTGGCGCTGAATCTAGGGCGTTTTTAGCCAGCCAGCTACCATTTAGCGTTTTTTTTAAAGAGCTAACATTTGAACGCCAACAGCGCGTTTTCCCATGACTTAGTTTAATTCAGTTTATTTCAATTCAATAATAATAGTTTTACAACTTTACAGTACAGGACCAAAACGTTATAACTAGTTACCTACTACAAAACAAATATAAAATATGAAACATACATCTTTTGAATAAAAAAAAATACAGTTATCCTCACATATATAAAACAAATAGAACACGAAAAAAGTATATTATATTAATTAGTATATTAGTATTTATACAAACAGGAAAATACAATAAAATGAACAATGAACACAATAATGAACAAAAATATAACACTAAATTACTCAATATACCCATTATGCAACTTTACACCTATACCACGAATGGGATTGATGTGGGTATGTATCTCATTAGGTACTAATTCATACGTGCTTCACAAAAGCTGAGACACATCCTGTCAATGGAATGTAGTGTATCCGCGAATATGTCAACCTCAGGGTGTACTTTTATAAGCTCTTTCAGATGCGTTTGAGCACGGCAGATGGGTGACTGTTGTCTAGCGACAGTACGCGGAGGGATCGGTGCAAAGAGTGGGACTCGCCCAAGGCGGAACCTAGCTCGCTGCTCGGGCACGCATAGGCGGCTCGCTTCGCTCACCAATTCCGGGCAATCTACTACACCACGAAAAACGCGACAAACACTCATGAGCTGATCACACAACCTCCGCGTTTCAAGTTAGTTTTATACCCAAGTGAACCTTGCAGATATTTAGTAGGGTAGGTACATATACGGTTAGACGAATTGGCTGGCTGCGCTACTGGCGCGGCTGCGGCGCACGGCTTCCGACTCCCTCCTGCCATAGAGTCACAGACTAATAAGGGATACTACGTAACATAGAGTCTTTTACGGCGGAGACGGAGTGTAGCGTTCCGCGCTGATCCGCGCGTCCACTCCGCGATAATCCGCGTCGACTTGACTTGGCTGACATGACAGTGACAGACAACAGCCAGCCAGTGCTGCCAATTGTAGAGAATTTCACCGATTTGCGGGGAATCGGTAGCTAGCGCGGGGAATTCCTTCTCTCTTCTCATTCGTAACGCTCTTGAAAGAGGAGTCGTCGTGGTCATTAAGTCATTATTTTTGGGGGCTGATGTTAAACGCCTCACGATACGCGGGGAATGACTAAAATCAGAGAATTTTAGGGAATCAAGACCGACTGCTTTTTGCACTGTAGAAGCCTCAATAATGTTACCATCATTGTAGCTTAAATGCATACCAAACAAGGGATATCCTAAACCGAACCGGTGTCTAAACTTAGAGTAAAAGGGATGAATAAAAGTGTTTGTTAAAAGTATGTCATCATCATCAACGTCAGCCTTTCTCATCCCACTGCTGGGCATAGGCCTCTCTTCGTTGTCGCTATTCGCCTCTGTCCTGCGCTGTTCTAACCCACATACGACCTGCGATTTTTATAATGTCGTCGACCCATCTTGCCGGTGGACGGCCTGCGGTCCTGGTTCCATCTCGGGGTCACCACTCAGTCAGCACCCTGCTCCACCTGTCATCACCGCGTCTGGCGAGGCCACATGTCCTGCCCAACTTCATTTGAGTCTCATTATACGCTTACTAACGTTTTGAACTTTAGTCCGCTTGCGAATTTCAGTATTGGGGACTCGGTCTATCAGTGTGATGGCGAGCATGGCGCGCTCCATGGCTCTCTGTGCTACTCTAATCCTGTGCACAGTCTCCTTCGTGAGCGTCCATGTCTCAGCACCGTAGGTTAATGTTGGCAGGACACATTGGTTGCAGAGGCGGGTCTTCAGAGATTGTGGAACGGTGGAAGTTTTTAAAATATCATCCAGCTTGCTGAACGCCGCCCATGCTAACTGGATTCTCCTAGATATCTACTTGGCCTGTAATTCTTTTCCGAAAGATAAAACATGACCAAGATACACATAAGATTCGACCATCTCCAGGTACTCGTTTCCAATATATGTAAATGTTTGGAATCGAGCCCCTGGAGACACATCACTTATGTTTTAGTCATGTTCATCTTCAAGCCAACTTTTATTGATGCTTCGTGGAGATCTGTTAGCATCAGTTGGAGATCATCTAGTTCCTCAGTGAAAATAACTAGGTCATCTGCAAATCTCAGATGAGACATGAAGACACCGTTTATTTTTATTCCAGAGTTGTCCCATGCAAGCGTTTTTACGACGTCTTCTAGGACAGCCATAAAAAACTTGGGTGAAATCGTGTCTTCCTGTCTCACTCCCCTTTTGATGGGTATAGGGTTGGTTAGGCTATGCAGTCGTACCTGCATGGTGGCCGAACTGTAGAGCTCCCGGAGTTTAGTCACGTAGCGAGCGTCTATGTTGCAGCGGTGAATACGGCCCAATGCTATAACTAAGCTATTAAATGCTTTTTCGTAATCTACAAAAGCCATGCATATGGGCCGGTTATACTCATTTCCATCAGCTGATTCACCGCGTGGATTTGGTCTATAGTAGAAAAACTAATCCGAAAGCCAGATTATTCAACAGGCTGATAACCGTCGAGCTGGCGGGTTAATCTGTTGCATATGACTTTGGCGAAGAGTTTATATATTTGCGACAAAAGACTTATTGGCTCTTATATTGGCTGGTAGTTGCCCAACTTTGCAGTGTCACCTTTTTGTGGATTATTGTGATTAAAGCCTTTTTCCAGAGCTCCGGTGTACGAGCACTGGCCAAAACATCGATATCTGGCTGTCCTCCAGCGCGAAGGCTCAATTGTGATTCCGTCTTCACCGGGTGACCTTTCACTTTTAATTTGTTTCAGCGAATGCTCTATTTCAGGGATTCCCAAAGTGGTCGATATCGACCCCTTGGGGTCGATATCCTAGGGGTTTCCTAGGGGTCGACATAAACTAAAACTGATTTTGGGGGTCGACGAGGTCTAAAAATCGACCCCTATTTAATTAACACAAGTTCTTATTTAAATCTTTCAAGATAAGTAGGTAGGTACTGTATTGTTTATGTTGTGTTACGTGTACTAAGAATAATTAATATTTTTGTAGGAAATAGCATTGTTGTAGTAATGTAAAGTCTCAAGTTCGTACAAGATGAAAAACTCGGCAAGTCAGTGTGGACAAGTTTGTGCAAGATAATGAGTACGAGCGTACGTCTTTCAGGCGCATTTTGACTTGCTCTCTATTTGACGCTTATGCGATTAAATACGAACGAATTCATGATCAAGTTGCAAGTCTAAACATGTTCCCGATATTTTACTATTTAACGAGCTTGCACTTAGGTTGAAAGTTCATTTGCGTTTTGAAATTCGTTGGAGCTTGAACGATAATAACACATATAAGTACTCATTTATTTCAAGAGATTACAAAGTTATAACATAGCTAAATTAAGTGAAGTAAAGTGATTGAAAAAGAATTTACAAAATGCTGAGCTCCCTACGCGTGTTAATAGCGTAACCATACAATATCTGCAGTTTATGAAAAATTAACAGGGTAAGTACCAAACAGTTTTTATCCAGCACAGCGCATCAGCATTGCCATACAATGGGGCAATGCAACCAGCGTCTTGGGGACACTGTCTGCATTGCCCCACTGTGTGATAGTGATCAGTTGAGCTATGTGTAGATTGTTTGCAAACAGTTTGCATTTGCCTCAGTTGTTTGAATTGTAAAAAATTACCAGTAAATTTAACAGTTTATTATTGTTTTTTATTTAGGTAGTTTCTTATTTTTTTATTTGCAGGATTACTGTGAGTTTTATGATGGCGGACACGAAAAAAAATGTAGACAATACAGTTTGGACTACTTGAAGTTCGGATTTATTGCATCTCCATCAAATCAACACTTGCCGATGTGTCTCATATGTGAAAAAGTATTCAGTAACGATGCCATGAAGCCTTCAAAAATGGATGACCACTTATCACGAGTACATGCTGACAAAAAAAGTAAGCCCTTGTCATTTTTTCAAGCACTTAAAGAAAAACTAGACAAAATACCATCCATAAGATCGATGTTTGCGTCATCATCTATTAAAGACGATGATGGTTTACGAGCGTCCTATAATATATCTTTACTAATATTGAAGTCGGGGAAACCCCACACAATTGGAGAGCAGCTTATCTTTCCAGCCATTGCGGAGGTCCTTAACAATGTATTGCACAAACCCGCACATGATATTTTAAAGAGAATACTTTTGAGCAATAACACCGTTCAGAGACGCATAGACGAAATGGGACGGGATGTGGAAAACATTTTATGCAAGTTCTTACAGACCAACAGATTCTCTCTCCAGTTGGACGAGTCTACATTACCCGGCAATGAAGCTCTGTTGTTAGGATATGTTCGACATATCAAAGATAAAAATATGTGCCCAGAACTGCTTTTTGCTACATATTTAGAGACTGATACCAGAGGAGAATCGATTTTTCAGGCCGTGGAACATTTTTTTACTGACAAAGCTATTCCATGGAAAAACATTGTTTCTGTGCACCGTCTATGGTTGGTCGTCATCGTGGTTTTATAGCTCACTTAAAGCGACAACTGCCTGATGTACTGGTCATTCACTGCGTGATTCACAGGCAGCATTTAGTAGCAAAAAAGCTGAGTCCTATATTGCATAAGTCTTTACAATATGTAATAAATGCTATCAACAAGATTCGAAGCAATTCTTTGAACTCTCGGTTATTTGCTCAGCTATGTGAGGAAAACGACGAAGTCTTTACTCGATTACTTCTGCACACTGAAGTTCGCTGGCTATCAAGAGGCTCTTGCTTAGAAAGATTTTCAGGCATTTTTGAATCTGTGTTGGAGTTTTTACAAGAAAAAGATCCGAATTTGAAAGAAAATCTGAACAATTGTAAAACAGATATTTATTACTTGACTGATATCTTTGGAATATTCAACAAAGTTAATTTGCAGCTGCAGGGTGACGATCTTAACTTGATTAAAACAAAATCAATAATATCGGCCTTCGTGGGTAAACTAATCCTTTATAAACAAAAATTTAGGCAGAAAAGAATATTCGCAGTTTCCACATTTGTCAAAATTACCAGAAATGCTTCAAGAGATGACATTTTATTATATGTCACTCACTTGGACGCATTACACAAGGATTTTACGGAGAGGTTTGAGGATCTTTTAAATTTACATATTCCTCAATGGATAATAAATCCGTACAATACCACAGCCATAGAAGAAGCCAATGTGATAATGCAAGAAGAGTTGATTACCATCAGCACAGACGAAGAGCTTAAGCAGAAGTTCAACCAAGGCTATCAGAAGTTCTGGTTGCAACGCAACATTGAAACACAGTATCCTACATTGTGGAACATTGCTGAAAAATACCTTATCGCTTTTCCATCATCATACCTAGTTGAAAAAAGCTTCAGTGTGGTAACAAACATTTTGACGAAACAAAGAAACCGTTTGAAAATCAACGAACGTGGAGATTTAAGGCTACAACTCACCAATATTGAACCGGATGTAGCTAGATTGGTAGATAGTCACCAGGTACATCCATCACACTGAATGTTTTATTTTTTCTTTGCGAATTAATACTTTTTTAAATATAATTTCCTACCTACTTAAGATTCTTTAAGTACTTAATTTGTAATAATCATTATAAATTAAACTTGATATTTACTGAATTGTATGTCATTCTATTTTGTTAAATTTTGATGAAGTCAACTTTACTCACTTAACCAAGTGCAAAGTTTTCCAATTGGTACCTTAGTACCTAGGTATTTTGTATCAATAGGAAAAAACGAAAGATAGGCCCCCTTATTCATAATAGTCTGCTAACTAATTTACAGCATTGCTAATTCTCACTCTGTCTTCTTCTATTGACCTAAGTCAGAATGAAAAATAACACTCTGTATCAGCTGTTTTAAGTTAGCGGACCATTATGAATAAAGGGGTTGATCTTAAAAGTAGGTAATTTGGCCATGGGGGTCTGAGGTAACAGGTCATTTTGGAAAAGGGGTCACTTGTCCAAAATAGTTTGGGGATCCCTGCTCTATTTCTTTCTGTAGTATTTTCGGAAGTTCTCCATGATCTTGTTTATTGACAGGTAGTAGTGTCTCATCTCGCGGTGCAACGTCATCATCACATTGAGATGCATATAGATTGGCGTAGAATTTATTTTATTTTATTTTATAAGGCACACAGTTAAACATTACAAGAAAAAATATAACTTAACTAAAATAACAATTTTATCTGGCTTGAAACGTAACTTATGTGCGCACAGAAAAATAGAAATATACTCATCAAGGAAACGAAAGGAAAAGCATGTTTAATAACATAACTACTACTAAATAATTAAAATGAATAGACACAAAACTGAGAATCAGAAGAAATAAACTAATAAACAATAAATAAAACAAATAAAAAAACAAACACTTAATATAATACAAAATACCTAAATATACTTGTACTATCAACCGACTTGGAAGCCCACGACGCTATTATGAGCGTCTGTATCCCGGTTAATTCTTCAACGACGCTCAGTATTTGCTATCCATCTGTCACTAACTTGCCATTTTTGTCTTTTAATTTAATAATATGTTTTGATCCTACATTAAGCTTTCTTTGAAATACTTTTGGTCCTCTATATTGTTCTATTGTTTTTATTATTATATTAGTACCTATTATGTTTTATTACGTATATTTTAATTGCTTTAAGTATATTTTTATTTATATCTAAAATTACTTTATGGGCCGTAGTTGTATTTTCTTCTCTTTTCAATCATATCCCGGGTTTCAAGGGAAAGTTTATTGACTTTTTTACTTGGGCCACCAAGATGTTTTTTGGTAGTTTCATTAACGATCTTACATAGGAGCTGATTGATTTCATCGACATCCAAATTCTTCTTAGTTAATTTAATTAAGTTTATTATTATTGTTTTACCTATTATAATTTTAGTTCATAATGTATATATTTATGCTGTTTTGTTTACCTTGCTACGCCCTTACAGGGTACATACTTCTAGATTACTTCTATGAAACCTTTAATGTATGTTGCATTGAAATAAATAAATACTAAATACTTCTCTTCAAGTCCTTCAAACTGATTTTGAAGTTCATCTCGGTACTTGTCATGAAGAAGAGCAATATCCTGTCTTTCATATATATGCTTGATGCAGGTTAATTTAGCTTTTTCTTTCTTGAGATTGAATTTGAATATCGCCCGAACCATTCTATGGTCGCTTCCTGTTTTGAACCGCCCAAGGACGGGAACATCTGTAACGACGTGCTTATGTGAACAGATGATGTAGTCAATTTCATTTTTGTATTGGCCACCCGGACTCACCCAAGTCCACTTCCTTGAAGGTATCTTTTGGTAGAATGTGTTCATCGCATATAGTTTCTGCTGTTCAAGGAAGTTTACAAGAGTTTGTCCTTTACTGTTCCGTTGTCCTAGTCCAAAACTACCTACAGATTTCTCATTAATTAGAGGAGTAGGTACCAATTTTAGAATTGAAATCGCCCATTACGGTGTTATAATGGCAGGGAGATTCAATAACTGCATTTTGTATGTCTTCATAGAGTTCTTCCATTTCGTCGTTTCTGACGTTGGTGCATATACTCGAATATTTTTAGTGAGTAGCGCTTATTCAGTTTTATAACTGCGAAACAAACTCTGGAGAAATGCTTTTAAAATTCTGAATAGATGAAGCTAACCTGCTCCTCACAAGAAATCCTACGCTTCCGTAAATGGAATCTGTAAGTAAAATATTTTATTTGATTTGATTTTGAATCTTCATGTCCTCTGTACCTACCTAGTAAAATAAATCTCCCGAGCTTAACTTAACTAAGTCTTCTCCTTTCCTTCGTTCTTCAGAGAGGCCTATTAAATCCCATTTTACTGTTTCTAATTTAGTAATCTTTCGTCCGTTCTCAGCGTCTTGGCGTTGTAACACGCCAAGGTCAGGGTCGTTGTGTTTTGGCAGCTGGGAATCTTCCAGCAATTCTTAGCACCCTCTGCCCCGCCTGAACCATGACCGCTGCCAGAATCAGAAATAGCGGGGCTGCTGGGGACTGAGGACCGAGGCTTATTGGCGTACATCATAAAACGAAGAGGAATTAGCCGTAAAACACCATGCTGGTCAGTGCGTCATGGCGAGTTTTTCTCCCGGTCACGTTGGCGTGTAGTAAGAAGAATAATAACTATTTTTATTTCACTTCTCACAACAGTTACCAGGGTTGAAAGTAAGGTTCTGTGATGTAAAGTCGCAACATCTTTACTCCACAGAACCCTGCTCCCCTTAACCCCCCTAAAACTATAGAAAATATTTATTTTGGTTCACAAGAAATCATTTTAATGTTAAATTTTGTATGAAACAATGTTTTTTTCTTTATTAATATAATTGCGGGGAAATTTCAGGGAATGCATCACTGGAAAGCGGGAATTTCGGGGAATCGGGCACACTTTTACGGCCAATTTTTCCAATTTACATAGGCAACACTGCAGCCAGCGCCTGTACGATACGAACTACGGAACTACGCACGCGTCGGCCATCGATGGCAAAACCGGGAAGGAGTGATTTCAAATCCGTCTAAAACTGTTGCTTTGCTGTGAAATTTCTAGATATTTGATAAAACCGTAAGTAAACTTACACTGTTTCTAGCATTATTAATATTCGTAGGTCTTTAATTACGACTCCTCCATTTAATTTACATTGAAGGTAGGTTGCTGTAGGTAACTATTGAATACGATATTTCAGAGTTAATTTATAGTACTTACGTTTAAAGGTTCACCTGGCTGGCTAGACCCTCAGAATCTATTGCTCAGAATTATCTAACGGTCGTGACTAGTTAACCTGCCTTTTGTTTCTACTAGTTTTAAACTGTGCAAGAATTTTGAACGACATGTGTTAATTTATAAATGTAATATTTGATTTTATTGCTTCTTGTGTTAATTCTACTAGATGTTGTTACTAAATTAATCTTTCTGTATGTATTAGGTTCTATACTAATATTTAATTAAGTTTAAAAGTTTATCTACGAATATTTTTTTACTCTACCTCCTTAAACCTACTCTACCTACAGTTTACAACAAAGGGTTTTCTATTCTATTCTACTAGTTTTGAATTTATTTGTAAATAATTGTAGTGCTTACCTAAATGATATTAATGATCGAGCGAAACGAGATCTTTAAATCAAATTGGGCAAATCTGCCTTGAATGTAGGTATGTACCTATATATTTTGTTTGTCCGAGGATAACTTTCGAAGCTTTTATCCGATCATCGTGAAATAGGCATATAGGTAGTATGGTGGCGCAATTTTGGTGTGACTAAATGAGGTAAAAATGTAGGGGGTTGATGAGATATTGGGGTTCAGGAGGAGTAAAAAAATAAAATGGGACTCTCTGATCAAGTGGCACGTGTGATAAAATGTCCTTTGTGAGTATATTTCGACCCAGTTTTTATTTTTTGTTTAAACCTTGTAGTTTTTAAGTTAATAGCCATAATAAAAACTGAACATTGACAAAATTCACAGGGTACACCAGTGACCCCACAGTGCTGAAATTTGTTATGCGTGTAGCTTTAGTGACACAAATATAGGGAAAAGTCTGAAATCCAGAATAACTGCAGTTCCTACCTCATAAAATGCAACCAATTAACATGAACTGCCGTTACCTGTAATTTTAATGAAACTGTAATTCAAATCATTGGTTATTCATTTCGTGGCACTATTTTGATAGTCAACGATTACAAATAATATTTTTTTGTTTTTATGGGAGACTCGCAAGATCTCAGTTCGAGGCGAACCACCGCGCTATGTTCACAATTCCACGCTCAGTATGGGGAAAAAGGAAAAATCCATTGGGGAAAAAGGAAAAATCCATTGAAGGAAAAAGGCAATAAACTTTTTGCAAGTAACCTTTAAGGGTGGTTCTAAGGGGAAGTCAGTTGGGGAGGTCACAACTAAAAATTTACTAAAACTAATCAAACAACCTTTGTTTGTGTTCTTGGAAATGTTTACTGACAATTACATGCGAAGTTAATATTGCCTGTGTTGATTTTTTGGCCTAACCTGAAGGTAGTTTTTTTAATTGAATTCTTGAATAAAACCTTAAGTGGGTGGTCGACGGACGAGCCGTTAAACCGCGGTTTAAATACTTACCTTACTATATTACCCCAAAAAAGTTAAACAACTGTTTTTTAAACACGCTTAAACAGTGTTTTTTTAGTGGTAAGACCGGTGGTTTTACTCGTCGTCACTGGCACTGAGTACTGATCGACTGGCGAGACAAACAGTATAGTAGCCCTGGAATTTGTGCGATGCGGGTGAATACATGTTATTCCGAAGCCTTGTGTTATTTAGCAAAGGCATGCTTTGAAGAATTGGTTATAGCAAAGGGAGGAAATTTCTCATTTACGCCTAATAAAACAATTATTTAGAGAACCATCGAACTATAAAATATATTGAAAACTAGCTGTTGCTTGCGACTTCGTACGCGTTACACTACTAAATGAATACTAATTTATCACAACATATCACATTAATTTATGTGATGATGTTCAGTGAGGATAAGTATTTATTTATTTGTTACTCAATCACGTCGTAACGGCTGAACCGTTTTCCATGAAATTTGGTATGTACGTAGATTTAAACCGGAATTAACTTACTTGATGACCTCCGTGGTGCAGCGGGCAAATAGCCGGCTGAGACGCAGGAGGTAGCGGGTTCGATTCCCGCCGCGGAACAAATGTTTGCATGATCTACAGATATTTGTTCCGGGTCTGGTTGTTTCTCTATATATTATAAGTATGTATTTAAAAAAATATATATTAGTATTCTATCAGTTATCTGGTTCCCATAATACAAGCTCTGCTTAGTTTGGGGCTAGATAGCGCTGTGTGTAATGTCCAGAAATATTTATTTATATTAACCTGCTACTTTTTATCCCATAAACCAGGTAAAAAAATTACAGTTACATAAACATCGTCGTGCAGTCCACTCCCTTTAATTTTATTATTGTCACAATGGTGTGCCATACAAAATGCTAGCCGTAGTGACCCCAGCTCACTCTCTGCATGTTATACATCTGCATGTATATAAACGCAATGATTAGTCATAAAAAAATCATAGCTGTTACCAGCGTCTTCACGCACTTTGTTCTATGGTGTAAATATTCATACAGCTAATTTTAAGAGACTCTAGTGAGACTCTACCTAGAAAGAGTAGGCTGAAAAACTCGGCGGTAGCTGAAAAAATTGGTATCACTCATCATTGCGACCACAGAAAATAAAAAACAATTTTTTTATGACTTATCATTGCAACATTATACATCTTAAAATGATTGGGTTGGAGGATGCTGCGGTGCTGGATTATTTTTTATGACTTATTGTTTCGGCCTTATCTGACTTGTAGTCCTCAAACCAACTCAGGTTTGAGGACGCTGCGGTAGCTAAAATTGTGTATGATTCATCACTGCGACCCTATTTTTTTGAAGAGAGTATGCTGGCAAATGCTGCCGTAGCTAGATTTTTTTATGACTCATCATTGCGCCTATATCGATCATGCAGACTGGGGACACTACGATGACTGAATTTTGCATGGCTCACCATTACATCAATATTAAATTGAAAGGGAGTGGGAGCGCTTATGTAGCTGTTTTTTTTTATGAATTTACCTATTTATATGGATTTAGGAGAGATAATATATCTCTATTTCTACTCGTACGTATTTATATCCACACTAACATTGGCCTGAAGGCGCACCAAAGATTATGAAAACTGACTATTAAGATAAAAAGTAACATTTATGATAACTTAATAATTAATAAACTAAACTTTTGCGAAGTTTTAACTCAATCCGTTCAGTAGTTTTGTCGTGAAGGGGTAACAAACTAACAGCGCTTTAGTCGTTATAAACGTAATACGTTCGTAAATGCAATTAACATTGTTTTAGAAAAAACTACAACATCCCTTTTCTACCCCAGGTGGTGATGTTTAAAAAAAATGCTATGTTTCATTATGTGCCTTCTTTAGAATTTATGTAAAGTTTAAAGTTTATTAACCCTAGAAATAATATTTTGCCCTACAAAGTTTAACACCCTTTTTCAAGTACCCAGGGGATGAATTTTGAAAAATAAAAAAATACCATTTCTCTTATTTTTGTTGAAAAATATGTTCGCCAAGTTTAAAGTTTATAAACCCAAGAACCACGGTTTTTCACACAACAGTAAAAACCTCTTTTATACCCTTAGGGGATGAATTTCCAAAAAACTGTTCATAGTGTTCATTTTTACTCTACAAAGAACATACCATCCAAATTTCAAGTCACTCGTACCAGTGGTTTGGGCTCTGCGTTGTCTATATGTCAGTCAGTCGGGAAAACGATTCTTATATATTAAGACCAGTATTGTCTGAGGAAACGTACAGCGAACTATTAGTTAGAAAATCTATTTTGAGGGCAAAGACAAAGTAAAAATCTTTTATTAATTAAAACCACAAGAATCACTTTGAAACGTCAATTTTACTGCCTGTTCCTTCGCAACCAAGCCAAGAAAGAAAGGCAAGAAACAAGTCTGGTTGTTTTTTAATGATCCTTTTAGAATACAGGAAATAAATTACGTCTAAATTGTAACATTTTGAACGAGTTGGAGCAATTTCAATCCCAAGCTTCTCTATCATCTAAATAATCAGATATTTTATAGTAGGCTTTTTTTATAAAGATTTAGTTTTTAAACAGAAGATTTTGACAAAAAAAAAAGATTTTGCTTGTGTACGTTTTTAAATTTGATAATTCTCAATTTTTATACATCACTTGGGAGTTTGTTATAAAAGCGAACACCTTGCTCTTTATACGATTTACTAACTTTATGGAGTCTACAAGTGGCAACAGCGAGTTTATCTTTATTTCTAGTATTAAAATTATCATTATCGCTATTTTTCTTAAACAAATTAATATTTTTGTGAACATACCTACATCAGATTTCTCATAGATGTATTGACAGGGGAATATCATAATATTTATTTCTTTAAACTTATTGCGTTAGTGGCGACTTTCGCAACGATGTCTATACGTATTTAGTGGCTAAATATGATTTAAGGAGTTGCAAAATCATACAAATACGTCAAATTTAAATATGTTTAGTCGCTAAATACGTTTAGGGATCGTACAAGCGGGGCTAAATCGTTGTATGACACTCATTTTTGTTTCCAATAATGAAGATAATTGCACCAGTTTGCAACCTATTCGATTAGTTTTAACAAGCAATGTAATACCTCCAGGTAGATTTTAGTATAAAGCACCCGAAAATAGAGATTTTTTGCTGCTTTTATAAACATATTGTTTGATGAACCTATTTTGTTGATTTCAGGACCTTCTGCAGTTGTAAGGCGCAAGATGCAGGTTGTAGTTCTTCAGAGAACACCGAGAAGAGACCCCATGGTATGTACACCAGTGGTCGACACTTGTTTTTATCACAATATGCCTCTTGGCCGCAGTACAACTAAAGGCGGACAAGCTAATACGAAAAAAATTGTACACCAGTGGGTAGTTGTGGACTAAGTAGATAGGAAGGGAGGGTTTACCCCGACTGCCCTTGTGTTACCTAGTTTGTTGAGCAGCAAAATTATTAAATTATTCAGTTGCAGAAATCTAAGAATATAACTGATGATACCTACCTTTCTATGCCCTTTAAGATCCCTTTTACCCTGTCTACCTTATGCACCAGTTTCAGCTGCAGATATAAACACCGTTTTTGTGCTGCAGAAGGGGGCTGTTCGTGCAATTTATAATATGGGCCCCAGAGAATCATTACGCAATAAGTTTAAAGAAATAAATATTATGTTAATTACTTGTCAATACTTAAAATATTAATTTGTTTAAGAAAAACAGCGATAATCATAATTTTAATACTAGAAATAAAGATAAACTCGCTGATGCCCCTTGTAGACTCCATAAAGTTAGTAAATCGTTTAAAAGGCAAGGTGTTCGCTTTTATAACAAACTCCCAAGTGATGTACAAAAATTGACAATTAACAATTAAATAAAAAAACCTACTATAATATATCGGATTATGTAGATGATATATTATAAACTTACAATTTAGACGTAATTTATCACCTGTATTGTTATGTATTCTAAAAGAATCATTAAAAAAAACAACCAGCCTTGTTTTCTTGCCTTTTTTTTCTGGCTTGGTCGCGAAGGAACATGCAGTAAAATTGACGTTTCAAAGTAATCCTTGTGATTGTAATGAATAAAAGATTTTGACTTTGACTTCAGTACCGAACTGATACACATAACAGAAAATTATTCTCAGCTGAGAAACTCCTCCTTAAACACCTGAACACAGTACTTCTTTCCGCAGAAACTCTCTCCGTCGACACAGTACACTGAATAAACTCGGAATTTTAAAAAAGTTGACTAATGTTTATTTCAAAAGAGACTCGTTCATTTCGTGAAATAAACTCATCATATTTCTCATCCAATCTTTACCTCATTGTAATATTAATATATATAGAATAACAGATAGAGGAAAAGTTTGTTTATTAGACTCAAAAATATCATCGGTACGTACTCTTAGTTTCTTGTTAGTTATTTAGGCCACATTGATATAAAAATAAATTTTGTAACTATAAAATTCATAACGTATTTTTTTATTGATTTCAGGCTTAATTGCAGTGGGGTAGCGTTTCTCTAAAAGGTAAGTACTGTTCCTAAGTTAATTAGTAGGTACCTACGGATTTGAATTAAAAGTGTTCTCGCTCGGCAAAGTTAAAACTAACCTCGATTGGGTTTGCAAATATTCGAAACAATATTTGTAGTATTCGATCAATTCAATTCGAAACTTTTAATTGACAATTTAAACTAGTTTTTACTGTAGAAAAGCATCGCAATACAGGAATAGCTACTCCCAAAAGGCTTTATGGTGAACCCTCATTAACAAAACCAGTTGGATTCGTTGACGTCGACATGGGCTTCGTCTTGTCCATGATCATTTAAAGGCCACCTACCACATTCTACTAGGTTTTGCTGAATCTAGTTTAAAAGTAAACATGATTTATAATAAAGTGTTATTCTGTCTAGATTTTGGTTTGTTGAACAAAAATATGGTCTAGGTCTCATAATAATCCTTCTGCAAGACGATGCCGTGGGAAGCGTTGCGAACTAGTTTATCGTCACACTTCATTGATTTTTGTTGTGAATCGACGAGAGAATTAACTATAGTAGGAGCATTGGCCGCCAATATAAATAGGTATGCGTCGTAGGGCTTATTCTGAAGTGCACCATTTTGAAGCTAAGATAGTCTGCGTCGACAGCATTACACAACACAGTATAATGCTTACACGAAAGGGCGGCAGAGAGGCGTGTTTTTTTAAATAAATTATAGGCACGGTAATGTTATCTATACAGTATTCTGTCTTCATACAAACGGCCGGAACGTGAGTCATACCTACGTTCCTCGTATTCGGTACCCACTCGGTACACAACCAGTCTCGAATGCGCCGCAGCACGGTAATATCGTTGCCGCAGTGACGAACGGTGTGATTTTTTTTTGTAAGCAGTAAGTGTGCGGTCTGTGAATATTTTATTGAAATAAGTACAAGTATAACTTGTACTAACTTAATATGGCAAAGAGCACGAATAGACTATATTGTGCTGTTTTTGAGTGTTTGAATTCTTCAATAACGCACCCAGAAATAACATTTTACAAATTACCTGCAAACTACGAGAGGTAAGACTATAGATAGATAATTCTTTATTGTTACACCAAATTAAAATAACTTAACCTAGAAAACTTAAATACTAATACATGGTGGTACAATGGGCGGCCTTATCGCTAAAAGCGATCTCTTCCAGGCAACCTTTGAATGTACTGGATTGAAAAGAAGTGTGAGGAGGCGGTGTTACAATAAATACCTATTTATGTAGGATAAAAATAAATAAATACCTAAACCTAAAATATACCTACATATATTTTCATAAATAAATATAAAATATATACATATACTTTAACAATAAATATCGCAAGGAAATACAATGTTTACTCTAAAGAAGCTGCTAAGTATAATTTGCAGACCTCATTTTTAAAAATATGTAAAGATTTAGCATGTCTGATGGAAACGGGCAAGTCACTCCATAATCGGACAGCTCGTACCGTAAACGAGTTACTAAAGAAGAAGGAATTATGGGCTGGAGTTTTCAACAGGAGAGTAGTGGAAGAACGCAGATTGCGGGTATGGGATAGATTTAGGAATTCAAAGCATCGTTTGAGATACGGCGGAGAAGAAGTAAATAGAATTTTATATAAAAGAGTTAGAATATACAATATATTATACTATACAATATTTTTATAACCTAGTACGTAGTTTGTTTCTTTTTTTAATAGGTAGGTATTTCGATTTTGAGGTGATACGTGGCGAGTACGTTCTGTACGAACCATGGTGAATTTTGCATCTTTTTAGATATCTTTTTTATTACAGGAATACTATCTGAAAGTGTGCTATTTAGTGCAACTATCAAAATAGCTGTAGGTACGTTTCGTAAATTAGGACTAATAGTAAAGTTAAGTTAGTTCCTACAAATGTGAAAAAAAACACAACTGTATTTATATTGAACACTTCCTATTTTATTCACAACGAGTTTTATTTTTTTTTATTTAAAATGTACAATCACAAAACTAGAAATAAATTCAAGTAGGTAGATGAAATTAAAATACTGCAGACGGACTGCTCTATCGCGTTTTTACGTACCACACGGCTTTAAGTAATTATTTCAAGGACAGGGCCGAGTCTCAATACTGTACAGATAACATTACCGTGTTATAGGCTAGCGATTTACCACGATCGCGCCTTATGGTAAGCGACGATGCAGTCTACGATGGTCCACACTTGCCTAGAAGAAACCTATTCACTCGCGACTTGAAGAACCCTAGGTTGTAATTATCAGGAACGCAGACACAGACTCAGGCAAGGTATTCCGCTCTTTGGCGGTGCGCATAATAAAGGTAGAAGAGTACCGCTGTGTAGAGTAGAGTAGAGAGAGAGAGAGAGGAGAGAGTTCGAGTACCGTGTTGTCATGTACTAAACTGTATTAGAAAATGCATACAGCAGCAGCGTCTCGCCGACCGACGTGTTGGCTGCGCGACCTTAGACGCCGCTGCTAAGTGCTAATAATAGGTCTACTTCATTTTAAAAGAGCTTTCCAACAATACTACACACACTGGGATGCAACCCTAATTCTTTACCTCGTTGGACCCTCAAAATTATTTGTCTCTAATAAAACTTAAATGGGGCCACCTTTGAGCTATACTGAACCCAACGCAAAAAGAATCATTTAAATCGGTTCATAAACATAGAAATTATGAGGGAACATACGAATTGAGAACCTTCTCCTTTTTTTGAAGTCTGTTAAAAACGACTAAATCAAATTACACTATGAGAGATGCACTCGATGAAAACCACTTTTAATTCGGAGCTCTCGAGAATAAGCTCGCTAGACGGTATCTGTTAGCGTACTATCAAGGTTCGACCATGTTCGTCCGGTGATACGAGTGAGTATATGCTCGTAATTCAATTGACATTATGCTACGTTCGTAGTACGGGCATTCATTCATAATATGCGAAGTTCACTATACAATTTTCATACCTTAACAAGTAGTGCCGACAGGCCATTGGTTTGTGTTTAAAAACAAATATGTTAACTAACCTGTCAAGCGTGGGTCATGTCTATTTGTCGGTTTTCATCATCATCATCCACAGCTTGACTTCGCCCACCGTTTGGTGTAAGCCTTCTGAAGTTTGTGCCATCCACTTCACCACGGTTCTGCACTAGTTCCATCCGTCGACGGGTCGCGCCTTCATCGAGTGTATCTCTCATAGTGTAATTTGATGTCGTTATTAAACGACTTCAAAAAAGAAGGTTCTCAACTCGTCTGGTTTTTTAGGGATCCGTACCTAAAGGGTCATATGGGACCCTATTACTAAGACTCCGATGTCTGTCTGTCTGTCACCAGGCTGTATCTCAGTTCAGTTCTTGCTTGTGGCTACTGTGACTATAGTCTAACTTTTTATTAGCTGCAGTAAAATGACGTTTCTAAATGTCATTCCGTAAAATAATGTTGCCAGGCTAATCTCAATAGGGATGTGATTCAGTTCACAAAAAATAATTAAATAACATTATTATGACGTTTTTGTTTCATTTTGAATGTACCTCCCTATACTTCCACTAAAAAAGATCAATCCTTTAGTATAGTAATAATAATAGGTTAAAAAAATACATTACAACTTAATATTAAATCTCAAAAAAAAACCAAACTGATTATTCATTTATGATTCACTCATTTAGCTACATCCCTATTTATTTTTCTTCAAAAACCGGCTACCCACAAAACGTCATTTTACTGCAGCTAATAAAAAGTTAGACTTTAGGGAGTGTCACAATTCCGCCAATGTCAATGTCACGATATTTTCATACACACTTAATTGGAGATAGTGTAGGTAAAGAATATGACCGGTATACTGAATTTGGAAAAACCCTTGATAATTCTAAAATAAAAGAGACAACACAACATATAAACCAGGCACCATGTTAGTTGTTAGTACTATTATAGATAATGTGGGTTAGTGAGCTAGTAAGTAATATATACATTTACAACCTAATGTTGTTATCATTTATAAATTTACATAAAATATAATTAATTAATGGGAAAAAGTTAAGGGTTAATAAACATTTAAAGGAGGTAGGACGAGGAATTTCAGGAGAGGCTGTATCTCACGAACCGTGATAGTTACAGTTGAAATTTTGACAGATGATGTATTTCTGGTGCCGCTATAACAACAAATACTAAAAACTGAATATAATAAATATTTAAGGAGGGCTCCCATACAACAAACGTGATTGTTTTGCTCGTTTTTGCTCGATATTGATAACGGCTACAGGTAAACACTTGAAAAATTCACAAAATATTGAGTTATATTATTCACATTAAAATAATTAAATTAAAATAAAAATAATATTTATAGGAGCCCCTCCCATACAAGAAACGTGATTTTTTGCCGATTTTATAGATAATGGTACAAAACCCTTCGTGCGCGAGTCCGACTCGCACTTGGCCGCTTTTTGTTTTTAAGTTCTCTCATAATTTCTTTAGTGTATGAACCGATTTGAATTATTCATTTTGCGTTGGGTTAAGTATAGTTCTAAGGTTGTCCCATTTTAGTTTTATTAAAGTCAAATCATTTTGATGGTCCATCGAGGTAAGAGAATGAAAAAAAAATTAGGTTGCATCCCAGTGTGTGTATGTGTGGTATTCAATGTCTTCTATTCATCTTGCTGCTGGACGTCTTTCCTTTGTATTGACACTCCTCGACCATCATTTTTCGGGTTGATACAAAATAATTTTGACCCACATATATCACGATGTCCGTTTTAACTGATTAAACTGAAATAAAAAAGCTTATTTATTCTTAAAAAATACTTTTCCAATAATAACTTACATCTTTGTGTTAGTAATAAGTAGGAAGAGTTCATTTTCGAAGAAATCAAGTGTAAAATTAAAAAAATATTTAATAACTAAGCCCGGCCTGCACAACGACCTCTAAACGTATTTAGCGACTAAACATGTTTAAATTAGACGTATTTGTATGATTTGACAAATCCTTATTATCATTAGTGAATCATATTTATCCACTAATGGCATGTTCCTATCCGCCGGTAACCAGCTACTACTCGTTTCTCCTTGAAAACGTGTCAATAGTTTGACACTAGTTTGACACTTTTTCAAGGAGATACGAGTCGTAGGCGGTTACCGACGGATATAGGGACCCGCCATAAATACGTTTAGGCATCGTTGTGCAAGTCGCCCATAGTCTTTCCTTTCATGTCACCAAGATCCTCAAATATTCTTTCCAATATTCCCGTACCATTATAATATAAGGCACTGCGGCGCGCCGTCTATTACGGCGGTTGCATCCTTAACCTTAGACACATTAGATATTGTACTATGTATGTATCGCGTAGATCTGTGTTTTAGCATACCAAAGGTTTAAGAAGAAGAAGAAGATGCTGTAACTTGGCACCAGGCGCTGTATAAATCATCTTTAAGCGATAAATAATACCTTGCCCTATGTGTACGCTGTACAGAGATAATATAGGAATTCTCCTATTATATCCAATAGATTCTTCCCCCTTGTAGAAGTTGTCCGAGCTGCGGGGGTTCAGCGGGCAGGCGATTAGTTTAGAATAGCAGAATCTCTTTATCTTGACTAGGGTCTTAGTTAACCTCAGTCAATTTTAAAGAGGCAGCTCACTTCGCTCCTGTCACGTGTACCCGCGCTGACACCTCCTGCGCGGCGTAGGCGCAGCCGCTGCACGTTCGCAGCTCCCAGCGGCCTCTACAAGGAGGAAGGAGCTGTGGTGTGGACCTCTACGTGGCGCTGCCTCTGCCCCGGCTACTCGGAGAGAGCCGCGAGACACGAAGGGATTTATCGAGGTAGTGTGAAGGAAACGGAAGAGCTCCAGCTGAAACCTGAACGGCACTGCGCCGAGCGGGCCGAACTATCTCCTGCGCCCGCCCATACCTGCGACTCTGCTCTACGTGTCGCAACCAAACTGTTGCAATGAAGAAGGCTAATGTACAGTTAAGAGTCTAATACTTGGAATCTAGCCACAATGATTACAAATCTTTTGTGTTGGGTGTTCCAACTGCAGATCTTTCGACCTTTAAAAAGAAGAGTTTTGGGCGAAAAGTGTGTTATTTCGTCGTTTTCGAGGACAACTACACGACACAGCGCAAGTGAATCACACTCACACGTCGCAGACTTTACGTGTCAGCAAATATAATAATTTTAAGTATTATATTAGGTATGTAAATGTATTTTAGTCACTAAGATATATTTATATGGCCCGTAGAATTAAGTTTAACATCTTGTGCATTTCTATAGTAAAGTTGCGTTGTTGTAAGTTGATTAAATTTAATTACGGGAATTGTACGATGATCATGTTGTACGCTAAATGGTTCTTGGAAATAGAAGCAATAATGTCGCCTTCGTTATTGTTCGGAAGTAAACCGGACACTTGAGTTATGGTCTAATTAGACTAGCTCTAAGGCTCTTATGATCTAACGAGCTAACTAACTAACACTACTTACGAGAAAATTCTCAGGATTAAATATTCAAAAACAGACATTCAAACATACAACATAGCAAACTAATTTGTCTTGGAACTCGACTAGAGAATAGCAAACAAGAAAGCTCTGTGGAATTGTTGTCCACGTTTATGTCATGATTACGATAGATCGGAAATTTGGAGAAAACACTGGAAATACAGGTGTTAGAGCCATGAGAACTTACGGAGGGATCTTTGGACAAAGTCCTCTTAGACAATAAGTACATTTAGTTTTATTTTGCTGTCGCACTCACAATACTTTTAGAAAGCTTCCCCTACGGACCCATCATACCACTGGCCATAGTGGCCACACGCCTGGTGGTACCATACTGACCTAATGCGATAACACTTATCTATTTATAAATACGTATATACTCTATTCTATAGTTGCAATAACATGACGAAAACTTCTAGTAAAATGAACATGAACATGAAATGAAATGTCTATCATGTCATTTAAACATGTTACTAGAAGTTACTCACGCTTCCCTGCCTTTATATAGGTATTTATGAAACAATGACATTTGTTAAAAATAGTATTGATATTTTTATAACCCGTATAAGTAAAAGACACAACAATAAAATTTGTTTCTCCTGAAAGAAGACGGCTTTATACAATAAATGTGTAATCTGCATGGTTGTGCGTTTGTACAATCATCTCCCAAAGAGTGTGCTAGATGCACCTAGTTTAAATTTATTCAAATTGAAATAGAAAAAACATACTATAGTGATAATGATTACCTAGAGCAGACGACAATTTTGATTGACAAATTTTACCTAATATTATTTTTTATTTTAAGTTTGACTAATATTATTAATACTTTTTAATTGTTTTAAATTTCATATCGAGGTAAGAGCTGCAAAAAATAATAGTTATTATTGTAAATAAATAACTTTGACATTGTAATTAGATGCAAAGACGTCATTATAAAATGTATGTGTAAAGCTTTAACATTGTATGCGTTAAACGCTGAATATGGCTGTGCCTACACAAAAACAGTACCATCATCATCATCATATCAGCCGTAGGACGACCACTGCTGGACAAAGGCGTCCCTCATTGATCTCCAGGAACTGCGGTTGGAAGCGGTCTGCATCCAACGCCGACCTGCGGTTCTTACCAAGTCGTCTGCCCATCTTGTAGGTGGACGTCCTACGCTGCGCTTGCCGGTCCGTGGCCTCCATTCGAGAACTTTCCGGCCCCATCGGCCATCTGTTCTGCGCGCTATATGGCCTGCCCATTGCCACTTCAACGTGCTAATCCGTCGGGCTATGTCGGTGACTTAAGTTCTCCTACGTATCTCCTCATTTCTGATTCGATCCCGTAGAGAAACTCCGAGCATAGCTCGTTGAGCGACTCTAAGCTTATTCATAAGGCCAATAGTGAAGGACCACGTCTCGGTTCCATATGTCATCACTGGTAACACACACTGATTGAAGACTTTCGTCTTAAGGCACTGAGGTATGTTGGACGCCAAAAACTGTACAACACCTTGTTATTACCCATATTACGTAATAAATACAATTTTATTTGATTTGGTTAATATTATACTAACTGACCCACCCGGCTTCGCACAGATAAAAAAAAAACAAAAATAAAACAGCTGTCTCCTAAATTCAGATTCATCAAACGCGTGAACTTTCAAACTTATACAATTTTCTATACTTCTCTTTCCGTAACAACTTTCTACAAAGTATTAGAAACCTTAAAAAGAAAGATGAATGAAATCGGTAAAGTCGTTTCCAAGTTACGGCGTGACCAAGGGAAATAGGGATTCATTTTTATTTAAAGAGATTACGATGTCTTGTACGTACCTAGTATGTGATTTGACTGCGTTAATATTTTAAATTGTATAAGCACACTTACGTGCTGTTCCTCATTTACCTACTAGAACTAATACTAATCAGAGGAGTTTCACTTATAAAAGGGAGGTGGCACTCACTTGTGTTCAACGCTCTGCTGGCTAAAGGATATTTATTCGCTCGTGGTTGTAATTTGCAAGTGGTTATTACCCATTGATTATACTCCCGGGAACCTTAAATTAGACTCTTTATGTACCTACTTAACTTGGGAGGTAACAATCTCACAGTTGTATTTCTGTGTTTTTCATGCTTACCTTACATTTTGTTTGATGAGCGTATAATAGGGCTTTGTTAAATCACCGTGTGAATATTAATGGTTGATAATTTCCCTACTTATGTAAAATTTTATTGCTATTTATGAAACCTCCCGTAAGCATGCAAGTACACACGGCTATACATCAAGCTATACATTTCCAGAATAAGCTTGTACCGAAAGCACCATGCGACGGGTAATTTATAGATTGACTAGCTGACCAATCCGCAGCTACGCACGCGTAGTTATTCAATAAAAACATTATCCTCCTTCTGCGCAAATGAGTAAAAAGTAGCCTATGTCACCCGAGGATAATGTAGCGTCCCAACAGTGAAAGTGTAAAATTATTTTAAATCGGTCCAGTAGTTTAATAATTTTTATTTCTCTTCTCCGAGAAATAATTTAAATTATTCTAACTGTTGATCCGTTGGAGTCTCTTACTTGGAGTCTTGGTAGAGGATCGATTATAGACTGCATTCAAAATCTCTAAAGTTTATATTAACGAAAGTTTCTTCAAGTTTTCTTGTAGATACAATATTTCCGATAGATGTTTATAGCACATATCGACTTCTGAATTCGCCATTTAGGTTTTGGTAGTTAAGTTACTTGTTGCAATTGCCTTTGTAGATAGAAAACTTCGTATGTATCTGCTATTTTACTTAAATATATTTTTAAGAAGTCTTGTATAAAGCGGATTCAGTAAGCAAGTATTTGAACATTGTAATTGTGGACCTCATAGGCTTCTGTATATCTTATGTACGACTAGGGTTGCCAATCCTAAGTTGACTAGGGTTATTAGGGGATCAAATACTATATTTCTATAAAAAGTACATTTTGCGTAAAGCGGAACGAAGCCTTATTCTTTTTTTAAAGCGAGCTCTGCTCTAAAATTAGAAATTGCAGAGAAACGAAAAATTTATTTTAACAATTTGTACTCAGACAGAAATCAATCAAATGAACAAAATTTTGAACATTGCACTTTCTGAACAAAAATTTTCTACTAAATCAATTGTTTAAAAATGGCAAGAACTTCTACTCTTAAATATTTTAGACATACCTAATATTTTAAAAATTGAATCATTTCTTGTTTCAATTCCTGCAACATCAGCATCTCACAGAGCGGATATTTTCTCTCATGAAGACGAAATGGAGAGATGAGCGTAACATGGCTAGTTTGAATTTAAAAAAGCAGAATTAATAGGGTTTTCAACTTAAATTTGGACTGCCATCAAGAACATGAATGCTGTCTTAAAAATATAAATTTAATTATTATGGCGCAGAGCAGCAAAAAAGATTCATTTAAAAAATAAATATTTTAACCGCGTAGGTACTTACTATATTTTTTTTTAAATTTTTGCCATCTATATTTTCAGAGGTAACAGCTTCGAAAATACTATATTTGATAGGAAAAAGTTGGTGACCCTGTGTATGACAGACCGAGACTATCGAACGGAAAAACAGATACACAGAATATGCCTATATAAGTAATGGTTTCGTTAGCACGTCTTGGGTGCATACAAATGTATGCCAAGTTTACGCATGACGCATGTTGTCTGCTACGCCTGTACTCCAAAAATTTCCTATTTTTAAATAACAGTCATTAGTTATTATCAAACGTATGAATCACAATTTGTTGGGAATCGTCGCGGAGGGGATTCGACGACGTAAGGGAGCACCGTTTTACGGGCGCGGGAGGAGAGACGCCGCGGTACCGCGCAAGTCGCCCGTATCGACCGCCCCGGATGTGCATTGCATCGGCGCCGTCGCCGGAGAGATCAGACGACCCACCTACTCGCGGATCACCACGGCACGGCACCGATGCGATCGCGAAGATGCACACGGTTGCAGCAATCAGTGCGCTGGCAGGCCGGCATGCCAAGTACTGGCATTCTGTGTCGAAATGTCTCACATGCTTTAACTTGCAAGTTTCATGGAATTTTTTAGAATTATATTTCTCCTGGTCCTGGTTTATCCGCGCTCCGATTAAACAAGATGTACATCTCTTGAAATCACATTGGAATTCTCTGTATTGTGGTATTCACTAACCCAGATTAGAGTTGGGTTTTATACATCACACGATCATTTATCCCGCAACGCCAATTAAATCGCAACCTTTTGTCTCGCAGTCGGCTACTTGCTAACCGCGTCACAGAGGTGATTAGCCAGTATCTAGCATGCTTACTGGCAAGTCTTAGAACTACATGCATGTGTATCTTCAGCTTAAGCGAGCGGTCGATGTATCCGCTACCATCGGCATACATAGTAGGAAATGCACGCCGCACGCTGCCTGTCCCAATCATTTAGTAATGTACTAGCTTAGCTAATGGGCACTTGTTTTAAACAGATTAAGAAATGCGATATTTTCTTGAGACATAACTTTTGAAACAATCTTTCAATCAACTTTCTTGAGACAATCTATTACAACAAGCTGTCTAGGCTTTTTGTATTCTAGATAAAAAATGCTTAACTTCTTAGAACTTCAATCTTTAGGTATCGAAAAATAAGATTTTAGTGATATTATCTGTGGTTTCTTGAACTCTGTTATTTTTTAATTCAATTTTGCTGATCAACGCAGGCAACCTATGTTTCATTACCAACTTTCTAAAACTGTTGTTTCGATGTCAACGTTCAATAAGTTCATAACAGTAATGTATAACTAGGTAAGATACATTTATACGCAGAGGAACTTGTCGGAACTGGGGTGTACATATCTATTTCCGAGGTTCCCCGGTCAATGACTCCTATCCGGAACCATAGCTGAACGATTAGGTGGGGTGCATGCATGCAACACTCCATTAACGATTGGCACTCATCTTATGTTACACTTGTAACCATCTCATATTATTATTGTTAAAAACACATTTTTGAACTCACAGCGACCTGTTTTGTAGAATTATAAATAAATAAATACTGCTGGACTAATATTGCTGGACATTTCACACAGCGCTATCTAGCCCCAAACTAAGCAGAGTTTGTACTATGGGAACCAGATAACTGATAGAATACTTACATACTTTTTTTTGTAAATACATACTTTTGTTGTACCTATATAAAAACAACCAGACCCGGAACAAATATCTGTAGATCGTGCAAACATTTGTTCCGCGGCGGGAATCGAACCCGCTACCTCCTGCGTCTCAGCCGGCTATTCGCCCACTGCACCACAGAGGTCGTCAAATTAAAGGAGAACAATCTAGTATAAGTTATAACTCTTCTCGACAAGAGATATTATTTTATATATATTTAATAATAAGCTTAGTTCGTCGTCATCGTATCAAGAACACAAAAAATACGCTAAAAAGAAAAACCCTACTACAAAACCAACTGAAAAGGGCGAATTTTTTTGATCACTTTACACTTACTTAGTTAACATCACTAATGATAATGAATGTCATATATATTAGGTATGTATGTAGTATGTAGTACCTAGGTATCTACCAAACTATTAATATCTAATGCGATGCCACTAAAGTTGCTTACCTGAAGCCAAACATCTTTATATTCAAGGAACACTTGACAAACAAGGAGAGATACAAAGTTTATATTGTGTTAAAGAAGAAAATGTTTTTCGCTAATCACCATTATGTTTAAGGAAAGTGGTTCATATTCATGAGAACTCACTCCGTATTCGTATACATACTCGTTTATGGCGGTATTCCGAAATACCCAGCCAGACGCTGGCTGATGCTTAAAACTTAAAAACATGCTGCTGTCACATAATATACATATTTATATAATATTTAACTAGGCCTCATTTACACTTCTGATGGGCCCGTTGTATAATTCGAAATAGTTAAACGTTTTCTCATTTTGTTTGGAAAAAGGTTTACTAGACTGTCCGCATAAAATTCTAAATTCGGTCATTCCATGCCAAAATACATTGTTGTTATTGGAAATATTGAAGCATGGATGTTTGCAGACATTAGGGAATGTTTACTCAAAGGCTTATTAGGAGCTTGAGATCGGTTAACAATAATGCGAGATGTTCAGTTTAATACAACATTTGATAGAGACAATTAAACGGCGTGTAATGAGTCGTTTCCGTGGCTTTGTTCGCTGCACTTGTGGTTTCAATACTTAGTCGCGGCTAGGGTTGCCAGGCGTCCGGATAAAGCCGGACACAGTCAGGCTTGCGTGTCCGTCCAAATCAGACGGTAGCCGGCATGTCCGGCTTTTGTTAGGTTTATTAAATTCCGATGATCATCGGCAGGTGCGGTGGTCGCGGGCGCGACGCTCCATTTGTTGTTGTTTCATTAAAATTTAAGAAGATCTTATAGTAAATGATAAAAAAGTTTTGTTTTACTTTACAAAAAAATTGTCTTGCTATACTAAGACTAAAAAATTAAGGAGGTCCAGCTTTTTTTTTATTTAGAGAAACCAACGGTCATACAATTTGTTTGGACAAAGAGCTTAGAACTAAAGGTAAGGCTAATAACAGGTTTCTACGTTTGAACATTGTAAAGAAAGATGTCGGGAACAAAAACAAAACAAAAACAGAATAGTTTGCCTATTTTAGAGTTACAATCAAAATAGTATTAGTAGGTTGTACACTGCACCTATAACAAAAGGAATCTAATGTCAATTATTGTGTTTTAGGTTGTATGAACCATGAAAATAACATGAATGGAAAGCAAATAACTACTTGTTGATTCTTTCAAGTTTGTTTTGCATAAATATGGCTATTCAATCACTGAAATATAAATCATAATCATCATCATCATATCAGCCGTAGGACGTCCACTGCTGGACAAATGCCTCCCTCATTGATCTCCAGGAACTGCGGTTGGAAGCGGCCTGCATCCAACGCCGACCTGCGGTTCTCAACAAGTCGTCTTCCCATCTTGTAGGTGGACGTCCTACGCTGCGCTTGCCGGTCCGTGGCCTCCATTCGAGAACTTTCCGGCCTATGCTCGGGGTTTCTCTACGGGATCGAATCAGAAATGAGGAGATACGTAGGAGAATTCAAGTCACCGACATAGCCCGACGGATTAGCACGTTGAAGTGGCAGTGGGCAGGCCATATAGCGCGCAGAACAGATGGCCGATGGGACAAGAAAGTTCTCGAAATATAAATACCTAATATTTTTTTACCCAAATGTCTGGCTAAACTGGCTGGTCTGTCCGGCTTTTCGGTTTTAAGACCTGGCAAACCTAGTCCGGCTGGTAAAGGTTTTAGAATTTTTTGTCAGCTTTAGCTAGCTACCTAGATATCGCTTTTGACTGAATAAAATATACGCCATATTTAAATATAATGTTTTATATAATTAATAACTAACTAGTACTACAGAATGTGGATTTATCTATTTAACACAAAAAAACCGAATCAAAGAGTATTGCTGGCTCCTGGTAAAAGATTACATCGCTAAATGATAAGAAACTTATAACCGATATAGGTCAGCATCATCAAGCTTTTATTATCAGGTCAGCAAAAATGTTATAATAAAAAGTGTTCGAGTACCTATACTGCAACATGTATAAATAAAACACGAAGCTCTCTGCTTATTTCCTTCTTTAGAAACCAGTGAACTTCCGAATAGGGAGCACGTTGGTTGATTTGGCTATCTATCGTTAGTTGTTTTTTCCATACCCAAATAAAAACAATAAAATAAATAAAAACATACCCATAATTAAATCGCTATTTACCTACTAAAAATTACTCTGTAAGCGGAAAGCAGCTAATCCTATATTTTTGGAACCAATTATTAAATCCTACTTTTTACACACATCTGTTAACATTAATATTTTCTGTTTTAGTATTATTTATATCTTCTAGTTAACTAGCTACCTACGAACTTATCGTTGAATGCAACCGATACCGGTCTCAGATCGTGAGCTCAGTGAAGGGTCTGGCTGGACTCTCGGAATGCGCAGTAGCATCCACACCTTTTTGTAATAAGAATTTGGCGCGTAAAAAGCTGGCTCTTCCGAGAAAACGGCTCACAAGAACGGACTTCTCAGAAAGGGCGAACAACGCAGTACCACCTCTTATCTTTTTCTCTCAGCTTATAATGTTTTATGCACTATTCCAGATATTAGCTGGCATTTTATAAACATTTCGGTAATGGTGAACGTTGTAGTCAATTTGGTTCTCTTCCTTCCTACCTTGAATAGTTACGATATGCTGATGACCCATTAGGCTTACAAGTTCAAATCATAAAATAAATTTCAATATAAACAGTTTGCACAAATTTTATATTAGGTATAGAAAAAGGGTCTCAAATTGGCATTTAAAAGCAGAATGTCAGGTAATGCATTATACGATCCGTATTTATAGGACGCTATGGAAGGATGCGATGCGGTCGTGGACAAAGCGGACGGGCGAGGACATCGCTGATCGTCTGATGTTGTTTAGTAGTCGAGAAACGCGCGCGGCAGGCGGCTCGGGCGCATTTCTTTTTTGTTCCCCGCGGATTCCATTGCCCCATGTCCAACCTGTAAGTCCGGCAGTTTGCCGTGCGTTGACCGCTTGCCGGCCGAACGTGTAGTCGTTGGACTACCTACGGTGGACGCTTTCGTCGCCACCGTAAACTGCATTCGTGCCCCTTCTTTTATGATTCCGTAGCCTACATAATACGTTTCTTCTTATATTATGGAACCTCCAGGTTTACTGGATACACTCTTACCTGTAACAAAAGAGTGTGCCTAGTTAGAACTTTGGAATAGATTTACAGATTACAGAGGTGCTTCCGAACACTGATAACCTGATAGCACTGTGTTTATTTTGGAGAAGATAATAATAAAATAATTATTTTCTTTAGCTTTAGTTATAAAACAAAAGGATTCTAATTGAAAATAAATATTTGTTCCTCTGAGTGCTAAAACTTAACACTGAATTTGGTACCTAGGTACATTATAGTTGACTGAACAAGACTAAATAAGGATAAACTTAGCTTCAACATAAGCTAAGGGAACGAGAGGGCGAGTGGATGCGCAGTTGCGCGCGAGCCGTTCATTGATGCGCAGGCGCCGCGGCGGAGCGGGGGGCGCGGGAGAGGAATGCGGTCGCGGCGAGCAATGACCGCGTCAGGGTCGTTTCCTTTACGAGAAGCGCGGGCCGTCGTCGTACTACACTCTATCCCCCACCTGCCTCCCAATCCGTACTACATGGTCCTCGGCATCGACGCGCGCTTTTCGACCCGAAGTCCGTTACAAAATTAAGTGCGCCGCATTCCGCAACCAATACTCTGTCCCATTCGCACTCGAGAGGCGATGCTTTCTCTATTCTTTTCTAAGTACCTAGCTTGGATCGCTGACGCCGTTGTCGTTCCGTTGTTGTAGCGTTGTTTGGTAGTGGAACTACACTACAACATACATATCGCAGTGTACGCTCGCACATCGCTGCGCAAGGTACCATTCTTCTCTGACAGGGGCATAAACAATTAACCGTTGACTACGTAAATGCTTTTAATGACTAAAGAAAGTATGAGTGGTGAACTCTGTTGTTTAGGAGTTTGTTCGTCGTTATTTCGATATTATAAATAAAACCACAAAATTATGCGCTGATTATAAGATCGAATAGTCAAAGATTCATATCATCACCAATGAGTAAATAAGATTCTTCCACAAAAACTAAAATTTGTGAGATTGCCTCTATTGCTTAATGAATAGCATTGCGCTCCTTCACTGTTTGACCTCTGTTTGTTAAAAGCCCTTCATATGAACCCATATAAATTCATATAACATTATTCTTGTTTTAAACCTACCCTTTGCTAAGACAAGATAGATATATACATAGAAGACGCTCTATTGTACGCCCGTCAACCACATATATAACAAATAATATTTTAAAATATATGTTATACCTAATAGCTGACCCATCCGCGGCTTCGCACGCGTTGTTTGTCAATAAAAATAAATCCCTCTTGAGTATTCTGGTAAAAAGTAGCCTATGTCCCAATCCCGGTCATAATCTATCTTCATACCAAATTTCATCGAAATCAGTAAAGCCGTTTAGTCATGAAAACGTATAACATTAAATTATTATTATTTGGAGTCTTTACTGTCCCACTGCCGTCATCCATACTTCCATATTAGTATATAATTGTGTCGTATCTGTATGCCGCATGTGTCCTCTCCCCGTGGTTTTGCCCTTATCTCCTAAATTTCGAAAAGCGATCCGAAATTAATATGATTGATAGAAATATATGTAAACATTACATGAAAAATAAAACGAAGTCTCTATCAAGAACAGATTTTTAGAAATCTGCCTTAAAAGTTCGTATACCTTTGTGATATTTGAATTATTTTGTGATATTCGTATATAAATCACCATCTTCCTACCCATTTCATACTACTGTGAGCTACAACAACATATTTTTTACTTAAATATCCCTTAACCAGCCATCATCCAAGGGCGGATCCAGCTACTTAAAAACCATTTGTACTTAAAAATATGTACCTATATTTAAATAATAAAATATTCTTTTCAAATCAAAATATTAAATTAAATTAATTAAATATTGAATGTACTTACATAAAATCTATATTGTGACAAAAATGTATACAATAACACTATGTTTAACAATTTTAATCAGTGGTCCACCTAGGTCCAGGACCCAGCCCAGGGGGAGAGGGTCATGACCCCCAAGACCCTCCCCCTGGATCCACCCTTGCCATCATCTTAGTAGAACTACTTTCCTACACATACATGACATCACTTCTAGATACTCGAATTCAGAATAATCGCCCCGAGCTGAGACTTCGCGAATTTTGTGTTCCGGTTAGAATTGGGATTTTAAAACGGGAAAAATATACCTACACTTGAATTACAAAATCTCAACAACTCCCTATCTTATTTAGCAAAAGTCTACCTAAACGATTATTGAATTTCATGAATGTAAAGAAAAGTTTTGAAAACTATCCCCAGACAAAAACACAAATGCTGTCTCGTTCAGTTGATTTGGAGATCTCGCTTCGTTCGATCGATACAATACTTTTATATTAAAACTTGAGGTAAACCGTCTTTGTAAATGTTGGTTGACGCATAAAAATATATTGCTGCCATTTAGTTTCGAAATTGCTATTCGTTTTTGGTCCGTACCGTACCTTGGCTACTAACTTGATTATGGTAAAACTTCCGCAAGTTGTCAATCCACCTTGGCTTTTGGAAAGTTGGGTAGAGGTTTCACAAACTTAGTAAACAGGAAACATTAATAAAGGGCCTTCGCAATTATTTTAATATGTCGATTAATCAAAATAATTAATATTTATTTCGTACTTTGTGGCTACTTAGCTTTTGAAGTGGCACAATATATATTAATTTTGACGCAAATCTTTTATTTCTTACTTAGTTTATATTTTGACTATCATACCATTTGGTATTCAGAATTTGCTTGACATGTTGTTGATTATTATTTTCCGTTGACATTTTACATCACAACGTATTTTGAATTTTTGACTGGTAATTAATTATTATTTGGTATTATGTATTCACCAAAACCGTTGTTATTTCGCATTAATTACGTATTTGTAAAATATGTTCTAATTGTAGAATGACAAAATTTCCAACACAATATTTTATTGTTTGAGAATAAATGAATTAAATAGGTATATAAATAAGGATGCGAGCCTTTTTTGTGATTCACTAAGACTAGGATAATAATTTTTGGTTGCAACTGATAAACTGTAGAATTGTAGATACTTACGAGCACTAACATATAAAAGGACGCAATCCTATTTAGCATCGCACGCCATAAGGAGTTACAATGGGCGTTCTTAAAGTTCAGTGGCATCTGTGGATGGAAACGCGTCGCGTCTAACCGGACACAGGCAAGCGACGACGCGGACGGCGCGGCGTCCTACTGCATACTCGAACTAGTGGTTCGAGTATGCAGTAGGACGACGTGTAGATAGAGACGCATTAACATCGGTCGATATAGGTATGGCCATGTAGGTTGTTTGTGTACCAGAGCACGGTGCAACGCGCGGCCCTGACGCGCCCGCCACCGATGCCACTCGATGTAAACACCCAACAAGGTCAACCGCCTTGCGATCATGCCCTCCTAGGACTTTTAACTCTGCACTATAAAATTCGTATGAGATGGAATGGAGGTAAACCTTTGCGTCTCATTTTAATTCTCGTTTACTTTGAGAAATATTTCGCTTCTTTTTCTTAGGCTTATTACTAACTACTTTGTATTTAAACCTACAAGCGCGGGTGTAACCTAGCGATGCGGATACCGTACCTTGAAGTTGATTTAAAGAGCACTTCTGTTAAAAGCATCTAGTTTTACCGTTAACGATCAATTTCGAACAATCAAATTATCCTGAATCCTCATTCTGAGCTTAGCTTGCTTTCGAAGGCTTTGTGGAGCTTGGTTCAATGATTTACCGAAACGAATGATTCCTTAATTATTTACTAGCCTTTATCCTCCTAGTGCTGCGGAAAAGCCACCTCTTCCTTCCACTTCTAGGTCCAGTGCCAAATCCTGCTATTCGTCCCAGCAGCGCTTCTTCGTTTAAGTCATGCAATAACATTGTTTTACAAATCGTTCTACTTTGACTCCTGTCGGCTTTTTTATGAAGTATTACGGTCCCAACTTTTACTATACCAATTTTCAACTTTCTTGGGTGTATCTTTTAAGATATTTAAAAGCCTTCCAAAATACGGCCTAATAGTTTGTAAATTTAAGTAAAGTTTTAAAAATCTTAAGATGATATATTATGTGTCAGTTGGCACGATAAAAATAAGATTATCTTATTGTATCGTAAGATAAGATATATTAATCCCGTTTTAAAAATGGCTTAGTAACTTAAGTCCAAATGACAATACCAAGAAACCGAATACGTCCAATTTCCGACGATGACGGGACTTGAAGGCAAACTTCCTCTAAAATAATAATCTCCCGATAACACTCGAAAATAAAATACTAATATTGTATCGTTTAGCTCTTGGAAGCTAAAAATTGTAATCTAGAGAAATACTATACAGTAACAGTGTAGAAAAGTTACAAGTCTGAGCTTTTGACCGCATTAAAAGCTATTCGGCGAGGCGGATGCCGCTGTCAGCGCTTTATGGGGAGTCTCTCTTGCCTATTCCACTCGCAAAACTGGTCAACATACAAAAACGAGTTTCGTGAATGCTAGTGGTTGCAAGTGGGTTCTACCCCTACCGTTTACTTTGAAAATATCGAAATTCTAACTTCAGAAACCTAAAAATATACCTAGAATATCATTATTTTCACTTTTAGATATTTTACCCAAAAAGTGTGAATCCTTAAACAGAGCTTTCAAATGATACTTCACAGGATATCATGATTTTTTTGAAGTTCAAACTTTATCTTTGTGTAATAAATAGTGCCTTGTCATCATAAATAACAGTGTAAAATATCCACGAAATGCGCGGACAACATAACTTGACTTACAGTTTAATTTAAATTACAATTAACGGAAGTTCATGTTATATTTCGCGTTAGCACAGTCTGTCTTAGCTTACTTTATTGCGGTATGGGGAGGAGCGCCAAAGAATTCACTCATAAGGATAAAACGAGCCCAAAGGGCTATCCTCAAAGGCATGTATTCCAAACATATGCTGTTCCCAACGCAGGAGCTCTATTCCCTGAGTGATAGTATGTCTCTACGAAAGATACCTATTCATACTAAATACAGTCCTATATAAGCATTGTACTCTGTCTTATGAAGCCAGTAAACCCTCCGTCGTCCGAGACACGTTCTCGGAGACCCGGATGACGAAATCACTTCCGCTAATGCGGGTGAGTCATCCACATTAGACAGAGCAAACACTCCACAAATACACCGACCTCGCCGGCGAGGTCGACGAGTCCCTTTAGTCGCCGCCTACACGAGGTACAAGCACGTACCCGGGCGTTTCTCTTCTATCCCCGTCCCGGCAACTGCCCAAGCCGAGGTTCGTACCTAAGTGGTGCCGTAGCGCTAGTTGCCTCATCAAAAAAAAAAAAATATAGGGCTGAGCGCCTTCTGCGCTCGCCAGAAGCTCGGTTAAGCTGCAACGGCCTCAGAGGCCAACAGCGAGATAAGTCCATTCGAAAAAAAAATATATATGAAGCCAGTACAACAGTAGGTCGAAGAACTGCCAGTGTCTGTACTGCAGTACTGCACAACCGAGCCGTACTTCATTTCGCCACATCCATTTCTTAAACCCCATTTTATATTACAGAATTAATAAAAACCATAATACCTATCTACTCATTAAGATACAAAAAATGTAAAGACAAAGTTAAAAAAATGCTATCTACACTTACATACGAAGAAACCAAAGCAATTATAGGTACAAGTAAAACAATAAACTTCCCTCTATATCATTAGATCACTGTCCTAAGCTCGCAAGTACAACCTTACCCACCAGACACACATAACCCACACAAACACCCACCCTTAAACATACACACCCTACCACTCACTCATACACACACTACCACACACTCATTCACACACCTTCGAACCCTCGCACACGCAGACTCCAGCACACATCTACACTCCAGCACACGACACACACACAACTACACACATTCATACACTCATTCACACACACCCACTCCCCTAACCCACTCTAAAACACACTCACACAGCGATACTTACAGAAAAACAGAGTTACCATGGCATAGCATTGTAATTTATTTCAATTTTCTTTAATATTATATTTTTTTTAGATCAATATTGTAAATGTGTGAATTGTATACCTATAATCAATCTCATTTAGTACTCATTTATATGTACATTTCGTCAAAGTTCTTTTTGAATTTTGGCTTCTATATCTCAAAAAAACCGTCTTTCCGTTTTCTTTCTTTCTTTCTCCTTTCTCAACTTTCTTTGTATAACCTCAAAACTACAAGAGCTAAACTAAATCTAATAAATATATGGGAATTAGGGCACATCCGCTATGTTCCACAATCGTCAGATCATTTTATTTCTTCCGCATTCGTCTAATTTTTTTAACGTCTGAGATTCCAGTATTATTAGACAGGAATGTACTACCACACTTAGAACATTTTCGGTTAAAACATACCTACTTTTGTTTTAAATTTATGATTCATTCATTAGGTCGCATGGTGGACCTGAAATGCCTTTCGTCCGCATAGACAAAAGGGCCAAAGACCGCTATTGAAAATTAATATTATTATTAATGTGTTAAGTTGCAAGATTGCTGTATTTTATTTTTTGTGTTATCTGTAGAAGTCACCAATTACAGTTACTATGCTATATGCTTTCTTTGACTTATTATTTTATTACCTACGTGCGTCCTAGTAGGCGGGGCGGCATGGATCCTCGCCTGAATAAGTTTTTTCCTGAAGTTTTGATGTTTGAGATCAGGTGTATATTTGACGTCTGCTGTCATTATCATTACTATATTTCACAGTAACCAAAGCACTTTCGTATGGTATGTCGTCAATGTTTTTGTCGAATGTGGAATCTGGCGAATGTGTCTGTAGCCGTTTTCCTCATTCTTCATTTAATGACCAACGTGAATTAAAATTTATATTTTTTGTTGAAAAACATAAGGATGTGTACATAAACAAAAAACATAGCGTATCACACTAGGAATGTGCCATCACCTATATTACATACCTATATTACACATTTCAAGAAGTTCGGATCAACGCTTCGAAAATTGTCCTCGGACGTTGTAAGAGTTGATTTAGAGATCTCGCTTCGTTAACTTCGTTCAGGACTGATTACATACTCTTTTACTAAACACTGTGGTAGGATTTTGTTTGTAGTATTAAACTTATTTAATATGGATAATCTATTAAACTTTTACTTAGTCTCCCATAGAGAAAAAGTTGCAAATGGGAAACTAAAGTAATAAAGGGAACTCAACATTTCCTATATTAAAGCTTTCCCGCTTTAAGTCCGTGTTCAATGAACCCTTTTAAAGCATATCCCACTTGATGCGGTAAAATGTTAAGCGATCAGCTTTGGCTCCACTTAAGGACCTGATAGCGGCTTCACTTAAATTCGCTTAAATTGCAGCTCAATTATTAGATATGTTCCTTAGTTGAGTATCACGTAAGAAATTTAAAAATTGCGTAGTATTAGTATGATGCATTTCTTAGGGTGTTGGTTGGCTGGGGCTTGGCAACGACTGAGTCATGCGTACTAGGAACTGCGACAGTGATGCAAGTTTTCCTTGCATTTTAATAAATTTTCAGGTACCATCTTCATGCATTTAACTTATAACGTGATCATAACGTCAAAACAAACTTCTGGGAGTTAACTATAACCAGAAAGCGAAATTCAGTAATCTAAATGCAGTCAAATTCAAATCTTGATTTAATATCGATGTCTGTCATTGACTTAACTAAAAGGTAATGCTTTCGCTATCCAGGCTGTTCAGCTGTTTTAGGTGCAAAATCCGAAGTGAAACTTCTTGTGCGTTATTACTCGGAACTCGAAACACTTGTCGCGAAGTCGCCGAATATCGTGCGACGTCGCACTGTGCATCTTATCATCTTCGAAAGTTGATCGAAGTTGGAATGAAGATAATCGGGGTACAGTTACTTACTTCGCGTGTTAACAGACAACATGACTGAATGAAAACACTTTATTGTACACAGTATAAACAAAAAAAATACAAACAAAATAGAAAATATAAAGCAAATAGTACAATGGGCGGTGTTATCGCTTAGAAGCGATCTCTTCCAGACAACCTTTGGATGGAGAGGATTTTGTTATAACAAAGATAATGGTCGGGGGACATGTTTATAGGTTTATATGTTTTTAGGTATATTTAATATATACCTTATTTTATTATTTAAAGACCTTTTATTATAGGTGCAGTGTACAACCTACTAATACTATTTTGATTGTAACTCTAAAATAGGCTAACTAGGCTGTTTTTATTAAGTTTTTGTTCCCGACATCTTTCTTTACAATGTTCAAACGTAGAAACCTGTTACTAGCCTTACGTTTAGCTCTAAGCTATTTAACCAAACAATTTGTATCGCCGTTGGTTTCTCTAAATAAATAAATAAAAATGATTAAATTAAGAATTATCTACCTAATAAGATTTTAGCGATGATCATACTATGTTGGACAGGTGTTTGGCCATATAGTATAATTAAAATGTAGAACTCTTGACACGCTAGGAAGAAGCGATGATCATAACAAGATTAAAATAAAAACTTTTTAGAATATGCATCTCTTTCGGGAGCAAACACAAAACTGATAAGAACTGCTACAATAGTCGAGAGGTCGCGTGTTTATAATTTAAATTAAAAGTGTGTGTAAATTAAAAGCATTTAGCGATAACGTCGCACACATTGTTCCTCTGTTACCAATTGTATTCTGTCGATGTTATAATATAATGATATATTATATATGATATAATGGCGTGGACCTGTCCACGGACTGAATGCGAATACGGAGCTCATCCTCTCCTGTCTCTTGAGGTCCTGTACAAGGCACAACATGTCCACACCCAACGCGAAGTACGCAATTAGGTTAGGTTTGTTAATTGAAACGTAAGAAGAAGATTTGTCAATCTTTATTATCCTTAAACTTTTGCAGTTCTTTTGTATTTCAAACGAACTGCTAAGTGTAGGCTTCCTTCACTTCTGACACAGTTTTAAATAATAGTAAATACACATTATTAATATAAATCTGTTTATTAATTTTATCGCGTTTTAATTTATAACATGAGCTTCGAAAACTACTCTTTCGAAGTCTCTGATCACACATTTTGTCATAAACTATGGAAATACTCATTAACATATCTAAAATAGGTTAACTAACATACTCAACAGTTTATTTCTTATTATTTTCGTTTACTTCTGATAATAAAGTATACAATGTATTACAAAGTATACCTACCATTGAGAATTTTTTGAAAAAAATGTACTAGCTGAATATTTGAGGCGTGGAAGCGTACTTCCCATTTGATAATATTAGTGAGAATTGGATCTTATTGTTCGTACAACATGGGTAGATAATACATTGTACGGGATACGCTGGCTTCTTGCCATGATCCGCAAATAGCGTGGTGCTACGAACTGACAAATAATAAAGTTCCTACGCTCTGTAGTGAAATCAATTGTTCTAACTCCAGCCGGTTTTACTTTTGAAACAACCGTTGTGTTTATTTTACCTTTTCATCTTTCGGGCTATTATACATATACATATAAAACGCAAGAATCTATTTGCTTATCTATCAGACACAAAGTTTCACTTTTAATTACTAATTGTTTTAAGTCATTACTTAATTCAATCATTATTTAATTTGAATTCTTAATATCAATTGTTGTCAACAGACAGACATAGTGAGAATCACGAGGTATTTTTGGTAGCTTTGTACTTGCAATGTTTGTTTGTAAATTGCAGAAACTTTTTAGTTAGAAAAAAATCATGATTTATTTCAATCATTATTATAAATACGAGATTTATCACGCACCGTTTTATCGGTTTAATTAGTAAGGATTTTTATATCCGATCTATTGTGTTTTGCTCTGTTTTGGGTCACTTTGTTTAAATGAAATCCAGAAAATTAAGTTAACTTTACTTCCAACAGTGTTCAGACCCGTTGTCCTTTTGTACGTTGTTAAGTTTGTGAAGTTAGAAATAGATTATTTATTTAATTAAAATATGTTCAAATTAATATTTAACATCCAACAGTCGTCCGACAGATCCGACCACACATTTATGTGGGTTTCACGAACTAAGAGTGACATAACATCCATACCTGGAAGGCAGGAACAAACAGGTATTTACAACAATTGTCCCGCGAGAGTAATATAACTCTCTTGCGAATCAGATCTAAACGAGCGATAAACAGGTTTAATAATAATTTATTACCGAAAAAACCCCCTACTATTATTATTATATTTGTAAAAGTTGAACTAAATTGATCCTGGCAATTTTCTCACAAGTTCAAGATTGTAGTCAACAGGCTATATTACCTATTCACATAATTATGAAAATGACGGGAACCCGTTATTTTCACGTACTTTTCGAAAGCCATATCTGCAAGAACAATTTTTTGTTGCATCTTGGCCGAACCGCCCGCGGGCTCAGATGCAGTCATACCGTGCGTTGAGGTTCCCACGCTTGACTGGTTTGTCTCTCTTGCGAATCGCCCCGTTCCCGCATGCATCTCTTGAACTCGCTGCACGTACGCATATACAGGCTGCACCTGCCTTTTCGTACTGAGAGTGCTTTCAAGAGGTTCAGTTTGTTTGGAAATTAGATTGAACCACAGTTTGAATCTCAAAATTATGTCAAGATTAACTAGTTACTTGAAGTGACGACTTGTGCCGAGATGTGACAGACGGACAGATAGACAACCGGTGGGAGCTTTGGGCGCGGAACCCTAATTAAGCGCTATTTGTCCATTAAGTAGAATATTGGTATAATACACTTCCGTTTAGTCATGCTTTGTTAGTAAAGAGTATTGTTGATAAATGACAGCCAACCGATTTGATAATCCAGACGAAAGATCGTAGATCGTACAAAAATAAACTTTCTTCCACATTTAGGCTAAATTATTATTTTTTCTAATGCGCTAAGGTTTTGAATATGACACCTCATATGATCCGATATCTGTTATACCCCTTTTTGCGCCGCATATAACTAAAATCACCCCACGTCCCCGCGACAATCAATTTCTATTTGTGTTATCGCTATTTTAAATTAAAGCGAGTTGTCGCCGTTTACATGTGTATGTCACCCACCAGTCCCACAAAGAAGACCTGTATAATATTTCTTCGTTTATAATTTCCTTCTGATGTTCTAATATTATTGTCATTGTTAAAATTAGTAAAATATTTTAAATCAAGAATTTATACGATTAAAAAATGTTCATAGAGCCTGCGCTTTGTATGGTAAAAGCTGTTTGGTGTGCTGCGCACTTGAGAATGCAGTTGGACAAGTCTGTCTGCTCGGTTCTCGGTGCAAAAATACCTATTCCCAGGCCGTTCTGTAACTGGCTGACCGCATCCAAACCATCTCGTTATCATTTTGTGTTTTATTAGAAATGCTATGTATTTAACAACCTTTATTAGTCGGTAAACACCAATTGTTTGTCTAAAAATTGGGATATATAGATATTATGTCTCGAGTGTTAGACAGATAATTATCTAGCGCTGAAACAAAACAGCAATTTCAAACCAATCGCCTTAATATACTCTACTTTTTACACGACTGCCTAAAAAATATTGTATTGTTTTAACAGTTCTAGTTTTATGCGTCCGTGCTTTTGGAGAATAAATAATTTTTAAGATATTTCATGATGTGCTTATGTACATTCGCTCTTTTGGTACATTGAACACTATTTAAAACTTTGCTAAGGAGAATGCTGAGTATGCTGACCTGCTTTGCTGGCTTCCTTTCGTCGAAAACCTAGACCGTTACTGATTGATGGCCTTTGTTGCGCGGTCGTCGTGCTAAAGTGCCGTACTGAAATTAATATGTGTCCGGCGTATCTAATGATTAGCATCACATTAGTATGTGCCACTAGTCATGTTTGCCAAGCACTCGACTCGAGAAATATTTGAGTAACCGAACTTTGCCGAGCTGAAATGGTGGCTACGCCATCTTGTAATCGACCGGAGATAATTCGGGCGCCGACTTCAAGTATAAACAAGCTAAATAAACGTGACGTACTAGAGTAGTACCTACGCATACGCAATGTACGCGGTTATTTTATCTGGTTCGTTTGTCGTTCGTCTGTTCACAAGTCACTAGTTTTTCTTGTTCTTCTGTTTCGTAACACTGAAATAGAATAAATCTTTCTTACGGTCTAAATATTTCTGTTCTAACGATTCATAAATATTGTTTGACTGCGGAAGCTGGATTCCGTTGAAATACTTTATCATCATCATCATATCAGCCACATTACGTCCACTGCTGCATATACTCGTAGGCCTCGCAAACGCATTTAAAAGTACATACTTACCATTAAACTATATTAGCTAGTGGTTCGTCCTGAACAGATCTCGCGAGTGTACCAAAAAACAAACAAAAATATATTATTCGTAATCTTTGACTAATAAAATAGCGCTATGAAATGGAGAACCAAATAACTTAACCTACAGTTTCATTATAATTACAGGTAACGAGATTTCACGTTAATTGGTTAATGTTAATGTTAATTGGGATTTCATTTTTGGGGTAGAAGTTGCAGTTATTCTAGATTTCAGATTTTTCCCTTTAATTGTGTCACCAAAGCTACATGCATACCAAATTTAGCTATAGCAAATTTAGTCGCTGTGGTTGCCTTCACAGATTGAGCACAGGGAGCGCTTCTATTGTAATTTATTTTAATTTCTATCTGTATATTACTCATTGGAAATCCTTGATAAATAAATAATAAAAAAATTCAACATTGTGGGGTCACTCTGTGCATTTCGTCAAAGTTCGTTTTTTATTATGGCTTATAACATAAATGAAAAAAAAATAACTAAAAATAAAAACGGGTTCGAAATGTACCGATAAATATCTTTCATTAGACGTGCCACTTGACCGGATAGTCTCATTTTGTTATTTTTACCCCTCTTGAACCCCAGTTTTTTCAACAACCCCTCCCGCATTTTTAGCTTATTTAGTCACCAAGGTTGTGCCATCACTACCTATATGCCAAATTTCTCAATGATCGGATCAACGCTTCGACTCATTTGATCCGTTGACGCTACAAATGAAGCTCGAAATTTGGGACTACTAATGGATAGTGAACTACGCTATGAGAAACATGTAACAGGATCCGCGCGAAATTGTTTCTATAGGCTAAAGGTACCGTATTCGTAAATGTCTCAATCCGTGTAATGTCTCTACGTGTGCGGTTAAGTTGAATCTTTAGTCCTTTCCAGGCTTAATTACCTGGATACAGTCTATGGCCTCAGATTATTGGCTCGGACTGTGAAGTTAATTCAACGTGTACAGAACGCTTGCGCTAAGTTTTGTTTTTCAATCCCAGCTAGGGCACATGTAACACCTTTTGGAACGATATCCCTCCACCTCTATGTAATGTTAGTTCAGTTAATTTATTTTGATTAAGACTCAAAGCTGATATTCTGTCAACACAGCTAAACCAACCGTAGTGGCAGTAGCTGAAGCTCTCTATCTCTTTCTCTCTCCCCGGTCTCCATGTCTTGTCTTAAATATACCCGTGAATTTTTTTTGTTTAGTTTGATAGTAGTGATAGTTTTATTGGTTTAAAATAGTAGGTATTTAATTTTGTAATGCATGTATTTAATATGGTTTGATCTGAACATTAGTTGTGTTTGTCTTATTATGGCTACCCTTGATCAAGAGGTACGTGAGGTAACATAAACTGGACTCAGCGGAAGACCAGCGCTGCGGCATATTAACATACCGTAGCATCATGCTGAGCTGAGTACCTATTCATCTCCACACAGAGCTTTTAAGTTTGTTAGTTTGTTAGTGCTTAAGTTAGATTTTATTGTTGTTGTGTTTTATTTACCTTTATTACTGTGTGGTTGTTGAATAAAATGTTTTCTTTCTTTCTTTCTTTTCTTTTATAATTAAAGCAAAACTTCTTAAAATGTCCTCCGGCAGACATCTCCATTTTGCTATCCTTCTGTTTGGTGTCATCAAGAGCCGGAAACCAGAATATCTGTTTCACAAATTAACCGGGTTCCGCGATTATAATAAATATAATACCAGAGCTTCAGAGTCTCTTCTAGTGACGCCTGCACATAACACCGCAGCGTGGTAGTTTAGCTATTGCGCTACGAAGTGTTGTAATAATAGCCCTCTATCTCTATGTAATCATAATACAGTTTATTTATTTAAATTAAGACTCAAAGGTGATATTCTGTCAACACAGCTAAACCAACCGTAGTGGCAGTAGCTGAAGCTCTGTCTCTCTCTCTCTCTCTCTCTCTCTTTTCCTGGTCTCCATGTCTAGTCTAAAATACACCAGTGAATAGTAGTGATAGTTTTATTGGATTAAAATAGTAGGTATTTAATTGTGTTATGTGTGTATTTAATATGGTTTGGTTTGAATTCAACAATAGTTGTGTTTTTTTATGAATGCTACCCTTGATCAAGATGTACGTGAGGTAATCTAAACTGACTTAGCAGAAGACCAGCGCTGCGGCATACTATCATGCCGTAGCATAATGCTGAGCTGAGTACCAATTCATCCCCACACAGAGCTTTTAAGTTTGTTAGTGCTTAGATTAGATTTTAATTGTTGTTGTGTTTTATTTTCCTTCATTACTGTGTGGTTTTTGAATAAAATGTGGTCTTTCTTTCTTTCTTCGACTTACTTCGAAAGTTATCCTCGGACAAACAAATATAGATACAACGTCGATTTGCCGAAGTTAGTTTGGTTGTTTGGTAGTTTGAAGATCTAGCTTCGCTCGATCAATAAACAACTGGATTATATAATCATATAATCCTCCTCAGGTTGGGAAGAGCTCCCTTCTGCAATATAAAAAAAAGAATTTTGTTAGTGAATTCTACTTTTGGTTAGAAATAGGCTGTTATCGGTAAAAATTTTAAGATCCGCTGTTTGTCTAAGAAACAGCTGAAAAGTGTAATATATTTTGACTTTTTTACACAAAAACAAACAGAAAACCAGGTTAATTTTTCATGTAGGATAAGTACCTTGAACGTTTTGGTCAAAATATTGTACATTTTGCTATTCAAATATGTAATGTGCTGCTTACCGTCCTCGGTTGGACGAGACGGGGCCTGTTTGGCCCACACAGCACAGAAAAACATGTTATTTAGGTACTCTCCTACCTATGTAGGTATATATACCTAGTCAGGTCATAAATTCTGTCACATGTTTAATATAAAATAATTGAAACAAGTTTATTCATTATGTAACCATTTATATACCAAAATGAATTTAACAAAACATAGATTCTTAAGACACTAAAGTTTATTCAAAATGATCTCCGTGATTTTGAATACAGGCCTTCAATCTGCGCGGCCAGTCGTCTATCGCAGCACGAACGAGGTCCATGTCAATATCGGCGGCTGCCTTAATCAAGGATGTCTTGAGGGACTCCAAATTGGGATGAGGCTTTGAGCACGCCTTTTCCTCCAAGTGTTGCCATATCTTGTAATCTAACGGATTCAAATCTGGACTGGAGGAGGGCCAGTCTTCGTGCCGGATGAAGTCGATTTCACGCGCCGCCAGCCAGTCTTGTGTGCTCTTCGTTCTATGAGCTGGCGCCGAATCTTGTTGGAATACCCAGTGCCTGTTATTGAACATGGTATGAGAAACATGTTCCACAAGGTTCGTCAGGACTGTATTTTGATACACAACTGCATTCGTTTTTACACCTTTCTCACAAAAATGTACCTCTGTTAAGCCCCAATAAGAAACTCCCAACCATACCATGAGCGAGGATGGAAAATGACCTCGTTGGACACGCGAAATACGGCTGCTCGCTTCTTCACTACTGTGTGTGTACACCTTATCATTTTGTTTGTTGTAGCTCTCTTCTACGGTAAAAATTTTTTCATCCGAAAAAAGAATTTCCCGATATTTTTTTCCCGCGTACCGCTTCAACAAAGCGCGGCATCTCTTCAGTCTCAGGTCCATTAGTCGAGCATTCAAACGATGTCCTGTTTTTCTTCGATATGCCCGAAGCCCTAAGTCTTCATTTAACACCCTTTTCACCGTGGGTCTGCTTAACCCCATCTGAAGGGCCAACAGTTTCTGCTTACGTTTGGGATTTCTTTGAATTCGCGCCTTCACAGCTTTTATCACTGCTGGAGTCCTAACAGACCGAGGGTGACCACTTCTGGACCTGTCATCTACATTAGAGTCTTCATTGTATCGTTTGATGGTGCGATAAAAAAATCTTTTGGTTATATTCAAATTTTTCGGTGTGTCAAAAATTTGAATTGGCGCGTAACCGCAACGATGCAACGCAATAACTGCAACACGGTCTTCTTTAAGCGTCCACTCCATATTTAAAAATGAGTAAAATTCTAAAAAGTACCTATACATTTTTATTTTCATGAACAATTCGAAATTCGAATTCTATAAACTTTTTTGTGGCCAGTATTCTAAAAGTTTTTACTGTGTGACAATACTTATGACCTGACTAGGTATGTACTAAATTTTTATCTTGTATTTTGCCTGTGTTTCTTTAAATATTTTTTCCTTTTAAACATTTATAATATTTAAGTAAGTAAGTAGTTTGTTTTGTTCTGAAGGTATGTCCTGTGTGTGTATCAAATAAATGTATTTACTAAAGTACACAGATACTATAATATAAAGTACTGTTGGCAACCCTAGCTGCAAGGGCTTCACAACGTACCACCGAGCGCTGTGTAAAGGCCGCAAGAGTGTCTTCTAAAGGGTATTGATTGGATATTTCTAAAATAGGTATTTTTTATTATATTCATGCGTGGTTTCTCAATAAAAACTTAACCCTCCTTCTGCGCAGTCGGGTAAAAAGTAGCCTATGTCTCAATCCCAGTTATAATAATAATAAAAAGTATTTGTTTCTCTTCGACAATTGCTTATAAATATTAATTAATCTTCACATCACACTAATATTATAAATGCGAAGTTGTTTGTTTGTAACTCTATCACGTCGTAACGGCTGGACCGATTTCGATGAAATTTGGTATGCACGTAGATACCTGGATTAACACATAGACTACTTTTTATCAACAAACAATGCGTGCGAAGCCGCGTGCGGAAACCAGTTATTTATATATGTACCAAATTTCACCGAAATCGACCAGTCATGGAAACGTAACAAACAGAGACACATACAGACAGAGTTACTTCCGAATGTATAAAATTAGTAAGGTTATGTGAATAAAGTCTAAGTATCTGTTATACTTTCGTTTTACGAGTCGATCCTGTTTACCGTGAGGATTAAGTCTCAGTACTACTCTACCTGTGGTACTACCAGGGTTGATCAAAATCATGATTTTTTTAAAAAGATGAAAATTATGATTTATTTTATTAAAATTAAACATTTTTGATTTTGTATTCTGTTTTTCCACTGCTGAACATGGCCTCCCTATAGATTTCCAGAGCGACCGATCTGCACGGCCTGCACCCAACCGCTCCCAGCAACCTTTATCAAGCCGTCCTACACTGCGTGTCCAGTGCGTAGTCTCTACTCTAGAACCTTTTGCCCCAACGCCGTTAGTTGAGCCACTAAAACTTCAACTTGCTCTACCAGGGTGTAGGTAAACATTGCACGCGTCAAACATTTCTTTCACACCACCTGCACGACAATGTCAAATTATATGTCATGTAAACCCAGGTGATTAAATCCCTACGACTGAGCCGGGAACTGTACTGAATTTTATTATGCTCTCGCGGGCATAATGTAATTTGAATTTGGAATCTCATCTGTATTAAGATTTGAACCAAAGAGACCCGTATAACAAGATCTTATTCGTTAATCGAACTAACCTCAGCACATAATGCACCAACCTAGATTTGGTTTTTATTGTCTCACAGAAAGTGTGAAGAGTAGAGTGTTCTCCTCGTGGATAAAGCTGTCTGCATCTTGGGCGCACTTATCCCTCTATGCACTCAGGATTCTAGTAACTATCTCTCTCCGCTCGTGAGTTAACTCTAGAATCCTTCGTTACGTTCGGAAGTCAGTGATAGCGCCCGTGACGCAAGACACTGCTATAACTGTCTGACTGAGTTCTGTAGACTAAGTATATCTACTTTATTCTGATAAAAATTGTTTTAAATACAAAATCTTAATATTTGATCGAGCGTAGTGAGATCTCTAAATCAACTTGGGCAAATCGGCATTGTCTGTATGTATGTATGTTTGTTTGTCCAAGGATAACTTTCGAACATACAAAGGATTGATCCGATCATCGTGAAATTTGATACTTAAGTAGGTAGTGATGGCACAATTTAGGTGTGACTAATTGAGCTAAAAATGTTGGGGGGTTGATGAGATATTGGGGTTCAAGAGGGGTAAAAAAAATTAAAATAAGAATATTAGGTCCAATGGGACGTCAAATAAAAGGTAATTATATATTAATTAGTACATTTAGGCTTCGTTTTAATTTTTTTAGTATAGTTCTTGAGTTATGTATGAGCCATAATAAAAACTGAACTTTGACAAAATTCACAGGGTACACCAGTGACCCCACACTTCTGTAATTTGGTATACGTGTAGCGCGACACAAATATAGGTAAAAGTCTGAAATCCAGAATAACTGCAATTTGTACCCCAAAAAAGTGTAACCACAATACACGAACTCCCGTTACTTGTAATTTGAATGAAACTGTAGGTTAAGTAGTTTGGTTATTATTTCGTGGCACTATTTTGATAGTCAAAGATTACAAATACAGTGTAAACTCTATATAACGACACTCAAGGGACTGAGCATATTTTGACGTTATAGAGAGTTGTCGTTAAATGGAGAGAAGTAAAATCTGTATTAGAAAAAGAAAACGTTTATTTCTGATTTGTCTTGTTAAATAGTACCTACAATAAAAATCTGTTTTAATTTTCTCTCCCGCCTCTATCGCGCGTATCATCAAAACTTTTTCGTCAATACACAGTGATTTTCTCTTACTAGCCATGTTTACAATTTGAAAGTTTGTGAGCTACTAAGAATATGACAACGTATAGATAAAATCCATCACTTCTACTAACAACAGTCTGCAGCTACACGTGCAAGCAATCCCATTTTGTAAACAAAAGAACGGATTTCTTAGAAAGTTTGGTGTGTATGATGCCGACAGTAGAGTTTATTATGGTCTAGGATAATAAAACGACAAAAGGATATACACAGCTGCGCAGTTTTTACTAATTTGGCAACTTAAAAAGAACTTTTTATTACAAATTGTTGTTGTTATTGAGAGTGGGTATAATGCTATACAGAGTGTACCATTGTATGCAAGACAAGCTAAACTAACCAAAGCCGAATGATTTCGACGCTTTAGAGAGTTTGTCGTTAAAACGTGTGACGTTACATGGAGTTTACACTGTAATATGTTTTGTTTTAATCGGAGACTCGCGAGATCTCAGTTCGGGGCGAACCACTAGTAGTAAGTTAGGTTGAAAAAAAGATATTGGGGTTTGCTGATTGAGAGTGGCGAGTGGGTGGTTGGAAATAACACCAAGCTTTTCAGTGCTTGCAACGCTGTATGTATAACTCGTATAAGCGTTACATTGGCGAAAGTTGTTATAAGCGGGGACACCAGCCATTGTCTGCGCTGAGTCACGGGCTGCGCGCGCGCTGCTATTTCTACACGCCGTGCGTAGGCGGCACGGCGCGGCGTAGGTAATGCCGTTCATTATCAAGCGTTGCTCAGGTCGCCAAGAGACACTATTAAATAACACGTGCTTTGATATAAGTTTAACGCATTGCCTGTGGATAAAATAACTGGATATATATTCTTTACCGTCTTTTGTGCCTTTTAACAATGCCACCAACAGTGCAATAGACTTGGCCAGGTTCTATTCAAATTTAGAATATAAGATAGCTGTAAGAATTACGAGTATTGTAATGTAAACTATTGACACGACAGAAGAAGATCACAAGCTAGCGGTTTATAAGGTATATTTATTTTTATTTTTGGAACAGGTGTATCGTGTTTTGTCTCTTTCCGAACAAGTCTGTTTCCGAAAAGGCTTCAGTACCGTAATTGACCACAATTATATGCTGCGGCAGATTGAACAGAAGACCGAGGAGTATAATCTGCTTATATTTCTAACGTTCGTGGATTACAAAATATTGCTTTAGGTCGAAATATAAAATATCGATCGTGCTGCAGTCTCTTCAGCAGTCTTCTATTGACTATCGAGAGATCGAAGTGCTGATATGCTTTTGTACAACAACGCGACAACGCCGCCATGTAGGATGGAGTACAGAAGTCATGTACGAAGGCGATCCCCTTGAAAAAAGGCGTTAGACAGTAACATTTCCGAAACTGTTTTACCGACGCTCTACAGAACGACTTCCAAGCTCCTGGAATGGCAAGAACTGGGCATCAATATCAATGGCGAGTACATCACTCACCTTCGATTTGCCAAAGATATCGTAGTCGTGACAAAGTCACTGGAAGCCGCAAGATGCTAGATAAACTCGATAGAGTTTCCCAATAGGTGGGCCTAAAAATGAACATGGACAAGACGAGAATCATGTCGAATGTCCATGTGGCGCCCACCCCGGTATCAGTTGGAAACTCTATCAAAATTGTTGATTAGTACGCCTACCTAGGACAAACAGTCCAGTTAAGTGGGTCCAAGTTCGAGAAAGAGGTCAGTCAACGCATCCAACTCGGCTGGGCAGCAGTGTTCAGAAAACTACGTTATGTCTTCTTGTCCAAAATATTCAGTGCCTAAAGACAAAAGTCTTCTATCTGTGATTAATTACGCTACTAATTACGCTGTGATTAATCAGCGACGCTTGGTTTTCTCTTTAATAAATTGAATCAGAAATGTAAAGATCCTTAGACAAACCAAGATCACAGACATTGCCAAAAGGGTTAGCTATCCGGAGTGCACGAATGTACGAGACAGAACACGATGTAACTAACTATTATAAGGGTTTACTAGTAGCACGGTAAGTATATTATTTTTAGCGTGTAGGCCGATGCTTCATAAAAACTTTGTTGTACAGGTGTTAAGCTCCAAGTTGCATACCAGTAAGTGTGTAATGGACTGTGTTGAAGGCTTTGAAGCACCGCAATCACATTGCGTTTATACTCGGATCCCTGTACCGCCATGCGACCAACCCGGATTAAATTGGTCTCATTTTCCGTATATTTCAAAAATAATATGTAAAATTTACGAACTCAGTCATGATTACCACAAATATCAAATATTTGCAGATAGTTCAAACATGCCTCCCATGGAGAGAATAAATCCGCATCGTAGCCGCCTTTGCTCAACGCGTCAATAAGGTCAAAATGATTTTTTTACGTGACAATTTCAGTTACAAAAATGATTATACAAGTAATTTGAATCACAAAACAACGAAAATTTGATGCCGTTAGTTTTCATCATCATCATCAACGGTTAAACTAAAAATAAAAATAGGCTTGAAATGTACTTTTAAAGACCTTTCATTAGACGTACCACTTGACCGGATAGTCCCATATTTTTTACCCTTCTTCAACCTCAATATCTCAACAACCCCCCCACATTTTTAGCTCATTTAGTCACACCAATATGGTGCCATCACTACCTACCTATATACCAAATTTCAAAATGATTGGATCAACCCTTCGATAGTTATCTTCGGGCAAACATACACACTACGCCGATTTGCTCAAGTTGATTTGGAGATCTCGCTTCGATCGGTTAATAATAATTTTCTGACTGTACGATTGTGTACGTACACTTTTCATTTGTTTTATGCACTGGTAACAGCAAAAGTTAAATTCAACGCAAGCAAATTTACTAAACCGTTGTTGATTTACTTCCATGAAAAATGTACATTTATAATAATATCAAAGGGATAACACTAATTACCAAAACACAAGTATTTTTAAGTACTTAGTTTGGTAAGCAGGGCTAAATTGTAATTTCTAATGTACTATGAAATAAAGAATTTTTAATTTTATTTAATCTATATAAAAAATTATAAAATGATGGTCATTGGTAAGGGCGTCACTTGAGAACGAGTGGACAGATTAGGCTATTTTTAAAATGTTCCTTTAAGTCCTAATAACGTGTTTAGGAAAAAAATATTTGAAAAAGTTATCAGGAAAATAAAAAATTCAGGAAAAACTGAATTTTTTTTCTACGGGATTTTTCTGAGTGAACTCTACCATAATAATGGGCAATATTTAATTTTAAAATCCGTGTTTAGCCGGGGCGGATGAGACTATTAAATAAAAGAAGCCAAATCTCTTTGCTTTTGCTCGAAGGTTCCGCAGTTGAAACGTTCTGTTTATAACACTCCATTCAATCCCTTCTACTCCCTATCTTAGATTACGCCGACGCCAGCTACCTCGACATTTCCGAAGTCCAAATGAGTAAACTTGAGCGCCTTCAAAACCTTTGTATTCGGTTCATATTCGGCTTGCGCAAGTATGACCATGTCTCAGAATTCCGCGCAAAACTCAAGTGGCTCCCTATACATCTTCGCCGGAATGCACATATTGTATCACTTCTTTATAACATTCTCTATAATCCCACTTCACCTTCTTATCTAAAGGAGCGTTTCGAGTTTCTGTATCAGGGACACTCTCAAACCCTTCGTTCTTCCGAAGCTCTACAGCTTCGAACTCCCATCCATAGTTCACAATTTTATGGTGACTCCTTTACAGTACAAGCTGTGCGACTGTGGAACGCCTTACCTTTGTCTGTAAGGTCGTCCCAATCTCTTCCTATTTTCAAAGTCAAGGTATACAACCATTTCATTTCGTTGTCTCGTAACTGCTAGTTAGTGTTTATGTTATTTATCCTCTTTATGTAGTGTAGTTTATTTATTCTTATATTATTTGTATGTATTTAAGTTTATGTTTATTAGTATAATTAATAGGTATATTTTATTATGTGGGTTCTGTTTATGTCTGTAGGTACTCTTACACCGCCGTCTTTTGATTTTGTTTATCCTGTCCATCCAAAGGTTGTCTGGAAGAGATCGCTTTTAGCGATAAGACCGCCCATTGTACCTTTATTTATTGTTTATTTCCATTGTATTTTTATTTGGTGTGCAATAAAGAGTATTTCATTCATTCAACAGATGGGTGTTATCAGTTTATGGTCATAGTGTCTGCAATTTGTAAATAGGTATCTGCTGTCTGAAGCAACAGGTATTCTGATATCAAGGAGTGTTTGAACTTCAAGGCAAGCGATGGACCATTATAAACTGCATCAACACTTATTATCAGGCGAGATCCTGTAGTCAAACGCGAGCCTATACTTTATTAAAAAATAATGTGTCAAGCGCGTGTCGGACCACACACAGTGAAAGCTTCCGTAGTCAGTACGGCTTTATATTCTAGTTCTAGGGTGGGGGGAATAAACGATCTGCACTGACGTGCCCGCATTGGGGTGTATTGTGCATTACCCCCTTCTAACCTGTCTCCAGCTATCCTAACTCCTTGAAGTAACGGAGTAGGACTTTGGGTTAGTGGCATCAGTTTTCCAGGGTCCCCGTGGATGTTGATATAGTAGCGGTGTTGGTACCTCCACCAACATTGAACGTTAGGTTAGGTGACCAACACCTGAGGATTCGGTGACCAGACCCGTTCTCAGTCTGGCATCGTTTGTGGCAGTGCAGTGAAGTATCACGTGCTCTACAGTCTCTTCCTCCCGAAGGCTTCCGCGACAAAGTCCACTGTCCGTGGCACCGGTCTTAAGGAGGTGATGGTTAAGTTCGCAGTGTCGCGTGAAGATTCCCACCATCATCCTTAGATCTTCGCATTTCATCTTTAACAAGGTCTTTGTTGTTTTTCTGTTTTGCCGGAAGTATTGTCTTTGTGTGCTTGCAGTCGACTCTACGTTCCCAGTCTTTTTGGTGCTCCTTTTCGGAATTTATCTCAGTCTGTTTTTGATTTCCGCAGACTTTATATATTTTTTTTACTAATCTATATTGTCCCACTGCTGGGCAATGGTCTCCCCATCTCCCTTCCATCCATCACGGTCCACATCCAAATTTGACCAATCTGGTTTGAATGCATCCAGGTCGTCTCTCCATCTTTTTCTGGGCCTACCACGGCTGCGTCGCGTCGTCCGTTGGGTATCCACTGGGTGACTAGATTCGCGCATCGTTCTGGATGCATTCGAACCACATGGCCTGCCCAATCCCATTTTAAGCGGGCGGTCTTAATGCCTACATCGGCTATGCTGGTTTTGGCTCGTAGGTCGGTATTACTGACTCGATCGATTCGTTTCACAGACTTTATATAGTCATTTTAAAATACAAGGTTAATTTTGGTCGTTTCGTATGAATATTACGAGTATATAAACTGTCTCTAACCTCGTCCTAAACTACTAGGTATGAGTAGAGTCTACTCTACATTGAGAATTATTCTTAACTACAGTTCAGGTGCTATTACTTCTACAGTACTTTTAAGATAATACACGAACAGCGGTTTGGCTGGAGGGACACGCAACTGTTAAGCGCACCACACACGATGAACATGTTATAATATTTTATGATAAGATATCTTATGTTAATGAAATTATAGTATCGTCGTTATTATAAGATTAATCATCCAAATCGCTCGGTATCTTAAGATACTATAAGATGATAATATATTTTAATTTCGCCGTGTTGGCTGATAATGGATGTATGGCGAGTGATTTTTAATTACATTTTTTTCTAACATTTCTCTAAATCGTGCGTGAGGTGGTTTACGAATGACAACTTTGAAGCTTTATATGTGGTACTTAAACGCTCTCATATCAAAATAGTGTAGAGGGTTTGAGGAAACCTTATTCTTAGTGTTTATAGAGTAACTTCGACGATACACCAAAGGTATCACCCCAACTTTCATTATAGGGTAGGTAAGGTTAGGGTTGCCCACTTTTTTTTAAAGAATAAACGTATTTTAGTTAAGATAAATAAAAAGTACTGTCATAAAAAAATTATCGTGAATTTATATTTTTAAATTGTATTTTTTTTCCGATTTTCGGCAGTGATTTGACATTTTATGTCATGTCATTTTATGGCGACGGCGGCGGTGGACACACGGCTTATAAAAATGTACAAAATCGGCGCCGTCATAAGAATAGTCTCTCAGCTTGATGAAGAACGAACAAACATTTTTCTTTTTTTTTTGAAGTGCACTGTTGTAGTAATTCAATACAATAGGTACTTACTAATGGTTTCTCATATAATACACGATTGAATAATTGGTGATACAACCGCCATGATACAACACATAGATTTACGTTGTTCTTTTAAATTGTATTGTTTTATGGTGTGCAATAAAGAATATGGCAAAAGTGTTCCTCTCGGGAAATAGAGTCGAATGACTGAGACAAATTTGTTATTTTTGTCAAATTTGATTTTTAGGATGACTATTTTTTCTCAAAAATCTGAAACTGCGCATGTTTGTTTTTCAAAATAATCCTATAGTTTACTAAGATCTTTTAAGCTGACTGTACATTTTTGCAAAAAAAAACAATTGCGGTTGTTTAAAAAAAACAAATTGTTTGTAAAAAACAATTCTTGTTCATAATAAACATGCTTATAGTTTGCTAAGAACAAAACTTGCTAACTTTAAAAACTTTAACTTTAAAAAGGTAGCTGCTTTCAATGAGGTAAAATTTTGCTCCATTCTGTATGATACGGTGTAGATACGGAACCCTCGTTGCGCGAGTTTCACTCGTACTTGACCGGTCTTGTTTATCAATAGACATCAGCAAGCCATTCACAATCAACGAAGTAACAATTGCAATTAGAGCCTTAAAGAATGGAAAGGCTGCAGGGGTAGATGATCTACTGGTTGAACAAATAAAACATCTCGGGCCACTTGCTGTGTCCTGGCTTCTAAAGTGTTTCAACAAATGCCTCGAAACACAAAGAATTCCGAAAATGTGGAGACGAGCTAAAGTAGTGGCACTTCTAAAGCCTGGGAAGTCCCCCGATGATCCTAAAAGCTATAGGCCTATTTCGCCCCTGTGTCCCCTATATAAATTATTTGAGAGGCTTCTCCTCAACCGTCTTACCCCGTTTATAGAGCCGAATCTCATTCCTGAACAAGCAGGCTTCAGACCCGGGAAAGCGTGTTGTGGTCAGACCTTCAAGCTAACCCAACATATCGAAGATGGTTTGGAGGCAAACAGTATCACTAGTCTGGTTCTTGTTGACCTAACTGCCGCTTATGATACAGTCAATATTAGAAGACTTCTCCGTAAAGTCGAAGACCTGACTTGCGACATTGGGTTCGTTCAAATTCTGGGTGAACTTCTTCGTAACCGTCGCTTCCAAGTTCATCTCTTATCAGACAAAAGCAGATGGCGCTGCCTTAATAACGGTCTTCCCCAAGGGAGCGTGCTTGCACCAACTCTCTTCAACATATATACAAATGACCAACTCAGCAGTCCATCTACTACTCGCTTTTTGTATGCGGACGACCTAGCATTGACTACCCAAACATCCACTTTTGAAGAGGCCGAAGTCAAGCTTATGGCAGCGCTGACTGAGCTGGAGGAGTACTACGAAGTCAATGGCCTCAGACCAAATCCGTCAAAAACCCAAACCTGTGCCTTTCACATGCGCAATCAACATGCCAAGCGGACTTTAAACATAACCTGGCAAGGAGTAACTATCAAACATGAAAACCTCCCAAAATACCTGGGGGTAACGTTAGACCGGTCTTTAAATTATAAGGTTCACTGCCACAAGACCAAAATGAAAGTGGGTGCACGAAACAACCTCCTCCGTCGATTAACATCTACCAACTGGGGAGCAGCTCCAGAGGTCCTACGCACGACGGGTCTGGCATTATGCTTTTCAGCCGGCGAATATGCTTGCCCAGTCTGGAACCGGTCCGCACACGCTAGGGTCGTCGATGTTGCGCTGAATGACACATGCCGTATTATAACAGGATGTCTGAAGCCAACCCCTCTAAACCTCATCTACCCTTTGGCAGGCATACCACCCCCCGGAGTGCGTCGGGATGTGGCCTGCTCCATAGAAAAATATAAGCAGGAGCATGACAGTCGACACCCTCTATATAGCCATCAAATACCACAAGGCCGCCTGAAAAGTAGTAAGAGTTTTCAGCGTTTCACGCAGGCTACCAGCGACGACCCATCCGTTGCTAGACGCGCACTGTGGATTGATAGTAACCCCCCACCACCAGACTTCATTCCCCCTCAAGAACAGCTTCCACCAGGGCACGACCTGCCGTGGCCAGTGTGGAAGTCCTTAAATAGGCTTCGCACACAGGTTGGTCGCTGCAGAGTCAATATGTGCAAATGGGGGTTCAGGGATCCCAGACAAATGCAATGCGACTGTGGTGACCCCACACAGTCGATGAAACACCTGTTAATGTGCCCTCTGTGCCCGAACACCTGCACAATGGTTGACTTAAAAATGGCTTCTCCTGACGCCATCAATGTAGCCAAGTACCTATCTAACACAATATAAGTAGAACTATTGACACGCTAAGAAGAAGAAGAAGAAGTTTATCATTTATATTACTTACTAGCATGCCAGCCCCGGCTTTACGCGGATTTCTAAATAAAATATAGCCTATATGATCTTGAGTTCATACAAAAATCCCAAGATAAAAGCACTTTCAGTTTTTCCTGAATTGTACAAAGTTCCGGGCAACTTTTCCAATTGTTTTTCATTCTCAGGGGATGCGCTTACCAAGGAACACCATTTCATTTTGATTATAAAGATTAGAACAAGTCAATGCGATATCAAACTTAATTGTGTAGTTGGTGTATTTGTTAATAGTAGATAGACACGTGTTAAACGTTACAAGCTAATCGCACTAAATCGTGTACTTAGTACTAAATACTACTAACTCTGCACAATTTCTCTCCCACGTTCGCGTTTTCATAGCCCGTTAGTTAGACCGTTAGAGCTAGCCGGTAAGGCAGTAAAGCTCGGCCACTCCCGCCTGTGACGATGTCCTCTACTCTCCATTTGACCGCATCATGACGATAGCATCTTAGCTATGACGACGATCCGAAGTATTTGCAGCCCTCTTCTGTATCATGACTTCGCATGAGTTTCGAACACCGACGTCTAAGTGAAGCGCCAAACACACCGTCACTGCGCCAATGATCGTTCAAGTCGAGGTCGTTCAAGTGGCTTGGAAAAATTGCCGTTATTTTCCAAAACACGATATTTGCGGGTGTTAGATAAACACTAAACAAACACGGTTTTGTAAAGTTTAAATATTTTTACGTCCTCACCTATGACTTTTCAATACCTATAGGTAGAATTAGTAACTATAGAGTAATATAATAATTTGATAAGTTTTTAGGATTCCGTATTCAGAAGCTTATATCTGAATACGTTACAATTACGGGGCTTCTAGGTATAAGCCTGTCTAGTGCGATCGGGGAACGCTACAAAGGCGATCGACTGCCTGTACTGGAATAGTGTAGTGGTACAAGTAGAGTAGAGACTGTAGAGAGGTATGCGCAGTGACCAGTAGCGTTCTGTGGCGGGCGGCCGGCAGACGAGAACGCGTTTTGTTGCGTTGCGGTACAGTGAGAGTGGCTTGGCATGGCATGGCAGTAAGTCGGCATTCTGCGTCGCGGCAAGAGGGCGAGCGCGGTCGATGAGCCCGACGCAGAGGGCAGCACGGGGCCGCTGCGGGGGGCGCTCCCTCGACCCCCGCGTCCTTTCCACAGCCCGTCTGCCTGCGCTGCGCACACTATACGAAGATAGGAACGAACGCGCCGCGCGATCACTAATGCGTCATATCGCCATCGTAACTGACGCGTGCTCCGACGCTCTCATCCGCCAGTTCGCGATCGCCTGTGATGTCAAACTCTGTGTTAACTCAATGAACAAACTCTTGAACGAACAATTCAATACCTCTCGTGAACTAATTAAGGACAGTGAAAATGGTGCCTGTGAACATAGAGAGACTTTGAAGAGGGTGTTAAGGGTGCACGAGGTCGTCGCCACGTGCTCGTGTCTTCATCCGAAAGTGAGTATGTTTAATTTAGTTTATTTTAAAGTCTGACTGGACCATTGACGTCGACGGGATCGGTGATGTGCGCGTTATTTTGGCAACGCATGGACCGCGGCGCCTAACGGCCGAAATGTGGCCTCCGCCCCTCCGGCCGCGCGTTGCCGGCGCTCAACGCGCCGCGCGTAGCGTAATAAATAAAGGCGGGGCGCGGCTGCGTGCGCGCGCACCCTCCTCGCCCTCGGGTCATTGACTCGCGTCTGTCCGCCGCCGACGCTGTCGAAGACAACAAATTCAAGGAAGTGGCACCTCGATCTTGGCCTCAGAGCGATCGCGGCCGACTCTGGCCGGCTAGTGTGCCTTGCGTTTCTTTCAATGTCATTGCCGATGATGATTAGGCGTCACCGGAAAGCCACGCTTTGTATGACAGTGCTTTGGAATCTGTCTCAAGAGTCGTCTTCTTTTTATTGGATTTATGAGCATGAGGCTTATTACCACAAGTTAGCGTCAGTCAGGATTTGCTATTTGCTATATTTCAATTTATTTCAAGGTCGTTAGGTAGGTATTTATACAAAATCTGTTTTTATAACATGATTCTATTTCGTTCTGGTTTGATGTTTCTGTAAGTTTGGACTTGCATAAATAAATATATTGGCCTTGGTTATCATTGTCACCGTTATCACTGTATTGTTTATTCAATCATAATACCGCGGGCTTTCAAAGATTACCCATATTCATTTACTGAACTAAGCAATAAAACTGCTTGTCTGGAGTTCGTCTATAGGTGGGTGCGCAATCGATTTTAAGGACATCATTATTTTGGCTAATGCGCAGCCAAGTTGCCCAAGTTTAGTTGGGACGGGACTGTTAGTTGGTAATTGACTAGGTAACAAACCGCGACGCAGCTCTTAATATGAAACCCTGTTGGCAGCGAGCCCACACAGTTTTATAAGTTAACGCCTTTATTTAAAGGTACCGTTACTAGACACTTGCGCACACAAAAATAGAAGTGATAGAATTATTCTTACTACACTATCAGAATTGGGTGTTCGAGGCGCTAATAATAAATAGTGAACTTCCCGGTTGAATGGCGTCGCCGTTGGCGCGGCATCGGCGGCATAGCGCGGGGAGTGGCAGGCAGTCCAGCCATTGCCCTCGCTCGGTTTGTTTACAACTCAAGCTTTGAGCTTGGAACGAGCTTACGTGCACCCTACACGCCTTACATTAGGGTGCAATATAGAAAGACTCGTGCCAGAGCGTTCGACCCCTGCGCCCACGCCATCTGCGCAAGCGCGATTAAAATTAACTGCCACCGACAGATATGCGCATAAAAAGAGCTCTAGTCCTGTGACCAGGTGCAAAGTGACCCTTGTGTGAACGAAGTTATTATTAGTGTTAGATCAGGTATTATAACCACAAACGTTGTGGCCAAATACCTCGTGGGTTCGAGACAATAAACAGGTTGCCCTGCCAAGCCTTACGGCGGTGGTCAATTTGTTTCTCTAATAAAAACCTAAATATAACGATTAGCAAGACAGCTTTTCACTTTTGGAATTGGCACACCGCAAGTCGCTACGAATCATCCAAACAACGCACGTCAACGTCACGTACCTACGGCTTAAACTCGCGACCAGCAACTAAACTACACATCATACACGAGATTGTCATCAGATGAACTCTTTAAAATACCACAGAAAAAGTCATAATGTGCACGTGGACTCCTTAGCAATGACTCTGTAAACATTGGTCTTTGCTATCATTGTTTTTGCATACTATAGTATGTATGTATTTGGTCCACAATAGTCCAAAATAGTGAAGACCGGGGAGAAGGAAGAGAGGCAGTGGGGCACTACAGGCTCTTAATAATAATAAAGTATTTGCTGATAGTATTCTGTTGGTATTTTAAATTCCTGACATCTATTATGGTGTAATTTGTTAAAGTCGTTCATTTAACTGGGTTGGTAATTATCATTCCACAAATTTTGAAGACAGGCGTTGCTCCTAATCCTGAACAATTAACTAAATTGTAATTTTAATCCAATATTGAAGTTGTAAATACATCTTCCAATACCGTTTGTATAACATACTGAAATCATTCCGTATGTGGCCTCATCGCTCCGTAACGGAGACTCAATGCGGTTTTTATGAAAGCTGATGTTTGCCAGATGGTCTCAGTTATGTTTTCAAAGGCATCACAGCTGCAAGACAACTTCGATTTCAACTCACGACAACTAGCATTCCACCAAGCCGAAGAACAAACTACGAGCTGGGTTTGTTTAGAAAGACCAGGATTCACATGATTAGGTTCTGCTTAAAACTTATAGTTATAAGTAATTATAAGCTCAAGCTTTGAATCCTATGTCATCAAAGCTCTCAATGCGAATAATGGAGATATGTATTACATAATATGTCACCAACAACAGAACAACGGGTGCTTATCGATATACAATCAAACATACATATTATGAATTAACTTTGTCTCTCTCTTTCTTTGTAACGGTATCACGACAAAATGGATAGACCGATTTCGATGAAATTTGGTATATAGATCTATTATAACTTGCACCGAGACATAGGCTCCTTTATAATGAGAAACCACGCTTGCAAAATAGGGGGCAGAAACTCCTTATTTATAATAAATAACGCATCAGTTAAAACCGGTTAAAATGCGTAGACGTGGCGCTACTGGTTGCTTGCTAACCAAGTTTTAAACTCTTAACGACTACCATGCTCCAATGGAACTACCACGGATACGATGAAAATAAATACATTTATACATCTCCCGAGCTAATTTGCAAGATTGGTTCGAGCTCATTAGATGTGCGAGCGCAAGCCTCGTGAGAAGTGGAGTGCAACGAAAACATCGCCGCCGCATCTTATGGACACGCAACACCAGGAATGCGAAGAAAGCTCAGCGTTCTGTATACCTGTTGCCTGAAGCATAATGACAATATTCAATTTATACTGGTTCTCGAATCAGCATCATCATGAATGTATCAGCCATGGACGTCCACTGCTGAACATAGGCTTCCCCAATCAATTTCCAAAGCGACCGGCCTTGTGCGGAGTGCACCCAAAGGCTCCTAGCAGCCTTTGTTAGGTCGGACTTCCATCTAGTGGCGGGTCATGCTACTATGCGCTTTCCAGTGCGTCATGTTCACTCTATATATTTTTTGATTGAACGGGAGTTACTCGAGCTGCTCTCGAGTATTTAATTAAGATTTTAAACAACTAATTCAGTGTGTATGATGATAGCTAGAACAAGCCTGGTTCTAGTCAAAGTGATATCTGCAGAATGATCATAATCATACCGCAAAGCAAACTGGATTAGTAAGAGTAAATAAATGATCTGATTATGAAAACTCGTTATAGGAAGCAAATGTGCAAACAAGACTTTAGATTCTGTGGATTATTTGGTTAATCCATAGATTGCTGTTCCCCGTTCAGTTCTTATTGCTATTAAATGACGTGCAAATTAGTACAACCCCTAATAGCATTCACATAATTATGTATATACATAATCATAGGATACGTCTGTTTGAATTAAATAAGCAGAGAAATTTTATACGGCAATTAATTTGTTTGCTGGATTGGAATGAGCGAGGCCTTTTTGTTTGAAACAACATTAATTAAGATCTTATTGAAATGTTACTCCGTTCGGGGTTGTAGGTACCGTTTGCTGAAAACTACCTGGTTGCATAAACGTTATTATTATCATTATTATGATTACGGGATTTATCACGTACCGTCTTATCGGTGTTTCAACCGACAATGTTTCGGTTCAATTCGTGAACCTTCATCAGGGTCATCATTATTATTATATTGATACATCAGCAGTTAACAATATGCGAGTATGCAGTATGCGAACGGAGACACTTGCATCCGTAGTCATAACTACGGAGGAAATAGTGTGTCCGTTCACATTCTCAGACAGTACTCGAACGCAAGTCGCAACACAGTTTGAACTTCAAGTTTAATGAAAATTGACGAGCTCAATAATACAACCTAACACTTTCAGATTTCATGAGTTGTCAGTACAGGTCGTTAAACCGAGTAAAGATGGCTTCACTTTACTAGCATTGTTATACTTCTGCACTTTGTTTTCTTATGAGAAAACTTCGCTATTGTAAAATCAACAACGTTTGTGTTAAATTTTGTACACATAATTCTTGATTCTATTAATTCTAGTTTTGTTACAAATGCCTAATTTCGTGAAGTTGCTTTAAGATCATTTCAAGTATTTGAATGTAGACAAAAATACAATCAAGACTAATCTGAAAGCCCGGGGAAAATCAAAGTTATATAATATTAAACTTAAATACCATAATATGTCACAAATACAATGTAATACAAACTGTAATGGATGGATACCTCTATTGTTCTGTTACTGTAGTACCTATTTACGTAATATTCTGAAAGGTTCCTAGTACTAAACTGTACGAACCTGAGGTAAATAAATAAACTCTTATTTTTATTAAAACTACCTTAGTCATTCAACATTGTTCATATTGTCAATTTTCAACATGCGCTATTTAATATTCTTGGTCACCCTGCGTTAGTTCAGTAACCGGCGCCCCTGAAAAAGGACTTGCGATCCTAGAGATCCAGTGCGTATTATAAGATTTTTTTAATATATTATAGGCTTGCGTATGACCACGATCTCGCCTGATGGTAAGCGATGATGCAGACTACGATGGTACACGCTTGCCTAGAAGAAACCTATTCACTCGCGACATGAAGGCCCTAGGTTGTAGTTATCAGGAAACACAGACTCAGGCAAGGCGTTCCACTCCTTGGCGGTGCGCATAATAAAGGTGAAAGAGTACCGCTTTGATTTAATAAATTAATGATGGTTTGGGTTATAAAGTAATCAAAAAGTTATCAATTATTCTTACCTAGTCAACTTTGGTGCACAGTCGTTAGATTTAAGATAGAAATCAATGTGAATTGATTTGTTCTATTTATGAAGTTTCATTTCGAAAAAAAATTAAATACTGTCACAAATTTAGTTACTTACGTTTATTTCATGGAAATAACGAATTAGCTGAACGTACGTAATAGAGAATTTTATCATCTCCCGCGTTCGTAGGTAGATATACCTTCTAAGCAGTAAGTACCGTCATAAATGTTTCAAAAGCTGTAATACTTGTCCAGGTCCAGGCTACTCTCAATCGAGCATTATTGTGAAAACTAGTGAAAGAAAGAAGTTAGAAAAAACATTGAATTGTGACGGAACAAAACACACACAGCACACTAAATAAGATACTTACAAACAAAAGAAAAAAACAATAGGGACATACCTAACAAATGTGTGTCTCACAATTATACGTAATCGACAGCGGCACAAAAAGGCGTCCAACTCAGCATTTGTTCTGTGGAATCCTGTTTCATAATCATGTTTTATAATAACTTTCATCTACTATTTCTTTCATTGAAAAGATGTGCTTTTAGCCGACGTTCTTTTAGAATTCATTTGCAAATCTTATGTTGTTTGTCTCTGCTTCTTTAAAAGTCTTCTAATTCGTGCTGGGAACGAGTAGAGTCAGCCCATCTACGTGACATGCAAACCTATCGTTGAATTTGAATGATCGATTTTGCATGAGTAAGCGACCATCCGGTACCTACTTATATCGTTGTGGTACCTAATTTGCAGCCACTTAGGATGCGGACAGCCTATTTGACATTTAGAATTTTTGATTCGCTAATTAGGGTACCAAACCAAAATGCTATAAAAATAACGTGCATTATGTTGCCACTTTGCACGTTTGTCCGTCCGCCAGTCTGTCACAGCTGATGATCTCAGCAACTGCTGAAGTTATTGACATGAAATTTGGAATACTTAGTTATAAATAATACTAGCCCACTTCTATAGCAAGTAAAAAATTAAGTAATTTTGATTGCCAAAGGAGCCACAATGGTCTAAATTTCGATATAGGGTTACTAGGTCAGTATCAGAATACATATAAGCAAACGAGCTAAATTTACACATTTTAAAATTAAGGTGGATCGATTCCAGTACAAACAATCAGTGCACATTCACACAAATGTCTAAACTGCGGTCTAAACATTATGAGTATCGAATTAGTTACGTCATAATATGGTCGGCAAATCAATAAAACTGAACAATTCATAAAAAAAATTATAACGAAATAAACACTTATTTAATTAAATTTCAAATAAGTGAAAAACATGAATACTTTGATATTTATGAATGTGTGCAATTCCACCTTATCTAAGAATTTTAAATTGACTAAGCGCTTGCAGTCAATTTGGATAAAAAGTGCAACGTCCGTACTTCTCTTAGAATAAACCATTGATAATACAAAAGTGGAGGAGATTTGATAGCGCTGTGTAAAATCACCAGTACTATTTATCTTTTATTTCCGCTTACGCAACGCGACATCCGTTATCATAAGTAGAGCGTCTCCTAACGTCTTCATTACCAACGCGACTGCAAAAGTACTTCGATACTGATACCATAATAATACGACTCTTTTTATCTAGTCTCTTTTAACACAGTCCGGTTTTGATAGTGATAACAACGTGAATTAAAATTTGGGCCCGTGACTAATGTACCTAGTAATGAATTAATTAATTAATCTCGTCAATTAAACATTATTAGCTGTCGCCCGGTCACATACATCCGCTTTATTATTACTTTTTAACTCTAGTATAGTGACAAGACGACCTCCGGACGAATGCGAATAGTTCAATGCCCGCCACTGAACAAATATTTGCATGATCTACAGATATTTGTTCTGGGTCTGGGTGTTTCTCTATGTATTATACTTATGTTTCAGTTATATAATTAATATTATTCTATCAGTTATCTGGTTTCAATTAGGGCATGCAATTATCGAAACTTATCGATAATCAGATAATTATTAGTTTTTTTTAATGAATACCGAGAATTACCGGTTTTTGAAGTAGGAATAAGACATTCAAAGACAGAAGAAGGAAAAATAAAAATGAATGATTTTCTCGTAAAATTGATTTCTTGGTTCATTTGAAACACTCTTTTTATTTTCTATAAATTCATAAAAATTATACGGTGTAAGCGCATCGCTTGTGAACGGCAGGACAGATTATTAAAGTGAAGGTTTTAGGGGAAAAATTGGAATAGTTGCCCGGAAAATTGGAAAATCTTGGAAAAACTGAAAGTGGTTTTACTGAGGTTTTTGTATGAACTCAAGGCAATATTTTATCTTGGAAAGTGTAAAGCATACTTAATATGTTTACAAGAATGAAAAGTACAATTTAGATGAATAATAACAATAATAGCTCAAAATTCATGAAAGGGAATCAAGCTCGCTAAAAAAAATACCCACAGATTTTAATTCCGGCCAGAAAACGAAATATCTTTATCCGTTATATGTTTGAAGGTAGGTATAGCTCTCCTTTAATAAAATAGAAAAAAATCGTTAAAAAAGGTCTACACATTCCACAACACCTCTTTAAACGGAAGTATGGGATGACAAAACAGAAAGTCAAAGTCAAAATTTCTTTAATCATTTCAATCATAAAGATCAGTTTGAATCGTCATTTTAAATAATTTTTCAAATTAATTTTTAAAGTTTAGTACATAAGTATAAAGATTTACTAACTTTATGTTGCTTACCTATGTTTATTCGGTTTCAAGCTTCTCCTATTGTCTGCCTAATTACACGTACAATACAATCGGTATTATATAGTTTAACTGCTAACACAAAATCTATAGACAGCCAAATTTTTAAACAGAAAGAAATACACGCCCTGACAGACTACTCTCAGTAGTATCAAAATGGTAATAGTGACATGATATACAAGAAGAGGAGAAAATATGTGGATGATGGAGCATGTAGGTTAGTCTTTGGCATAACTATGTTATATTAATAGGAGAAGTAGACACGCATGAGGTATCCAGATAGTGGTACTAGAAAATGCAGTAGAATACACGTAAGAAATTACAAGAAGTGAACTATATCGTTATAGTATTAATGGCTGACTTTGTAAAGAAACATAAAGGAAATATAAAATAACTAGTGCTTCGCCCCGAACTGATATATCGCGAGTCTCCGATTAAAACAAAAATATATTATAACTTGACCTACAGATTCATTCAAATTACAGGTAACGGGAGTTCATGTAAATTGGTTCCATTTTTTATTGGGGTACAAATTGCAGTTATTCTGGATTTCAGACTTTTGCCTATATTTGTGTCACTTATGCTATACGCATACCAAATTACAGCACTGTGGTGTCACTGGTGTACCCTGTGAATTTTGTCAAAGTTTAGTTTTTATTATGGCCAATAACTCAAAAACTATAAAAAAATTACGAAAAATAAAAACGGAATTGAAATGTACTAATAAATACCTTTCATTTGACGTCCCATTTGATCTAATAGCCAAATTTTAATTTTTTTACCCCTCTTGAACCCCAATATCTCAACAACCCCCCAACATTTTTAACTCATTTAGTTACACCGAAATTGTGCTATCACTACCTACTTATATATTTAATTTCACGATGATCGGATCAACGCTTCGAAAGTTATCCTCGGACAAACAAACATACATACATACAACGCCGATTTGCCCAAGTTGATTTAGAGATCTCGCTTCGCTCTATCAATTAATAAAGATGTGGGAACACTTCCGCCTAGTAGTGATCTGAAGCATTTGAGCTATCTATAGATCGTTTGCAACGGTCTTTTGTTCTGTTTCTTCTGTATTTTAATCATGTAAAAGTGGGTCTGCTTTAGTCAAGATCCTTCGATTGGTTTATTTATATGATATGAACTTCAACAACATACTTTTACTGTAAAAAAATAAATTACATTTTTTATTTGATCTGTAAGACGCGATATAACTGCTGGTTGAAGTTGTATGGTGCAGTTACACTTGACAGCAGTAAAAAATCCACGGCGGGCGTCTTCTTGGACCTAGCAAATACTGTCGATAATACAATATACTTTTAAAAAAAAAGTTCGAGTGTCTGTCGATTCGTAGGATTGCACTGTTTTCATCAAACTCAAAGTATCATGCTGCTGGCATCGCAATTTTATTCCTGGATTACACCATTACGGTGAGGAGGTTTCTTTTAATGCAGAAGCGGGGACCGCTCGTATTGCATCTTAGCGCGAGGCAAATTACCTGACCCGTAACTAGGGCATGCTCCCGGGAAATTCCGGTTCTGTAATTCCCGGGAAAACAGATACTAAGAATTTTTTCCCAGTACCAGTTCCGAGCACTAGACTCACGGTTCTTTTCAAAAATAGAATTATACACTTTACAGCTTGGCTACAATATTTAGCGTTTCTAAATATTGTAGCCAATATGTAAACTGTATAATTCTATTTTCGAAAAGAACCGGGAGAACCGGGATTTTGCGTCCCATACAACAAACGTGATTTTTTTGCGTTTTTATGGATAATGGTACGGAACCCTCCGTGCGCGAGTCCGACTCGCACTTGTTATTTTAGGGTTTTGAGGGTACCCATGTTTAGGGGGGGGGGTATGTGTTAAGGTTGTATAAAAATCTGATAAAATATTCTAGTTTTTTAAAAACCACCATCTGGATGGTCAAAAGAGGTGTTGCATTTGCGATTTTAATTAACGGTAAACTTTGCACAAATATTTATCAAGGTAGATACATATTGTATTGAACGTAACATAATGTTTTGATGGGACCATGTCATCCGGATTACCGGGTTCATTCTTGCTGCCGATTCCAACAGATAATAATTGCATGTCCAAACATTTGCACTACTTGGAGGGAGTAGCAGACGCACTAGGCAACTCTTCAAAAAGCCCAAAGATACTTGCTCAAAGTAATGTTAAGTCCTATACACTACAATTTACAACGCAGTGGGACGTGCACGTCAACACGTACGCATCCAATCCGGTGTGCAGCGGCCTTTAATATTTATATGAAATACTCCCTATTACCTCAAGACACTTATATAGCTGGGTGGATTTTGATAAATGGGGTATCACAAACCAAAAGCATTATTGAATTCTCGCGAGTTTAAGGGCTTAAATGAGAAAAAATGGTGGCACCCAGGCAAAGTTATCTCCTGTGAACTTTTTTCTTCCAAATAAGATCGATACGGGTGTCAATTAAAAATTATATTTCGAAAAATTATCCGATGTTACAACTTTAAATAATTGTGCCTTTATAGTTTCTTTAAACTGATATTTAATCCACTAACATGCATCTGGCTGGCTTATAAATACTAAACGAAACATTTCACCGCGATAAATTTGTTTATTTTATTTATTACATATGAGTCTATGACACACAAAACAGTACACATCCAGCAAATATGAAATAAATACATTATAAAGAATTTTGAACTAGGAAATATTCCAAAATATGTGTACACATCACAATACTAATTAATTTCAAGCATGGTACGAGTATAATGGTAGTTTATGATAGGTAAAGGCGTCTGTTTCAAGGAACGCGCAGGTAGTCGAAAGTCCTTTAATGAAAAAGTCACCCCGAAGCTGGAGACCTCGATAAAAACCGGGTTGAAATTGTGCAACACATTTTTTTTATTTTATACCTTGGGTGAGCCTGAGTGTCGAACCGTGATAAACCATTTACCGCTTTGTGAGAAATATTCTTTTGTTATTGTGTAGCACGACGAGCTACACCATTGAAAAGGCAAACTTTTAGTTTTGTTTCTCATCTCATTTTACTCTCAACTTTTTTAGCAGCCATGGTAGCATTACTCGCATTGTGATTAATGGTAAATGGTATGTGGTACGACAGTGCTATTACTAAGCCAGCTATAATTCTTGTTGTCTTGGCACTAACCAAAAGGATCAGACGGTTTCACAAAAACGGCGATTAGCATTGCAATTTTAATTGTTTCTCATTCAAATTGTTAGTAAGGTACATTACCGTTGAAGTTAACGGTTTCTTTTTTTATGTTATTTGAGAGGAAACATGCTTACGGCTCACCTGATGTCACCGTCGCCCTTTGAAACCGGCAACACCCCGGGTATTGTCGATGCGTTTCCTACCCTGTACAAAGTTAAAATCTTGTATTCATTAAAATCACAAGGATCACTTTGTAACGTCAATTTTTCTGCCTGTTCCTTCGCGACCAAGCCAGAAGAAAGAAAGGCGAAAAAACAAGGCTGGTTGTTTTTTTATGATCCTGTTAGAATACATAACAATATAGGAAATAAATTAAGTCTAAATTGTAACATTTTGAACGAGTTGAAGCAATTTCAACCCCAAGCTTCTCTATCATCTAAATATTCCGATATATTATAGTAGGCTTTTTTATAAAGATTTTGTTTAATTGCGTTTTTAAATTTGTAAATTGTCAATAACATATAATTCTAGTAATGGCAGTGAGTACAGCTTATTATCTGATAACCGGCTGTCTTACTTCAAGCAACATACTTCTTCTCAATTCTCATAGTCTAGCTAATAAAAGTAGAGACTGAAAAAGCGCAGCAAATTTAAAAATAGATATATAAAGTATTCAGTTATTTAGAGTTTCAAAATACCTGAAATACCTAAAAAAACCTAATTTGATAATTTAGAATCATTATTTGTATCAAATTGGGTTATTCCAGGTATTAATATAATTACATTATAAGTCTGGGGCTGTTATGTTGATATTTCTTTTAATTGGCCGCGGTTTTTCAGTTTCTACTTTCATTAGCCAGACTCTAGCAAGGTTGTTCGTCTGTCTGAATCGGTCTGACTAACAACGTAACGAGAAGGAAATGATTCTAAAATAGTTTTTTGTTTGTCGTAGACATGGAACATGACGTCAAATGAAGATCGGCCGTATGAATAACACAATATGAAAAACTGTACGTGTCCAATGCAGGTAAGCACTTTTTTGCAATTTCTATATTTACGCCCTAACCGTACTATCCGACGCGACGGCGCCCTACGGAATGGAAAGACGACGCGTCGCCGTCATTGTATACGAGTATGAACTCGCCGCACACGGTTGTAGCCAGTGGTCGCTCGCTCGCTACATGCCACGAGACGCAGCTTCTCTCGTTTTCGAATTTCAACCGAAAGAGGACAAAAGTTTAAAAGTGGATGTTGCGCGTTACCACTGCTATGTGGCCGCTTGCAGCTTCCTGTGGCGGTGGCGTTTTGTGGCTCTGACGCGTGTCTCGTGTGCCGACCGCACAAAATCGGTCACTGTGATATCTATCGGGGAGGTCTATTTTCAGCAGACTCATTTTGTTGATCACCTACTTATCATGGTGAACTTAACAATTATTCTACAAAACAAAATTATAAACTTGCGAGAACTCAAAAACTGTTTGTAGATAGGTAGGTAAGGTAAGGTATCTATCTAGTTGTTTAAAAAACATTCAATTCTTGTTGAGCGGCGAATTTGCGCAATTTCTAGTTCTGGAAGAGTTCCAATCAAATAAGTGCGTCGAAATGTACAAATAACTTCGGGAATCATGTTTTCAGTTACATATAAAGTATAAATGAATGTTATATAGTGCACAAACTTTCTAACTAATAAATACGTTGAATTGAAAACCCACGTCTACATAGCCACTTAGGAGCTAAGACTAACGTAAACACACGGTCTTGTTACACGCTCGCGCATCATGGAACCATATTTTTACAGTGTACAAGATCTTTTAAACTATCGTGAATAGTTTACACATACATAATGTAACATTCATGTATTATTTTAATAAAATTTATCTTTTGAAAAAGCTGTATGACCAACATTAGCATTTGTTTAGCACATTCTTGTCAAGTCTGTATAATAACGTTACCAATTCTAATGCTTTGACATACATAAGAATCATACACTTATCCTTTAATACAGTTTTAGTTGGCATGCCATTAAACGGATGAAGTGGAAAGTCATTTATTCGCAAAAAGTTAGTATTATTTTACACTGGTCTTCTTAAGGGCGCATTATACCTGGAGAGACGGTAAATCGCTTATTTTGAAACAATATTTTGTTCAACAAATTTTGTGATTTCAATTTGTAATTCATATATGTTATAGTTAAGGATACGTGCTAGAGCGCCTGTGTTGTGAAAACACGATACCATAATATTTTCTCGATGGAAAAAAAATCCAAAGATGGCTCCAAATTTATCTTAAAACCGTTCTTATGCGATGAATACTACAATATAAATCTTGAAACTTTATACAGGAATTCTGCACAACATAAATAAGGGCACCTGTGTTTTAAATTTTCAAAATACCTTTTGATTTGACCATAAAATGAAAATATCTAAGTTTTGCACTAATGAAACCATTCGCTCCGGACGCCCGTTTCGCAATTCAGTCTGGCCTCTGCTTTCAGACGAGGTACCCGTGACGCTTGTCGCTCCAAACGAACACGTAATTCTTAGGTAGAATTTGTATTTAGTTGGTTTTTGTAAAGATGCAGTAATGAGAAATAAACACAACAAGATAATGAAGAGACTGAATGATAAAAAAACCGGCAAACATATGAACCACGGCGAGATAGGACGTGCAAGGGCGCGCGGAGAAGTGGGGGTGAAATTTTAGTTTAGGCTGAGGTATAGTCAACTCTTAATGTATACTTATACAATTTAAGGGCGCACTATACCTGGGGAGACAATAAATAGCTTATTTTGAAACAATGTTTTGTTCAACAAATTTTGTGATTTCAATTTGTAATTCATATATGTTATAGTTAAGGATACGTGCTAGAGCGCCTGTGTTATGAAAACAAGATTCCATAAAATTTTCTCGATAGAATAAAAATCCAAAGACGACTCTAAATTTATCTTAAAACCGTTCTTATGCGATGAATACTACAATTTAGATCTTGAAACTTTAAACAGTAATTCTACACAACATAAATAAGGGCATCTGTGTTTTAAATTTACAAAATACCTTTTGATTTTATCATAAAATTAAAATATCTAAGTTTTGCACTAATGAAACCATTCGCTCCGGACGCCCGATTCGCGATTCAGTCTGGCCTCGGCTTTCAGACGGGGTACCCGTGACGCTTGTCGCTCCAAACGAACACGTAATTCTAAGGTAGAATTTATATTAAATTGGTTTTTGTAAAGACGCAGTAATGAGAAATAAGCACAGCAAGATATTGAAGGGACTGAATGATAAAAAAACCGGCAAACATATGAACCACGCCGAGATAGGACGTACAGCGGCGCGCGGAGAAGCGGGGGTGAAATTCGAGTTTGGGCTGAGGTATAGTCAACTCTTAAGCTCAATTAACATTCTACCAGATAATGTCCTGGTGTGCAAATATTACATAAAAAAATTAGAAATTTAAATTTACTGTCCATTCCATTTCATAAAAAAAATGTTGTTTTGTTCCCTACACAATATAAAAAATGTAAATACATATAAAATAAATTATTACTCGTGCGCGATAACTTGGGACCTGCTAGGAATGCGACTCCCCGACCGCTTCCCCTGCACTTTCCTGATGGCGCCCGTATTGTACCGTTCGCATCACTATTTTTTACTAGGGTTTTTAGTCTCGTACTGGCCTGCGTCACGTAACGACGCGCTCTGGAATTCTCTTAGTTTTCGTTTGTGTTATTGTTTTGCTGTTGTTGTTATAGTTTGTGTCATTGTTTTGTTGTTGTAGTTTTTGTTGTTATAGTTCTTGTTAAGTGTTTTTGTTATCATTATGAAGGTAAACCTTTGCATAGCGGAGAAAGAAACCTCGTGCTAAAAGTGTTAGAGTTTTTTGAAAACGAAAAATGGAACAAACAGTTTTGTTTACCTGTTGACCAGGCAGTAAAACGAACATGCATGGCAACGGGAATATCGAAAACCACGTATTTTATTATATATATTAGTATTTTTATTTTATTCAAATAGTGTAAAAAAGATTAGATAAAAAGCAGCGTCCTCCCTGAGTAACATAATAAATTAGGTTAAAAAAAACAAAGACGAAGCCGCGGGCGGCTGCTTGTTATGTTCGCTTTTTTGCGGGCGGTACAAACACGCCAATATGACGTCACCGCGCTCAGGTCCCAACTTATCGCGCACGGGTAATAGATACATGTCTACTTATAATTAAAATATTCCGCAATGGTGTAAAAATTCGATGATAACTATTTATTAATACGGCTTTTAAATAAAGTCAAAAGTAAATCTTTTAATTCGCCTGGTAATTTATTAAATATTTTTACTGCCATGCAATAAGCGTTACGGCTAAAAAATGTCGAGTTGTGTTTTGTAGATTGTAGATAAATAAATTCTATTTTTATGTCTAGTGTGTCTGGCTAACACTGCTTCATATCTGGCAAAATAACTGGGATACCGTGTCACAAAATAACAGATTTTTCTGATGTACATGCACGGCAAAGGTTTTGTTCTCTTGTTTTTTTAAACAGAGGCTTACAGAGCTGTCGTAAGAACCAGGCGCCGCAGACCGCTCGGATACATTTGTATTTTAAGTAAGTAGGTTCACTGAGTTAAGCCATAATGGTAAGCCATAAAGTAAAACAGAAGACACTAACCATGATATGCAGCTATAGACGCTATGTGAGAGACGGTTTTTCTAACTCTTTTTAACGCATAAACAAATCTATTTGATTTATTGCAGACCTGATCAATATGTGGTTTCCAATTTAGATGCTGATCAATTCGAATACCTAGAAATACTGCCGACTCTACGCTTTCTATGACCGTTGACTGATATTTATTGTTTAACTTAGGGGGTTCTGTTTTATAATTTCTAAATGGAATCAGTTTTGTTTTATTTATATTGATCATTAATGTATTTATATTTAACGATGTCCCTATAATCATTAATTGCACTAGTCATTTCATTTTCATATAATTCCTTATTTGTACATTTCATTATTAAAGTTGTATCATGTGCCAATAGTAAGCATTTATGTTGCGTTACATGGGGCAAATCGTTTACAAATAATAGGAACAACAGGGGGCCCAATATACTCCCCTGTGGAACTCCATAAAGAAGTTTGTGAAACCAACTACACATTCTTATAACACCTTTTTACAACCATACTTCCAGCAAAAAATAATTTCATTTACCAATCTATAAAACATAGAACAGTTCTCAATTTGCGTGAGAAATGTTATGGATCAGATAGTTTTAGTTTTGTGGGTGGATGGGTTTTTGAATGCATTTATTGATCAAGCGAAGCGAGATCAACTTGGGCAAATCGGCGTTGTATGTATGTATGTATGTTTGTTTGTCCGAGGATAACTTTCAAAGCGTATATCCGATCATCGCGATTTGGTATATAGGTAGGTAGTGATGGCACAATTTTGGTGTGACTAAATGAGCAAAAATGTTGGGGGGTTCTTGAGATATTGGGGTTCAAGAGGGGAACAAAAAATGCGACAATCCGGTCAAGTGGCACGTTTAATAAAAGCTCTTTATGAGTACATTCCGACCCCGTTTTTATTTTTAGTTTAAACTGTATTTTTTAAGTTATTAACTTATTAGTCATAATAAAAACGGAACTTTGACACAATTCACAGTGTACACCAGTGACTCCACAGTGCTGAAATTTGGTAAATTTGTTGAGCTTTAGTGACACAAATATAGGGAAAATGCTGAAATCCAGAATAACTGCAATTTCTACCCTAAAAAAGAATAACATGTACCTACTCCCGTTACCTGTAATTTGAATGAAACTGTAGGTCAAGTTCTTTGGTTACGCGTTCCGTGGCACTATTATATTAGTCAAGATTAAGGTCGGCTTGCACAACGATCCCTAAACGTATTTAGCGACTAAACATGTTTAAATATTACGTATTTGTATGATTCGACAACTCTTGAAATCATATTTAGTCAGTCACCACTAGTTTATTTACGATTAGGCCAGTCTCATTATGAAACTATGCATATTGTTTGCATTAAAATAACGTACTTATTATTATAAGATACGCCTCGTTTATCCAATGCTGGTCGTCAAAAGCCGAGAAACAGACCCTATTCTGGCTCTTGCTTGACACACCATTATACGTATAGTACTTACGTCAGACACAACCAACCTGATTTGTTATAGAACCTAAGACAATTATTTAACTCCAGTGTCATAACTGTATTGTAACAAATTTGCTATTTTTATGTGTTTACCAAAGTATTTGCTCTTGTTAAACACAATAAATAATTTTTCATTTTCATTATTGCTGGCAAGATAAATGAGATACAAAGCAGCTGTGCTCAATTTGCCTACGCGGATGTTGGTTAAACTGCGGGGTCCGTTGTTCAATGTCGAGCGCAAAGAAAAAGGGATAGGTACTACCGTTTAAAACATATAATCAAGTCCCCATACATACATGCGCGACGTATTTGAATCCAATCGAGTAAGATCGAACGTATAAAGCAATAAAACATTATGGTGCCTCTGTAGTTCAGTGTTAAATTTATGTTCCACCCTCCTTGTTGCAAAACAATGGTAACCATTAAGGCAGGGGCGTAGCTACCGCCGTATTTGCCGTATCAATTATACGGGGCCCCCGGGCCACGGGGGCCCCCAAAGTGTGTAAGGAAAAAGAATAAAAACTTTCTAATTTATTTTATTTTACAAATGACAAAATTCTATAAAGCAATTCCTTTTTTTCCCGCCTTAAGCGTGCGTTCAAAAGTTGGCAACACTACATCGTTATGGCGGGCTGCGGGACTTCCCCGTTTTACTTACTTCATCTTAAAAATCTTTACCTCCATATAAGGGCCTCCAAAAAAATTTTTATACGGGGCCCCGACAAGGCACGCTACGCCACTGCATTAAGGCAACCTTAAGTCCGCTTCATAGATAAGCCATGGTTAATCTGTAGCAGTGTGCGGCCTGGTGATCTGTATTACAGGTTCCTTAGAACCTACTTCAGGCAACAGTCTCTCAAAATGTTAGTTGTCATCCAACTTGCCTTTAGAGTAGTTAGTAGTAGTATCTAAACTAAGTATTAACTGGTAAGAGAAAAATAAATTAAGATTCTATTCTATTCAAACACCGGTTTTGACGTTTTGTGTGCCGACTTGCACAGCGATCCCTAAACGTAAAAAAATTGACAACTCCTTAAATCATATTTAGCCCCTAAATACGTTTAGGCATCGTTGCGCAAGTGCCCTAAGTCTTCGATGTCGAGCAATATTATATTTGCCCATCGCATGAACGTACGTGTAGAGCAGCGTTGCCAGATGTCCTGATTTTTAAATCAAAATTAAATGTCCCGCGCGGGACAGGCTCAGTCCCGCTTTTCGGGGATAACTAGACCGTGCGTGCAGCGTGCTGAGGAAACTTTAATAAATCATGAATAAGTAGGTTGGTACTTATTATAATCAATAAATTATTCTCATACTGTAGTTACAATTTGTAACGCTCACTTCTCAGACTATTGTCTAACTAAAGCACCACATTTTTCTAATAAATAAAACTTTTTTATTAGATTTTTGTATTTATTTTTTTTTATTCAGAAGACGAAGAAGACTCGACTACTTAACGATTGGGTAAACCTGCTTTAAAATATATTTTCTATGGCCATTTTTGCAGAGGCATTGAAGATTGGTGCTCAGACTCTACTCCCCTCACTTAACGAATATGCTTAATTCCATACATGAAATAGGATAGCTCCCTGAACAGATGTGCCACTCAAATATTGTCCTTCTTCACAAGGGGGACAAATCTAACATTGGCAATTACAGATCCATTAGCCTAGTTTCACACCTGTACAAAGCCTTCATCAAAGTAATTCAAAATCGCATCAATTTCAAACTCGACCAACATCAACCAACCGAGCAGGCAGGTTTTCGTCCTTGTTTCTCAACCACGGATTACTTACATCATCATCATATCAGCCGTAGGAAGTCCACTGCTGGACAAAGGCCTCCCTCATTGATTTCCAGGAACTGCGGTTGGAAGCGGCCTGCATCCAACGCCGACCTGCGGTTCTTACCAAGTCGTCTTCTCATCTTGTAGGTGGACGTCCTCCGCTGCGCTTGCCGGTCCGTGGCCTCCATTCGAGAACTTTCCGGCCCCATCGGCCATCTGTTTTGCGCGCTATATGGCCTGCCCATTGCCACTTCAACGTGCTAATCCGTCGGGCTATGGCGGTGACTTGAGTTCTCCTACGTATCTCCTCATTTCTGATTCGATCTCGTAGAGAAACCCCGAGCATAGCCCTCTCCATAGCTCGTTGAGCGACTCTTGAGCTTATTCATAAGGCCGACTTTGTATTCCTCCCGTACAAAACGCCTATTTCATATGTTAGGACCTAATATTTTGTTTGTCTCTTGAGCAAGAAAATAGTTGATAGCTAATCGCTTACTCACCGGCGCGGCGGCGGTGAGACAAGTGCCTAAGTATTGTCAATCACCTATCATTCAATATTCCAAAGCATATCTTTGACATAACTAAATCCTCTCCATCAAAAGGTTGTCTGAAAGAAATCGCTTTAATGCGATAAGACTGCCCATTGTACTATTTGCTTTGTATCTTCTATTTTGTCTGTAATTTTTATTTTTTATAGTGTACTTTACAATAAAGTGTTTTCACTCATTCATTCAAAAGGTACCAAATGGGTACTAAATTCTCGTGAAAAGAATGTACCAACAAAGAAATTGGCGCCGCCATCTTGCTTGACGCACACGTAAACCGACCTGTATACTGCGTGTCTTGGTACCGGATCCTCCACTTTGGCAGATACTACGCCAGCTCAGGTTCAGTGCGCATGGTGACGCAGTGCGTGGCCCCGAGATGGAACCAGGAACGCAGGTCGTCCGCCGGCAAGATTGGTCGACGACATTATAAAAATCGCAGGTCGTATGTGGGTTAGAACAGCGCAGGACAAAGGCGAATGGCGACAACGAATAGAGGCCTATGCCCAGCAGTGGGATGAGAAAGGCTGACGATGACGATTTTATTTTATTTTTTATTGGCTTTAGTTTCTAGTCCTGTGATCGCCACTAAGTTATATGTCGCCCCTATAGTTGATGGGGGCGTTCAAAGTTCACCACTAAGCCCTACAACTACTTAAAACTAGAATATTGTTAGGGTTGATAACTGTTAGCTCTTTTGGGCTAAGAATGTGTTTGACCAGATGAATGCTACGTTTGCGCATTAGTGGACCACACTCGCCTAACACATGGAAAACACACGTAGGAACACACAAAAAGTATGAAATAAAATGCAAATCTATCAGTAATCACATGTATTTATTGCTATGCTAATGCATAAAAAATGCAACAATACGCTTAACAAACTAACATAACATTACTCACTACAAGACACCGACTGATACCCGTAACAAGACGTATACATACGGAGCTAAAGGGCGCAACTTAAAAAAAACGTATTAATTTATAAAGATATGGCATTAAATTTATCCGGTAGTATTGAACTATCTACAGATCAATTTTGCAGTCTAGATGGTTCAACTGACTTTTGAAAACAGTGTAAACTCTATATAACGACACTCAAGGGACTGTGCCTATTTTGACGTTACAGGTATTAGAAAAAAAGAAAGGTTTATTTCAGACTAGTGTTTGTAATTACATATTAGTAATAAATTAAAAAAAATGTTATTTGAACGCTATTGCGTATAATCTGTTATTATATAACGTATAGATAATCCATGACTTCATTCCCCGCAGTTTGGGGAATTCCCCACAGATTGGAAACGCTGCGTCATTTTGCCAAATTAAAAAGTACTTTTTGACGTGATAACGTTTTATAAATTGATGAACGCCGGCTGCACGCACCAAAAAGCATGACTCATTGTCACGTTCCGCCTGAGCCGAGCGTGCAAGCGAGATCGCGGAACAAGCGATAGAGGCACGATCGGCCTAAGCGTTCGGCTTGTGACGCATCTATCTCTCTCGTTATTAAATTATTACGTAAAATTATTGTCCGTAAACAGACTTTACAGACAACCAATTTTTTTTATTATTAATTGTTGTCGTTATTGAGAGAGGGTGTAATGCTATATAGTGCATCATTGTATGGAAGACAAGCTAAACCAATCAAAGCAGTGATTTTGACGCTTTAGGGAGTTTGTCGTTAAATAGAGTGACGTTACATACGAGTTTACACTGTAATTTCTGGTAAGTATTATTTAAGATGTTATATAGTCTCGAAATGCTATATAAGGATAATTTGGAGAACAGAGTGTTTGATTTCTTAAATAAGTGGTGCAATTTTCACTATTATACGTTAGCCTTAAAATAAATTAAGTGTAAATAGTGTTTTCACTGATATACCAGTCATTACTAACTGATAATTGACGACTACCATAAAACAGAGTTGGAATATATATATTGAGAAACTCTTTTTTTGAAGTTAATAATAAGAACACAGAGTAATTGAAGCTGAAGAATACCACTTAAAAATATGTTAATATGAAAATATGAAATATGAATAAAATCTTTAACTCACTTAAAATATGAATAAAATCATGTTAAATAACTAACATAAAAATAGGAGACAAGTGGCGCCACTTCTAAAATATATCTTCTAAAACAGTTTATTATGCCGAACTGACAATGAATATTTCTTAAAAATATATTAAACTATAAAAATGTTTTCTATACTTATCAAATAATAGTCACTCACAAAACCACTATCTATAGTTATCTATCGATATTTAATATGCGCCAAGACTTGTGGCAGACGGGGCCAACCAATAAACATGTTTACTGGTAATTATTAGTGGTATCGATAGATACTCGGCGCATCACTAACAGTGCCCGGAAGGGCTGCAAAAGCGAGCGAGATAGCAATATCATCATCGCTTCTCCCACTTTTTATGACCACATCTCTGAAGAGCGTTGGTGTCTAATAAAACTAGTACCTATGCTACAGGGTATTCAAGCTATGAGATACTGCAGGTATAACGTGAGGCGCTTTGATTGGGCTACCACATTACTCGCTCCCGGGTACTGACCGGCGCTCCTCGTTTTACGGCTCTTTCAAAGTCTTTAAACAGCTGGTTCATCACTGACTGGAAATATTAAAAGTACTGTTAATAAAACACCTAACAGTGAGTAGTGACACTCTAGTTGCTGTATAATAATAGTCTCCGCCTGACATTATCAATATGTGCAAGAATTTTACCTCTCTACACTATGTTTTGAAGTCGTGTTTTTGTTTTGCAAATAATCATTTTAAAAACTCTATTAGGAATATACTCAGTTTTAAGCCAAACTTAAAATATATTTTGACAAAATGCTGTCAAGTCACATTAAGCTTATTCTATTCATACTTTTTTTATATTTCAACTTAAATAAATATTAACCAGAAGCATCACATCAACTCACTCTTTGTACGTGGAGTAGTTGTTCGTACTCGTTTAATCATTTAGCCATACTAATATTATAATATAAATAATCTTAATTAAAATCTTCTTATTCTTAATTTAAATTATCTTTATCTTTAATATAGTACAATATATGTAGTAGTTTAATATATAAATACATAATTTTATATTACATAGGTAGTGTTTTATTTTTACGACTGCTGGAGCGATTTCGATGAAATTTAATATACAACCTGTTTCGTTATGTACGACATTAATTTAAAATACACATCCGGAATCGTATTAACTGATTTTAGAGGTGGGTTTAATACCGGTAGCTTGAATATTTATCCGGTAATCGATACATTTCCAATAAACCCTTTGGACGATGCTGCTTAGTGAGTTTAACAGGTACCTACTTACAAGATGAATGCATATGATTTGTTTACCTATTTTCTATGGTAATGAATTTGAAAGATACCTAATTCACAACAATACTATTAGCGCTACCCGCGTTTTCATTTAATGTGGTACATAATAAAACACGTAGTATATGTACATAGATTATATGAACTAGATTCAGAAAGCTACCTTTGTACTCGTATTGACAAACCACGCGAGCAAATCCCCCGGGCGGAAGTTTGTTTGAGATATAAATGAGACTTACCTGCTGAGACATGTCCATATTGTACAATGTGATGTAGGTTTGCACGATATCTCTCACTTGCTCTACTATTTCAGACTGAAACAAAAAACATAGATAATATTAATCTATCTGGTCTCATTATCATCAGTCCACAGCTAAACAATAGCAACATAGAACTGCGGCGCAGCCTGCGCCAACGCCTTCCACAAATTATTAGGAAGTCCGTCCATCTTGTAAGGGGATGTCCTTGTTAGAAGGTCAGCGGTTTCCAGTGCGAGTTGGCTTCGGCCCCAACGGCCATCAGTTCTCTGAGTTACTGGCTTCTCCCGCTGCTAATAATCAACATTTGATTCTATTATAGTAAAATATTATTTTGTTTGTGAACATTAATAGTGTAGTGGAGTCCTTACCTCCGGGGTCTCATTCCTCATATCCATTGCAGGTTTCAACAGATCTGAGCCGAATTGAAACATCTGGAAAAGTAAATACCATTATAATTATAACCAGTTTGGACTTTTGAGATCCATTACGAGAACTTTCGAGAACGTAAGGAAAATTAGGAAAATTATTTATATAATTATAATCGTGGTGCAATGGGCGAATAACTGTCTGGTACGCAGGAGGTGCGGGCTCGATGCCCGCCGCGCAACAAATGTTTGCATCATCTACTTACAGATATTTGTTCTCTATATATTATATGTATGTAAGCTGTGTGAAATGTCCAGCATTATTGTATATCATCGCACCGCTTGCCACCGGCAGGGAATCATTTATTACAAGGTAAGTATGTTACGTTATTTTATATCTGTGTGCTTTATATTTTTGCAAAATGTACTTTATTATGACCGAAACGTTTAAGTAGATACTAGGGAGGGACTACTTATAATATTTTTTTCCTTTTATTCGAAACATTTATTGGCACTCCTTGGGAGAAATTTTAAGGTAAAATGCCGTGTATTAATCATTGTCAAAATCTACCAAATTTTACTTAATACTTACTGAATTAGTTCAGTTAAATCTATATAATAAATTTTATTAAAGCTGTAATTTTGTCCGAGTTTTTGTATTAGTACGGTTGAAGAATTGTTTATGGTCACGCTTAATTATATTGCATATGTTATGATTAAAATAGAAAATAATAATAAATTAACAGAAAATAAAAAAAGGTTCTGTGTTTTACTTTGGTGTACAATAATGAGTTATCTTATCTTATAAATTCGCCGAGCATCGCGTGACTGCCATATTTTTTTACATAAAATACAAAAAAAAAACTGTTATCATCATCATTTCGGTCACAAGACATCTTCTGCTGAACAATGGCTCGTAGCCAAGTTACATTCGCTTCCAATCGGATTCTACATAGGTTTGTTGTCGATAGATCACGTGATATTTCCATAGCATGTGTCAATCCCATATATTTTCGGACTTATCGACTAGCGTCCTCGCTAATCGAATGTAACTTGGCTAAGCCCATAGATTTCCAGATCTGCTTTCTCAAAATGTTTCTGCCCCAACGGTTGATAGTTCTTTAAGCTATGTGCGCCACCCACTGTCACTACAGATTCGAACCCGCATCATACAGCAATAATTAAAAGTCTACGAATCATATGGCTGTAACATGTCGGACCAACAGCGATAGACAACCAACAATATAGACAAACAATTTATTGATTTGATTAATTTATTTGTATTATTTTAATTGAATTTTATTGTTAATAATTATGTACAGTCGCCAAACTTCATCGAAATCGGTTCAGCCGTTACTGCGTGATTGAGTAGCATTATAATATTAGTGTGATTTAGATTTTAATTTGACAATCTGTGTAATTAATGTTTTGAGTTCCTTTAAATTAATTAGTATAATTGGGTACTCCTTTCCAATTAAAAACATAAATACTACAAAAAAAATACTACAAGCCTTACCATTATATTCTATTCACACCACCTACTCGACAATGTCAAATTATATGTCATGTAAACCCTCACGGAAAGCAGGTGATTAACTCCCTACGGCTGAGCCGGGAGTAAAGTTGTATTGAATTTCTGTGATTTGAATTTGGAACCTCATCTGTATTAAAATTAAACAAAAGAATCTATACAATAAGAACTTATTCGTAAAACGAACTAACCTCTGCACTGAATGTACCAATTTTTGTCTAGCAGAAAGTGTTTGAAAAGTAGATCAGTATTCTCCTCGTGGATAAAGCTGTCTGCATCTTGGGCGTGCTTATATCCCTCTATGCACTCAGGATTCTAGTAACTCTAGAATCCTTCGTTACGTTCGAGATTCAATATAGCGCCCATGACGGAAGACACTGCTTTGTGCCTTCGTTTAATAATCTACTATTACCTACTATGTTAAACCTCTGCATCAGATATGTATACGGGTTACGAAAGTACGACCACATCTCACAGTACCGCTCACAGTTAAAGTGGCTCAAAATCCGGTTTCGTCGGGATACTCATATACTCTGTCTTCTTTATAACATCCTTCAAAATCCTCTGTCTCCTTGCTATATTAAAGAACGTTTATCTCCTCTTTTTCCACCTGATCGTCCTTCTCGTTCTTCTCAACATCTTTTATTCAAGACGCCTGAGCATAACACTTCTTTCTTCACTAACTCTTTCACTGTGACTGCTATCTGCTTGTGGAACTCTCTTCCAGTGGAAATCCGCAAGGCCGCCTCTATGGGGATCTTCAAATCCAAACTCTTTAAACACTTCACCTCTCTTCAAGATACCCAACAAAATTGAGCACTTTATGTAGATATATTTGTGTATTTCGTTTATGTATGTATATTATTATGATTTTTAATTTTTGTAAGTTTATTTCTAAGCTAAAGTTTGAATAAATTACTTTTGTTAGCTGGAAGAAAATGCTAATTAGCATTAAGGTCGCCTATGTATTATTTGATTAGTGCAATAAAGCCTTGTGTAGTGTAGCCTTGTGATGCAAAAACACTTTTTTACTTACTTTAGTTAAACAATAGGCTACATCTTTATAAATAAAAAATCACTATATCAATACTTTTTATACCGAAGTTCCCACGGGAACGTGAAATACCAAGCGCGCGAGCCGTGGCCGGATTAGCTAGTAAAAAGATAACTTACCAGAACGAACACCATGAACATAATATTATTAATTTCGCGGTCCCATTCCATCAGCTGCAGCTCCTGTCTGAGCTTATGTGTTTCCTCGATCGCTTTCTCCACCATGGCTTTAGCGCATTGGTCTCTGAAATTAATAATTTAACTATTATTATACTTACAAAGTTATCTTAACTGAAGAAAAACTGTAAATTTACAAGTATATTAATCAACGTTTTTAGCCCGACTGCCAAAAATAGAAGGACAATATCTTATATTATTAAACGAAAATATCAGTCGATGAAATCAGTTACTTGCTTCAAATAGGTTATATGCATAAAGAAAAAAAAACACAGTGACCATAAAATATACCAAAATGACGGTCGCCAGGGTCAGATCTTGGTAAGATGTAATAAAAGCTCGTAATAAATGCAACCAAATGATACGCAACCCAAAACGACGTTATATTTATAATGTGACAGTACTCCAAATAACATGTGGAAGTTTCTTCACATTCTTGGCTTTGGCCGAAGTAAGACTTCTGCTAGTTCTTCGGTAGATGTACTGAATGTGCATTTTGCAACAGTGACACACCTTATGACCAACGTCGTGAGAGAAACGACTATTGCGAAACTGGGCAACCAGACACAGCATAGTTTCACACCGTTTTCCTTATGTCCTATCTGCGACGATGAAATAAAGCGGATTACTACTAGTATAACAAGTAAAGTATGACAAAAAGCTCAGATCATCCCAATTCCTAAAAAGTCAGCTACCGCAGAACTTAAATACTTTCGTCCTATTTCCATCCTTCCCTTTCTGTCTAAAGTTCTGGAACGTGCTGTATATTGTCAACTGTCTGTTATCTCCAATCACACTCTCTCTTGAACCCTTTCCAGTCAGGTTTTCGCTCCGCATATAGCACTAGCACAGCTCACACACTTAAAATTACTGATGTGATGATATTAGATTTGCTATGGACAACAGACAGCTCACCCTTCTAACTCTACTTGATTTCAGCAACGCTTTTAACTGTGTGGATCATTCCATACTTCTTGCGATTCTGCGCTCTCTAAACTTTTCCCTATCTGCTTGTGACTGGTTTCGGTCCTACCTTAGTGGACGCCAGCAGCGTGTTCAAGTTGACGATACGTACTCTGGCTGGTGCGATGTTGTTGCCGGCGTTCCGCAGGGTGGAGTCCCTGTCCCCTCTTCTCTTTTCTGTCTTCATAAATACTTTGGTCTCTGGTCTCCGTTCTTCTTCATTTCCCCTATATGCTGATGACGTACAGCTCTACCTTTCGTTCAGTCCCGAGGATATTCATGATGCCATACACCTCCTGACTGAGGATTTACGTGCTGTCTCTTCTTGGTCGCATACATTTGGACTACAGATCAACACTAGTAAAACCCAAGTGATGATTACTGGCAGCCGGGTCTTTATTTCTAGGCTTGATCTAAACTCTCTCCCTTATGTTTCGTATAACGATGTCCCCTTAGCTTACTGCTCTGAAGTAAAGAATCTTGGCCTAATCATCTCTGAGAACTTGTCATGGGAGCAGCACATTACTGAAGTCAGCAAGAAGATGTATGGATCAATGCGTGCTCTAAAGCGCATACATAATTTCCTTCCTTTTTCAGCTAAAATTACTCTTGTAAATTCTATCCTACTCCCTATCCTAGATTATGCAGATGTGTGTTATCCCGACGCTACTGAGGAGCAACTTATTAAACTGGAGCGGTTGTTAAACCTCTGCATCAGGTATGTATACGGGTTACGAAAGTACGACCACAGTACCGCAAGATACCCAACAAAATTGAGCACTTTATGTAGATATATTTGTGTATTTCGTTTATGTATGTGTATTTTTAGTATTTTTAATTTTTGTAAGTTTATTTTTAAGCTAAAGTTTGATTATATTTCCATTTTCTGGCACTACCACTTTCTCCACACTACAAAAAGGTTAGCTGGAAGAAAGTGCTAATTAGCATTAAATTCGTCTATGTATTATTTTATTAGTGCAATAAAGATTTTTCTAATCTAATCTAAGATGATCACAAAAGGGTACAGTAATTAAAACAACTGATCAAATATAACTGGAGTCGGGCTGTAAACTGATTACTACATATATCTTATTTTGACTAATAACTAAACGATAAGATTTACTAAAAATTAAGTTTTCCTTGATGTTTTTGGACCCGTCTTGAACCCCAATATCTCAAAAACTATCCACATTTTTAGCTCATTTAGCCACACCAGCATTGCGCCATCAATACCTAGGCAAATGTCACAAAGATCGGATCTACGGTTCGAAAGTTATTTCGGACAATCATACATACATTCAACGCTGTTTTGTCTTAGTTGATTTAAAGATCACGCTTCGCTCGATCAACAATCTAATATTTAGTGCGGTCAGCTAACTCTTCATATAAACAAAAACAAATTTTTACGAAAACGATTTGGCACATACACACAAAGCTAGCCTTTGTCTGTGGAGAATCTTAGGTGTATACTGAAAATACATTTACAAGTTTATTTTCACGATAATTTAAAATAAACATACTTCGAAATGAAAATTAATTAATACGATACAAAGATTTTGTGTTTAAAACATTACTAAAATCACGCATTTCCATCAAACATAACATAAAATAGATAATATAACCTCAACACCAGCTTTGAACAAAAATAACTGTATTGAAATTTGTACATTTGCGAGTTATTATGCCACGGATACACAAACAAATGTCGGCATCAAAATAATAATGATGATGATAATGATACAAGTGAGCGAAGTTGCTCATTATACACGAGGCTGTGGGTTGCAGCCCGAACCGTAGGCGAGGGCGTAAATCAGCCGAGTGTCTAGTGATCAAGTTGCTCACGAGTTTCATACGCACTTTTTCAACACACTTGCGAGGAAAAAACTAATCTTCGGTACAAAAGCTTGAAGCTTGTCATTTTTACAATTATTTACCACACATCAACAAATGCGATACAAACAAAAAAATGGGAAGTGGCGCGCAATTCTTTTTTTTTGCACGCGCCAAACGTAAGGTGATTAGGTGACATAGCCATACAGCCTACTTCAAAATTATAATTTTAGTGATAAAATGCAATAAGTAATAATAAAATAATAATAAATATTTTATAACAAATTATTGTGAATTATAAATGATTTGATAATAATAAGTGTTTTTTCGTCTTAATTAGAGATACATTTATTTTTTCCAAAAATGTAATAGGATTTTCAGCGGCATTAAACCTCTTCGTTGTTACATAAACTGTATTACCCGGTTAAATTGAAAATGCTCTGTATACTCGCACATAATTTGCAGTTAAGTACTAACTTAACTTTGTAGGGATAATTTTATTATGCACTAGTGTGTAATATTATTACGCACGCGTGTGTTATAGTTCGATTTATAGCCCTAAGACGATGTACTATGGCTCACTTGACGAGCAAGTGTGTTGAAAATTGTATTATAAAATACTACACCAGGCGGGGATCGAACCCAAGACAAAGCAGTCCACAGTAACATTATACTTTGTACAAAGCCATGGCTTTAGGCCCCAATGGCATCCAGATCATCTTATTAATGTATACGTACTTAAGATCATGAACGTCGTAGTATTTGCATTTCTTATGCATGGGTTCGGTGGAGTCTTCGAGCGTGCCCAATGGCCCTGAGAAAATATAAAGTTGCTTTGCTTAGCATAAAATAGGCAACATACTTTGGGGCGGATAATCTGTTACGAATAGCAATTTAAGTGGAGTTTACCAGGTCACGAACTAATTCCCTTATAAACAATCGTAAACAAAAATGTTGAAAATTGACATATTTGTATGATTTGACAACTCTCTTAATTATATTTAGGCACTAAATACGATTAGATATCGTTGCGCAAGTCGCCCCTAAGCATTGATTATTGATAAATAAAAATCTACCCTTAGGGCATATCCATACAGCGTATTTACGAGGCGCGTTTACGATACTGTAGATTCCCAAAAAATCCTAGGTTGTAAGTAAAACTTCGCGTTTGCAGAGCATTAGCGCACGTCGTCTGTGCGTTTAAAATACGCCGTGTACATAGGCCCTTACGTCTCTTTCACGCTAAGTAGTTTTAGAATAGCCCAAACGGGTCCACTTGTGCTCACCGCTTTTATATGTAAAACCCTGTCCAGACATGCTAGCTAAAATGCTGCATTGTTTTTGTTTCCTTCTATTACGCGTATTCTGACCGTGTGAGCGTGATCAAAAAGTGCTATGAACTTACAGTAAGCACAAGTGTTCGCGTTTTGAAGTGTAATAACAATGGCCATTGATGTGGCTCAATTTGCAAATGCGTTAAAATACGTACCAACTTCTACTTCCATCCACTTGCGTTTTGTCGGCGAGCCGTGTTTGACGAGCGTCGCTATTGGGCCGTACAGCTCCGTGAGGGAATAATCCTCGCGCGGAGCGTACCCACTTGTGGGCAAGGCTGCCACTCTGGAAACCAGAACCTGTGATAAGCTCTATGGACTTCACCCACTAATATATAACACCCTAAGTTTATGTCAACCATCACGGTCCTGCGACTTTGAGGTCGTCCACCCATCATAATCAATTAATAAAAATTAATCCCATACTAAAATAATAATAATCAATTCATAAGTAACTCTACAACGTATCTACAACGACTAAGACTTTGTCAAAGAGGGATAGACGAGATAGTCTAAAAACTAATGACAACTAAATACTAGATAGTCTAAAAACTAATGACAACTTGAGATCCTATCAAGCTGTTTGGGTGCCATAAGTTAATAATCACTCCCTTCTATATCTTGAGCTGTATAAACTTATATACCATGCTTCAAGCAAATAAATTTCATTTAACTTCCAAAGTATAGTCACCGTAATAAAAAAGTTAATTTAACAAATCCCCGACCCTTTTAGCATCGGGAGTTAAAAACTGACATGCTAAGAACCATCTCAATTTTTTTTATATGATTTTGCATCTTTTTTTTGAACCTCAAAATTACTAAAAAACATATCCGAATTGGTCCATCCGTTTGGGAAATACAGACAGAAAGTAACAGACATAGGCATCAAACTTATAACACCCATCTTTTTGAAAACAATTAGATTTAGTTTTTTTTTTGTTAAATTCAAAAACTAGACAAAGTAAATTTAAGTAGATATGGTGGCCAAGGGCTGCATGTCAACCTAGAGGCAGACCAGTAGCCTGGTGGTCAGACAACATCTTTAACTATACCCGGTGCCAAAAGGCTAGATACATCTATAGATCATAACTAGTATGTGAAAATGAAACTTACCCTGGATGCATGGACGGTGAGGGGTAAGAGAAAACTTGTGAAGCCTCGGCAGGGGTTTCTGAAAAAATCATTTATAATGCTGATTTAACATGTACCTACTGTCTTAGTCTAGTTAAGATTTAGTTGTGAAAAATTTTATAAAAATATCAATTAAGCTTAAAAATGGGCTTTACTACAAGTTACTACTACTAAGTAACGAGGAATTAAGAGATGACCAATGTCTTCATTCACTAGAGAAAATAGAAAAGAGCAAAGGTAATGAATTATTTAAAAAGCAGAATAGAATATAACTAAAGCAGTAGGAGGCCCTAAGGCACTGTTGAACTCTTTCAAATGCGACAAGTGTTCTTTCTCGAAAACTTTAGCTTGAAAAAACTTGCACTTCGGAAACTCGAACTTGCCTTGTGCAAACTGCCAGCACATTATTTTATCAGGAGTCTTATCTTTGACTTCCTCCTTCTCAGTTTTGACTTCTACCTCCTGCTTGGGGATTATGAGGACTTCTGGTGACGAGTAGTTGGGTGACTCCAGTGGCAGCATAATTCTTGATGTAGCTTGCTGTGGTTTGGAATTACTTTCTTGCTCTTCAGGTATGCTTGATTGATCTGAACTTTGGTTAGGTGAAGAATTAGCCTCTTCAAACTAAGATTTCAAACACTTTCTCATATGCTTGAAGTTAGGTCATGGCCGAAAGTTGATACACCTGATAATTTATTATACTTTTTTGCTGAAAGTGAGAGAATGAGAGTATAAATAAATTTATTTTTTTCTAAGTGGCCTTATTACTAGCAGAGTTAGGTACAGTAAATGGGTAAGTGTTGTGATACCATGGTTCTCGTCCTCCTGTTACCCCTCCTCTCCATACCTACAGGGACATTAACATGAGGTCAGATATGCATAATACTGTTGGATGTTTACGTATTTTAATTAAGGATGTACGTAAGTTATTAGTTAGTTAATACCTAGTTTTCCAAATTCAAAAACAATGACTGACATTATTTGTTTGTCACATTTCTGTAATCTATAGAATAACCTGAAAACGGTGCCTACTTTAACCAAAATTCAATAAGAAACGGCCTTTATTACGTACATCTCACATAATTGACCTAATAATTGTAATAAATCTCACCTAATTCTGAAGTCTGCATTTGTGTGGTGTGGTTTGATCAAGTACCATTTCCATTTCTATAATTTCTCGATGACAGTTCTAATTTGATAGCTGTTGTAGTGTAGTGACCAAATTAGTAATGATATCGATCGCGACATTGACGATTCATCAGATATTGATTAAAATAAATAAATAAAGATTACCAGCTGTCGTTATAATTATATCGTTTCATTGTCGAGTACCTACCTATACCTACTTATTTTACAACAGCTTCGAAACTTTTAAAGAAGTAGGCATTATCAATCAAGAATTAATACGTGTAACATCTTGTAATGAAATTTATTATTCGTTGATAAATTTGTACAAAAGTATCCGGCAGTAGGTAGTTTAGTTTCTTACATTTTGTAAAAAAATATCGGGTCTGTTATGTAACGATAGCTGCATCCCCATCAGTTTCTCCGACTCTGGTATAACCTTGTACGTGCGTAAGCGTCATATTTTTATACACTAGTGCATACATACTTATTGTAAAAAAGACGCTTGTTCAAGTTTTCACAGGCACTGTCATCGAGAAAATAAAGAAATGCAAATAGTATAATTCATATGTAAAAATTGATAATATCCCTTTTTGATCACTATTACACAATCTAAACTAGACATTAATTCGTGTTTTGTATCAGTTCTTATCATGTAAACAACGTCCAGACCAGGAGAAGGCACAACACAACACATCACATTTTATTACGATTTATACAAAATGGCTGACATGCGACTTGCGGTTGCGTGATAAAGGGGCAGAATTTCAAAATTGCAACTCACACAATTAGCATTCTGCTTGTTGTATGGTATTGAAATTTAAATACACGATACCTAGGTACTCAAGGATATAAGTAACAAAACTATTGATCTGCGAACTAATAATAAAATTTCAGTAAAAAACAATAGAAGACCTCTGACAAATAAATGACATTCCCAAGTTAAATCTACACGATAAGGTAATAAGATACGATATTTCACAAAAATATTTTTCAAATAATTAGAAAATGAACTATTGATCATTTTATACATATTTACACAGTACCTACGTTTATGATTTTTACAAATGTCGCTTACCTACGTTGTTTCGTCGCAGCGTGCTATGCCATCTGCCATCGACGACCGAAAGAAGAAAAGAAATGCATGATCGACCGATGCAATTTTTTTTTTCTTGGCGTCACACGGTTTTGTGCAATTGCCATTGGCAAATAAAAAATTAAGGAAACAGAATAGACATAAAACCCGGGATATATCTACACTAAACTAAAAAAAATCTAACAATTTCCCAGTTTGGTATAACAAAACATTGAATAAAATAATTCGGGAGAAATTGAAAGCTCATGCTAAATGGAAGCGCTTTGGAAACGACTTAGACTATAATGAGTTTTCTGTATTGAGAGCACGAGTTAAAAAACTAGAAGCTGAATTGTACCATGGCTTTATTAAAAAGGTTCAAGAAGATATTAAGATATGCCCAAAGAAAATGTGGAGTTATGTAAAGACTATGCGTGGAAGCTCCAATTATCCGAAGTCCTTATCTCTTGATACTGAAGTATACGACAATGGTCCCGATATTTGTAATGGCTTTAATAAGTTCTTTAAAAGCGTTTTTGCAGAACCATCGCGTAACTATACATTAACTGACCTGAATTTACCAGAGTGCAACAACGCTAACATTTTTAGTAGAGTTGCTATTTGCGAAAAATAACTTCTGCGAGTATTCAGAGCTACGGATATAAATAAATCGGCCGGCACAGATGAAATACCCCCTATCTTTATTCATAACTGCGCCAAGGCTTTGGTGGAACCACTTAAAATAATTTATGAAAGATCATTATCCGAAGGCTTATTTCCAATTAAATGGAAAGAGGCTAATACCTATCCACAAAAAATCCTCTAAGTAAAAAATTGAAAACTATCGCCCTAAAGCCATATTGAATACCTTCAGTAAAGTTTTCGAAAAATTTATTTACGGCCAAATCTATGGTACTATTGTGAATGGTGTTAGCCCCACGCAGCATGGCTTCCTGAAACGGAGATCAACTCTTACTAACCTGGGCGAGTTCATGCAGTTTGTTCTCAAGAATATGGAGGGAGGGGGACAGGTTGATATGGTCTATACGGACTTTGAAAAAGCCTTCGACCGTGTAAGTCACATCATCCTTCTCGCTAAACTTGATACGCTCGGCATCCATGGCGACCTTCTACGATGGATCAAATCTTACCTCTGCAATCGATCTCAAGCTGTAGTGCTCGGAGGTTTTAGATCTAACTTTGTGGACGTCCCATCAGGAATTCTACAAGGTTCCCGTCTGGGAACCCTTTTATATAATGCGTACATTTATGACATACAGAGATGCTTTGCCTCTGGTAATCATCTTCTGTATGAAGAAAATTTTCTTAAATTAATAATCAACATGATTGTCTTAATTTTAACACACACTTAATACTCTTTATGAATATTATAAAAGCAACAATATAATAGTGAATGTGCCCAAATGTAAAAAAAAAATTCATTTACTCGGAAACAAACAAAAAAAACCTTTTGAATTTACATAATTATAAACTAAATAATATTTCCATAGAAAAGGTAAATGTTATAAGTGATCTCGGAATCCTTCTAGATAGCAAACTTACTATGTCCGAACATGTTGACTACATAACAACCAAAGCATACCAGAACCTAGGCTTTGTGATTCGAACATGTAAGCCTTTCTACGATATCACTTGTCTTAAGTCAGTCTATTTTGCTTATATTCGCAGTATACTGGAATTCGCTAGCTGCGTCTGGGCTCCAAACTACATTACTTATAAACACAAAATTGGAACTATTAAAAAAATTTCAAACACTTGAATTATCGTCAAAGAATATTTTGTACTTAGGAAGAAGGTTGCGTGCGATATAAAGTTTTGTCATTAGATGATAGACGTACACTTTTAGACATGATCTTACTGTATAACATTTTAAACGACAATCTTGAATCCTCGACCCTACTTGAAGCTATCAATTTTAATGTGCCTGGAAAGCGTACTCGTCACACGCAACTTTTTTCATCGAATCTTAATAGTACTAACTATGATAAGAATATGTTAAATAGAATTTGTACTGTATACAATAAGTACTTCTCGAGTGTAGATGTATTTAATAACAGCAAATAATCGTATCGGAATAAAATTATGGGCATCATGCTTGACACGGAACGCTGAACTTTGTATCTTTGTAAATTACTTGTCACTTAGTAATTCACTTATAACTAACTTTATATGGTTATCAAAATCTTAAATTATTTTCTGTTGATCTTTTTTTGTGATAATTTACCTCTATCGAGAGAGACCTTTAATTGGCTGTATAATCTTTAACTAGATATTTAAGACACTTTGCATTATTAAAGCTTTTGGTCTCTTCAATAAATAAAAAATAAAGTTAAACTAGGAAAGGTTTAGGAGAGAAAGGGAATACAAATTATACAAGATAAGAGATATTTACAAAATTAACATTTATGTAGAAATTTGTGATTATAAATATTATTTGTACAAATAAATGATTCTAGACATTGGTACACGGATTGATCTAAGGTAAAGAGAAGGATTTTACTATTTGATGAAAGCGAAACATGGAGGGATACCAGATCCTAGTAAAATTGAACGTGGTTATTGTTATTACACGAAAATAAAATGTTAATAACATCACCAAATTCATCTCCACAACTACAAGATTGGTTAGCTAAGATTTTCATCCGCGTCAGATGGGCTGGCGTGCACGTGTGTCCTAGTCGCATACTTATTAAGATAGTAGTGGCACGTTTACTGAGTTTCATTTTAAAAAATCATGGTTTGATGGGAATCATTGTTTGAATTTGTCTGTAATATCTACCCTTAGTATTGCTGAAGTCGTCCCAATCTGTATTCCAACTTTCCATAATATAAACCTTGGGCAGATCAATTAGATCATGAGAAAAGTTTTTTTAAGGGAAAACGTCTCCGCACTCCACAGCTTCATTAGCTAATATATCAGCATATTCATTTCCCAATATACCGCAATCACTAGGTATCCACGCAAAATTAAATCCTAAAAAAGTAAATCCTTTCGCAGTACATTGTAACAGTTTCATTCTAGCTTCTAATATAAGTGGAAAGTGTAGTTTAGAGCGATAAGGATATTTAATAAGCGATTGTAAAGAACTCTTAGAATCTCTAAAAATAAAATACTTAGTACTTCTGAGTTTCATTAACAATACATATTCTAACGCTTTCACAATGCCGTAGCATTCGTCAGTGAAAACAGAAGTCTCGGAAGGAAATTTAATTTTTTGACAATATTGAACTGTTTGTGATAAACACCTACACCAACACTACCTGACTGTGAATGCTTGGAAGCATCAGTATAAATTTGATGCCATCCATGCCATCTTTCATCAACAATTGAATTAAAATAGATATTAGTTTAATTGTCACCACGATCAACATTGAGGTCAAAATAAACATTAGGGAGCAATATTACGGCCTGAAAGTTACAATGGAAAATAGGCAGAAGTAATGATTGATGGGTTGGACTTAAAAGTTTATTTAAGTGAGAAAACTATAAATGAGATTCGGAGGTAATTTATGATTCCAGTATGAAGATGAGCGAATAAGCTCTGAAATTTGCCGAATTCTAGGAAGTAGTTGATGATTAGAAGTTTGTAGGACACGGAAGAAGAACCTGTTTGCCAAATATTTACGTCTCAAATGTAAAGGTGGATCGCCACATTCTATCTGTAACGCATTGATAGGACTGGATCTCATTGCTCGGGATTAGATAGAATCTAAAGTCTTAAATGAAGTAATTCTACCAGGCTAACAAATAAGTGCCATAATTAAGAGTGCTTCGAATCAAAGCATTGTATACCAATTTTAAAGAGAATGGATGGAGTCACCCCATCCAGTGAGGCATCTTAGCACACTAAGATGTTTTTCACATTTTTCTACAATATATTCGCGATGTGGATGACCAGTAAGCTTAGAATCTAATATGACACCCAAAAACTTGGCATGGCTTTTGATGGGTATAGTAATACCATCGTACTTAATAATTGACGACCTCCGTGGCGCAGTGGGCGAATAGCCGGCTGAGATGCAGAAGGTAGCGGTTTCGATTCCCGCCGCGGAACAAATGTTTGCACGATCTACAGATATTTGTTCCGGGTCTGTATGTTATTCTATATATTATAAGTATGTATTTACAAAAAAAGTATATAAGTATTCTATCAGTTATCTGGTTCCCATAATACAAGCTCTGCTTAGTTTGGGGCTAGATAGCGCTGTGTGAAATGTCCAGCAATATTTATTATTTATTTAAATTATGGGCGGTGGGTTAAGTTTACGAGTGAAAGAAACCACGGTGTTTTTGCAGGTGATAGTTCCAATCCGTGTTTATCTAAACATAATTTTAAAAAACTCAGAGCAAATGTTTTATTTGATGCAGCTATTTCTATGAAAATGCTAATGGAGTATATTAACAAATCATCAGCATAATATTGTAATATACTAACTGTGCTACTCACACATGCTTCCAAATCATATGTATATAATAATGTTATAGAGAAGAGGGCTTAAAACAGAACCCTAAGGCAAACCTCTCCATGCAACTCTGGAGAGTTCTGTGGAATTTAAAATAATGACTTTACCATTTAACATATTTTGTATAAATATATGGAATCTTCAATATATTTAATTTGTTTATTAGTAACTCAATTAAACCATTGTCATACGCACCTTTTATATCTAAAAATGTTGCAACAACGGATTTATTTTGCGAAAAGGCCAAGCGAATGTATGTTAAAAAAACACTCTCGCTATCCATTGAACTCCTACCTTTCCTAAAGTCATATTTGCTATTAGGTAAAATATTCTGATTTTCAATGTACCATTCGATTCTATTTTTAATTAAATGTTCCGTAATTTTTATAATAACCGGAGACAGTGCTATTGGTCGATATGACATGACATCTGAAGGATTTTTAGTCGGTTTTAATGATGGCAATACAATTTGGATTTTCCTAGGAATGGAAATGATTGCAATTTTTAATTCATATTCATATGATGAAATAATTATTTCTTTTTACTGCTATTTCACATGTGAAAAATCACAGGCAATGATTTTGCTATTGCTATTTCACATATGAAAAATTACAGGCAATTATTTTTCGCTGTTCTTTCTTGCTAGTTGCTAACTGAGTGACTGACGACGTTGTGTCAGTGCTGCCAACTGATCTTAGGCAAAACGCGCTGTAAGCTCTTTAAAAAGGCACTGAAACGCGCTAAATGACACCTATTAATTAATCGCAAAATGTTTTAAAAACTATTTAAAATCTGTAAGACACAAATTCGTTAAATACCAACACAGTATAGTTGTATTAGTAATTGGTGAATTAGTTAAAAAACAAACAATATTCATACACTAGAACTAATCTAAACTTAAGACATGGATATTTTATGAAAAGTTATTTGTCGCCGAAACCGGAACCAAAGTTTGTCTGTCTGATTCGTTCGATTGTTTGTTTTGCTAATTAAAACGCTACTAGCGCCAAAGTTTTAAAAAGCAGTAGTGTGCAAAGACCAGTAAAACTACTTGTTGTATTTAAAAACTTTATTTATATGAGTACATATATAATATATGTTACAAACAAATAAAATAACGAAAAGAGTATAATAAATTATCGGGATGATATTAGTCTAAAGAAAATTATTTTCATATGAAACCACGACAAATTCCCATTGGTTTATTTCGTGGCTCTATTTGGAAATATTGTTACGAGCCGAGGGTTCGAGATAAAATAATTAAAATGAATCTAGCCAAAATAACACTTTTATTCAACACTAAAATGCAAAATACACGATTTTAATCACAACACACTAATTCACAACACTATCGCACAATAAACCACTAAAAGTCACCGAAATGTTCGCACGTATCGCCAAATCAAGACTGACTCTGCGGACGTCTCTACGCACTATTTATACCGATCATTATTTCTAGAACCATCCACTAGTATCTAGAAAATGATAGGTATTTCGATGGTCTACTATTTCTTAATCTGTGCAACGGTAGGCAAAAACGTGGTATGTAGGTCATTCCATACCAAGTATTACCTATTCTGTGACACAGTAGGTATAACTTCGAGAAATACCGACTATTACTTATTCTGTAACAACCTCGGCGTAACAATATAAATGGTAGCGATTCTAAACTCTGTTGCGTTCAACAAATAACAATCAAACGAACATTTTTCATAGACTCAATAGATGGCGGTGCGCCACGTATTTCTTGGAAGTTATCTACTATTGCACTCTTTCTCGCACGCACGTCTAGGTAGGTAGGCCTAATTAATTAGCAGTGCACGACACGAAACTAACCGAAGTCTTCCGAAAAAAACGAATGACATGCAATTTACGAATACGCTCGACGAGTCCCGCCGAGCTCCCGAGTTCCGTCCGCCGAGAGCGAACGACTCGACTTATCTGCGATTTTAGCAGACCCGAATGACAACAAACTGCGAACGATGAAACCCGAAGTGATTTCATATGAATGATTTTTCGCAGGGGTTTTTTTATGTTATTTGTGGGGAAACAGGCTTACGGCCCACCTGATGGTAAGCGGTCACCGTCGCTGAGATGAACTACGGTGATGTGATGACAAAAGCTCTAATGACTAAATTTTATAAAAAATATTTTAATAGAAAACTTGTATGTGTAGGTATTAAAAAAATCATACATTTATAGCCAGTTGTTGGTACGCCAATCAAATCGCAAATCAGTTGACATAGTGTATAACTTAGCACTCTTGTTAATCAAATTGAGTCTCTCGAAGGTTGATTAGTGAATAACTAGCTAAACCAAAGGATCACCTTTTGAATGTCAAACTAGTGTTATTTTTATAGGGTCACACCACATATAACATTAGTTTAGTTCAATCATTCATTCCTACACGTCATAAATTTGCTTATGTCAATGTCTGCAGGTTAGAGATTTTTGTCGAAAATCAAATGTACAAATTGAATGTGTGGAAAAAACGTTTATTTTGGTCGTTTTTCTCTCTATAAACAAAAATGACCTAAAAGTATACAAAAAGATACTATTGTACTCATTGCAATCCCATAGATAGGCATGAAAAATTTCGTTTAAGTACACCAAAACATCTTTCAATTGTGCCTATTTCTTGTACTTATTTGTGATGTAAAAAGTTCCCTTACCTTGGAATCTCTTGTTAGCATACGACGTCGTAATCATCGCCAAAACACCTCAACAATTGCGAATATCAATGACCTCATGTAGTGAGCAGAATGAAGACTGAACACATGGAGTGCTGTTTTAGTAAGAATAACTTCTACAGTTTACTATCATGATAAAACATCTGTACCAAAAGTCAATCACTTTAAATACCTAGGATCAGTGGCAACATACCTACTACAGAAGTGGAGCAAGACGTTAACCGCAGAAGCATTGCCTGGCAGAAGTGGCGATCCTTGAGCAGTGTACTTTGTGACCCACATATACCTATACCAGAGAGGATGTATGGAGCAGAATGTTGAATGGTAAAAGAGACACATGTCCTGAAGATGCATACGATGGAAATGAAGATGCAAAGATGGTCAGGAGGGGTAACCAGGCACGACAGAATCCAGAATGAATTGAAATGCTGTAGAAGCTTTGAGATTGCTCCAATACCATCTGTAAGCTGGTCACATATCTGAAAACCGACTAGGTGACACGTCATGAGAAGACCTGAAGAATATGTGGTCAAAACAGCACTGTGTCTTTAAGAACACAAAAGAGGCAGAGGACATCCCCCATAGGCATGGTGGACCAGCATGACAAGACTCATGAAAAAGGAAGAACTACCTGATCCGACATCCGCCGAAAAATTAGGAGAGTAGTCCCACTTAATATGGGCATATGCAAAGAAGAAGATTAGTGATGTATTAAGTCAATAAAAACACCTATAAATTATGTTCATGATTTTAATTTTGCTCCACAGATTGCCTGCATGTGTAGATGAAAACAATCCCATTCTGTTGTGGTATAATAATCATTCTGCTTGTGGTAACCACCATCTGAATCATTTTAATACATTAGGGCCTTAATTGACCAATAGCTGCAGACACTAATTATTATTTGGCAAGTTATGAAGTTATGAAGTTATAGATTTATGTATACCTTAGCGGTAAGCTACAGTAATTTGGGATGCCCTAGTGCTGTAAAAATTTATTGTCAATAGTATTTGTTGTAGGGCGCTGATACAGCTACTCCGAAATGTAGGTAAATGGGCTTTATCCCCAATCAAGGCGTTTTATGTAATCACAGGCTTTGAAACTCTAGCGCATCTTGGATTCTTCCTCAGTGAATTCCTTAGATGGTTCCACTCTTGTCTGTCGTGGTCATTCTCATCATTGTTACTGGTTAAATTCGATAGAGACGTCCTATAACTAAACAATTTAAAGGTTAGGTTTCGCTCGATCAAATATAATTCAAAGAAAAGGGATTCCCCGAATTCGTCACAGAATCTGTAATGAAAAATTCCGTGCTCGTTTCAATCGGTCCGAATTTGTAGTTGCGATAAAAATATGAAATGGTTCAAATATTTTTATTATTTATTGTGGAATTTTGCCACTCCCTAAAAAGTGCCCCCCCCCCCCCCCCCCCCCCACGCTACGCCACTGCCAAGAGTGCGCTACGACTAAGAAGAAGAATTTAACAATACAAGTAAAGTTGCACGTTTAAGAGTGAATACTAATTCAACGATAACCGTTAACCTCAACAAGACAAGTTGTGGCTTTGACATTGAACGTCAATGTCAAAGCCACAACTAAACAGTTGTAGTGAAATATCAACATCATTCTTTGTTTATAAATAATAACGTTGTTTTGCCAACGTAAATCGTCGTACCTTACAAATCACCTTTGATAATGTTACTTCATTAGATTGTAACTTGCACCTTTGACTTTAGCTATAGGCACGATAATAGTAAAATTGGTTCTCAACTTTCGACAAATACCTTCCCGAGACTCATTACAAGAAGCTTGAGATTCAATTAGACTTCCATTATACATTGCATTCTTGAATATCCCTTTTCAATCTTGGACGGGCGAATGTGATACGAACGTACGTATCCTCTAATACGTACTAATTTTGAGATCAGTTGATTCGACTGTTTAAGCTAAATTCATTCATTTTAATACAAACCTGTAACGTTAAGTAACGTATCGTATCTACCTACAAACGCCACAACACAGTCAAAGTCAATACTCAAGAAGGAAAAAGAAATAAAACCTAGATCCTAATAAGACTGAAGTAATTATGTTGTATTAGATAGATTGATAACTCTTTATTGTTACACCAATATTACAAGGATCTTAGACTAATACGCGGTGAATCAATGGGCGGATTATTTCGGATTGTGTCCACGTTTTTGACTGATTTCTATTAAATTTTGGGTTTTGCCTAAAATGTAGTTCGGATTCACCATACTCCAAAAATACTTACGTATTTATATTCCGGGTTCTGTAAGGCTAAAGGTGGCAGATTTTTGCAGTGAAAACTTCTTTAGGCGCGTTAGGCATTTTTTGAGATTGGAAAAAACCATTGAATTCGCGACACTGTTACCGTTACCTCTGTATATGAAGTGAAAACTTCTTTAGGCGCGTTAGGCATTTTTTGAGATTGGAAAAAACCATTGAATTCGCTACACTGTTACAGTTACCTCTGTATATGAAGTGAAAACTTCTTTAGGCGCGTTAGGCATTATTTTAGATGGGAAAAACCATTGAACTCGCGACACTGTTACGGTTCCGTTACCGACACCTCTGTATATAAGTATCTCGTAATTGTTCAAGTTTTCACTTCTGTCGGCACTCCAGGAGTGCATTTTTTTTTCGATTGTTCCATTTGCGACGAGTCACATACATAAAAAGTCAAGGCTGTCATTAGCAGTAGGATCGCAGTCGCTACTATAAATGCTGTAGATTTTAGGCGTACAAACGTCATTTAAAATCGAAAACGAGATTTTAATCTCTACAACTGTAAAATAAAAAGCACCAATTAGTATTTGTTTATCTACGAATAAAACATTGTATTATGGTAGGATTGCTATCTCTAAATTTTGGAATCCAGGATTTGAAGGTAGAAATACTAAGACATTTCCTATATCCGAATAACCAGGACGCACTCTTGTGTCCTGGTGACTTATATAGGTCAAATAATTGACATATAAGACATTAATATATAAGTAAAAGCGTTTTGCTGACAGTTTATTGTAAGCTATCAAATAGTCATAAATCTGGTTTAGCCTTTTAAAGTTCAATTAATATGTTATGATAATTTTAAAACACAAAACCCTATAAAAACCCAGGACACTACTTAAAAACTATCCAGGACAGCCCAGAACACCTCAAAAAGCAGGACATGTCCTGGGAAAACAAGACGGTTTGCAACCCTACATTAAGGGAACAATTCTAGTTTTTACTTAGCAAGGTTTGCAATGAAACATTATAAATATAATTATTTCATTGCTTTTGTTAGGTGCACGTAGCTTTAATACAAAATGATAGATAAAGATAAATACAATTAACCAATATTAAAGTTCAGGGTAGGTAACCTCGCAACAGAAAAGTACTTAAACTACTCCGTAGTACGTGCTCGTCACTAACGCCATCTATCGGTTACGCTAGTGCCATGTGCATAGCGTGCATGAGTACGCATCCGCGGAGCGAGGGGAACTTTGAATGGCATTGGTTGTAAAAGTTGGCGAAAAAACGTGTGGCGTTGAACTTGTGGCGAATGCACTGGGGCCGTTAGCTTTAACCGAGGTCAGGTAGGTATCGGTGGGTAACACAAACAAGCAAAGATCTCGACCTAACTATTGTGTAGTGTAGAGAGGTAGTCGTGCCGTGAATATGCAGTGTCTCTAACCACTATTTATCTTAATTGAGTGGGTATAATAAGAATTTCCTGCGATAAATAAAACCGGTTCGGGCTTGAGTTGGATAGAATATAAGTAGGTACCTAATACGGCATGGGTTAAGTTCTGCCTTCAACAAAGGCGACAACTCATTTTCCATACTGATTTATAAATTCAAAAGTAGCTCTGTTTCTCGGTCTGTCTGTCCGTTTGTTAAAATTTAAGGACTAAACGGCTAGAACGATCTTGATGAAACTATTGTGGGATAGGACATGGCAGTTTTTTGGGAAATATAAATGTTAGGTAAGAAGAGTTTTAGAATACATCAATGCCTTAACCCGGTATGCCTGTATGGCTTAATGCTCACCAAATATTGTTTTACTGAAACAGTAACATTGATACCAAAAACTATAGTTCTAATTTGTCTTAGTGTAATCAAATTATCCAAAATAAATTAATGTCAAACTAAGATTACAATCCCGAAGCGTGTCACCATCATGCTCAAGGATAATGCAATATATACTAAATGCAATATATATACATTTAATATGCGAAAACGTCTAAATGGTGATTAGCTATAAGTATAAACTTATAATTAAGCTTTTTTATCACTGTATGTTTTCCGAAGAAAATAAAATAAAAAATTAAAATAGACATAAGTACAGTTGGCACGCAGGATCAGAGGCGAACGCCCCTAAGTTTTCTGGCTGGCTCTAGCAAGATTGCAAAAAAAAAAAAAAAAAAAATGGCGAAAATTATGAAAATTTGTTTTTCTGGCAATATATACGTTTTGTTTGTACCTACCTACCTGCTTGCTTGATGTATGTAAAAAATGAATGAATAATGTATACCTATGTATCCTCTCGGATGTACCTAAGTACATACGCTAGCAGGCAGAGACAAGCTAGCTCACTTTAGTTTTTAATATTATACGTGCTACAATAAATAATATATTATTTTAATGGTATGTAGTGGCAGCAGACACACCGTATGACAGTTGGTCGTTAGGTTTTTTTATTTAGGTAAGTATAAATAAAAATAAAAAAAATTAAGTAGTATGTAGAATTATGAAAACTAAGAGTGTAGACTCAGAGAAACACCTCCCCCCCTCTCCTACCCCTCCTCGTTCTTCTTACCAACCTTAGTCATTATGAGATGCAGTAATTGAGAATGAAATATTTATTTAACTACTTTATCATATTTTAATTAAATTTATAAAGCAATAAACAAGTAACTTGTGTTTGGAGGAAGCAATATTATATTTGGTACATAAAAAAATATACGTTCGACTGTTAGTTTTTTGCCTCAGCAAAGATTACCTACTCATAAAATAAAATATTGGTAATATCTATTTAGCGATAATATAAAATATTTGGTCTAAAGTTAACTCTATCGGCGTTTACATATTTTTATGGCATGCAATCAAAAGGAAATTAGTCTCATTTCTATAATACTTCATGAAACACAATTTGGTGAGCATTTATCCGTTTTGGCAGGTACCTATTTAGAATTTATTGGAATTAATTTAAGTGCATTTCTGGCAGGCATCTATACATTACATATCCATTTGATTATTCGGTCTAACACACATTAGGTAGGTAGTAGGTACATGACCAGCCGAATAAGGTTTTGTTACATGCTTCTCTAATACTTGAAATGTATTACTCGTGCGCGATAACTTGGGACCTGCTAGGAATGCGACTCCCCGACCGCTTCCCCTGCACTTCCCCGATGGCGCCCGTATTGTACCGTTCGCATCACTATTTTTTACTAGGGTTTTTAGTCTCGTACTGGCCTACGTCACGTAACGACGCGCTCTGGAATTCTTTTAGTTTTCGTTTGTGTTATTGTTTTGTTGTTATAGTTTGTGTCACGAAGAACAACCTCTAGAAGGCATAAATCCACTAAGTAGTGACGAAGATGAGATAATGTAAATAATAGATAAAATAAATGTATAAACTTAAACATTGTATTTTTATTTTATTCAAATAGTGTAAAAAAGATTAGATAAAAAGCAGCGTCCTCCCTGAGTAACATAATAAATTAGGTTAAAAAAAACAAAGACGAAGCCGCGGGCGGCTTCTTGTTATGTTCGCTTTTTTGCGGGCGGTACAAACACGCCAATATGACGTCACCGCGCTCAGGTCCCAACTTATCGCGCACGGGTAATATATATGTTTGTCCGGGTGGAATCTTACAACTGAATTTTAAATCAGATAGCTATTACCGATTGAGCTGAAATTTGGTATACACGCTTATTTTGGATGACAATGCATGCTTAGCTATGTGAAATCATTCTAATTCCAATATGGCATATCATCCATCTGTGTTATCTGTTATCTGGTTTTCTGAAGTCATTATCAGCTGAATTTTAACAAAAATACCTACCTACCTATGCCTTGGTCAACTTCATACTTTGACTTGTGTAATTTGGCGAGATAGGCGTCAGCAGCATTGGTTTGCAATCTATGTATCTTAGGAGAAGGATATTGCTTTAAAGCCCAATATGGAAGCAGCCAAAACGCCTATAGGTACTTTGTGCTTACAAATTAAAATTTTGGTAGGTTTGCTTCCACGGCGTGCCGTGCGTGCGTTTGGGCGTATTTGAATCTGCTTGCGGTTCTGATTATGAATTTTATAAAAGCTTGTTTTAAAAAAGTAACTTTTCAACAAAAGAACTTAGTTTCAAAAACTGATAAAATATTATCTTTTCACGCTAAGCGTAGTCGAGCGTTAGACCGAGTTTGGAAGTGTTGAGTGAAATGAAATACAACTCATTCTGAAAGAGTATTGAGAAAATATCTATTATTAACATACCTACCTATTTATATACCAAGCAGAATGCTCGTATTGCTTCTATTCCGGTTTGAAAGAGTATTGTTGCCGATAAAATTACCGTTTATGCAGTGGCGGATTTACCAGCAGACTAAGTACAGGCTTGAGCCTAGGGCGGCAGATTTTAGCGGAGAGAAATTTTGGGGACCGTTTTTTTACGTAAGGCAGTTTTCTGGTGTTTTGCAGCAATAAGTCTACTAGCCATGTTTCCGATGACTTTTCCCTCTTCCTTTTCATTATACATTTAGGTAATATTTTTCTCACTGAGTTATAACCTAGTTCTATATATATATAAGTATAGAACTATATAGTTCTATACTTACTATATTATAAAGAGGAAAGATTTGTATTTTTGAATTTTTGTGTGTATGTTTGTAATGAATAAACTCAAAAACTACTAGCCCGATTTCAAAACTTCTTTCACCATTGGAAAGCTACATTCACCTTGAGTAACATAGGCTACTTTTTACCCAACTGCGCAAAGGAGGGCAATGTTTTTATTGAAAAACTACGCGTGCAAAGCTGCGGATTGGTCAGCTATTACCCGTGCGCGATAAGTTGGGACCTGAGCGCGGTGACGTCATATTGGCGTGTTTGTACCGCCCGCAAAAAAGCGAACATAACAAGCAGCTGCCCGCGGCTTCGTCTTTGTTTTTTTTAACCTAATTTATTGTGTTACTCAGGGAGGACGCTGCTTTTTATCTAATCTTATTTACACTATTTGAATAAAATAAAAATACAATGTTTAAGTTTATACATTTATTTTATCTATTATTTACATTATCTCATCTTCGTCACTACTTAGTGGATTTATGCCTTCTAGAGGTTGTTCTTCGTCCTCAGTCTCACTATAATCACTTGACGAAGAGGTATCCGATAAATTTACAATTAATTGGGATTCATTCGTCTCTTGTAAGAGGTCATCGTCCCAATACTTTTGTCGAAGCCTGTCTAAAAAACTGTCTGAAAAAACTCTAACACTTTAAGCACGAGGTTTCTTTCTCCGCTATGCAAAAGTTTACCCTTCATAATGATAACAAAAACACTTAACAAGAACTATAACAACAAAAACTACAACAACAAAACAATGACACAAACTATAACAACAAAAACTACAACAACAAAACAATAACACAAACGAAAACTAAAAGAATTCCAGAGCGCGTCGTTACGTGACGTAGGCCAGTACGAGACTAAAAACCCTAGTAAAAAATAGTGATGCGAACGGTACAATACGGGCGCCATCGGGGAAGTGCAGGGGAAGCGGTCGGGGAGTCGCATTCCTAGCAGGTCCCAAGTTATCGCGCACGAGTAATAGTTATCAATAAAGCTATTAATAGACGACCCGGTTCGGCTGGACTCAACCACCCAACCTGTAAAATGTATAAAAATAGTTAGCCCGACAGCGCCCGACCAGCCCACACAGTAGCGATGTGAGGCTTTTTCAAATAACGAAACGTTGAGCAATTTCAAACAACTATTTAATTTTTAGCTATCTAATTTTTCAATTTACTCCGTTTTAGCTGGATATACGCAACGAGTAGCGAGCTGGCAACTTAGCCGGAGCTAGCAGCGAGCGAGCAAACGGTTGACTCTAACCAGAGACCAGTAATATATAACCAGTAATATATAACCAGTAATATATAACCAGTAATATATAACCAGTAATATATAACCAGTAATATATAACCAGTAATATATAACCAGTAATATATATTAATGCTATAACGAAGCGTTCCTTCATTCGCGGTTCTTAGACGTTGCGATCCGTTGCGTGCGATGCCTGCGAATTAATTGTTCGCTTTATATTGCGCGCTATGAGGCGTTGAGAAATTTATTTATCCGCTAGAAATCGAGCGATGGTTGCGAAGCTGGTCAACGTAACGTCAACATATTAAGTTAATTTGCGCTTATTACAACAGAAATGCAAAAGTAAGTTCCCTGTTTGTTTGTTAGTTTGTTACTTTTTCACTAACTAAACGGCTGAACGGATCGTAATGAAATTTGGCAAAGGATTATATCCTCGAAAATGACATGGCTCTTTTGTCTCAAAAAATAATCTTGAAGGGGGTGAAATAGGGGTGGCAAGTTTGTATGGGCTATCCATAATTCCTTAAGTTAGGGATCGGAAAATTCATATAAGTATAGGCTTTTGGTAAGAAATAAAGAAATACGTGTTAGCATTTTTTTACAAAATCATCCTTAGTAGGGATACGATAAAGTGATGGGTTAAAATTATGAGGTAAGTATTCGTTAGATGCACTCTATGTACTGTTGGTATATAGGTAGGTTATGACCGGGGTTAAAACATATGCTACTTGATATCCTACTGCGCAGAAGGAGGGTAATGTTTTTATTGATTAACCACGCGTGCGCAGCCGCGGGCGGGTCAGCTAGTGTAACACATGTAGTTGTTCGTGATGGTACATCTCAGACGGTTGGGCCCAGCAAAACTGGGTCGTCTGTCAATGCTTTAAATTGATGTGTGTCAGTCAGGCAATGCATTATTTGGTGAAGGGTTGCGGTTCATAACATAAAATGTTAAGCAAAACCCTATCACATTAACAAGACAATAACGTTATGTCACAACAAGAAGGGCGCAAATAGTTTTTTTTTACGGAGTGGAATATGAAAAGGCTCTCTTGTTTGTTTATTTATTACAAAAACAAAAATTAAAGTCCATTTTAATGTTGTAATAATTCTTGGGATGCTGTGCTTTTTTAATGATTTTTAAATTCGGTCACCGGGAAATGTCGATTTGTCGTTATAAATTACACCTGATTTATTTGAAATACACGGCGTCGCAAACTACACTACTCAGTGACTCGGCGACGGTATTAGTGTTGTGCGCAGTGACGCGGATATCGTTATTCAGTTACGCCCGGCTAGCTCGCAGATAGTCTCTGGCGCAAGCGATGCAAGATAAGATACGACTAACAAGTGCATGTGAAGTTCCGTTTGCAGATGTTTACTCAGCTGTATTTCATTTATCCTCACTATTTTAGCCTTCTGTTGTCTCCGTAAGCAGCTTGGTAGGCAAGTGCGGCTTAGGTATTTACAGTGAACATATAAAATAAAATACACTTTTAAATCGTAGATACAATGGGCGGCCTTATTGCTAAAAGCGATCTCTTCCAGGCAACCTTTGGTCGTCTAGTTGTTAAATGTTGATTTAAAGGGGCAGTGGGGATTTTGAAACCAATAAAAAACTGTGCCCCACTACGCGATAGTTGGTGATGCATTGCATGTAGATTTTTGTCTTTTTACGCTAACTAGCGCGAGTCTTGGCTTGGGCCGTTGCCAGGATAGGGATAGGAGAGAAACGAGGTAAATATCTGTACCTTTTGTTAGGCAGCAACTGAAGGGATTCGTCGACCTCGCCGGCGAAGTCTGTGTATCTGTGAAGTGTTTTCTCTGTCAAGAGTAATGTCTCTGAAATCTTCTCCTCTCTCTCTTTCTCTCCAAAAAAGGTGATTTTTTTCATCAGAATTGCCGAGAACGTGTCTCGGTCTACGATGGTTGTATTTTTTTTTATTTATAAAAGTGCACATTTTATGACTCATTATGGGCGGGTGCTGAGCCCATTACGTTTTATTTTATTTATAGATTGCTCTCCCGAATGTAAACAATAACTTTATGACATTATTTGCAGATGACAGTACAATACTATTCACAAATAATACACTGGTTAATATAGAAATTGACATTAACAAAACACTGACATTAATTATTAATTGGCTGGAATATAATCATCTTCATGTTAACTTGACTAAACCATATCATGAACTTTTGACAGAAATTAAATATAACACATGGCATTGACATTAATTATACAAATACAAAAATAATTTCGTTGACTCCACGCGATTTTAAGGTCTGCAAATAGACAATAAACTAAATTGGAAGCTGCATACCGATACTTTATATAAGCTCCTTCACCAATTCTCTTATGCGCTTTACAAAATAAGTAAAATTACTGATACACCGGCACTACTCGTATATACACACTACAGCGTACTATGGTCATACTGTTTCAGTACTGAGGTATGGAGTCATATTCTGGAGTAACTCTACAAACAGATCAAGGTAGAGCAACAAGGTATTTATAGCGCAGAAAAGATGCATCAGAGCAATGTTTGGTCTTAAACAAAGAGACACCTGTAGCGATGTTTTTAAACAATGGAGAATTTTAACCCTTCCATCACTGTACATGTATGAAGTAGCAATTTTTGTGAAAAGTAAGCTATTTTATTTTTTTCCTTATCACCATGACAGTTGGCGGGAAGGCAGTATACGTCATCAACCATGCAAGACAGCCTATTGCGTCTTAGTGTGTTCTGTATAGCGCCTATCATATACAATCATGTCCCTTTGTCAATTCGTGCAATAGTTTGAATGCATTTAAAAATTCGCTGACCAAATTGTTAGAGGAAAAAGTCTACTACTCCATTGACAAATTTTTAAATGACAAATTTTAGTGCTCTAGTTTCATTTTAGCGTAAGACTTTGAATGATTCTAAGTTTGAGTTTTCATGACATTTTTGTCGTTTTATTGTACTCGTTGGCATAATTTTTTTGTCTTGCTGAGATTTTGTTGTATTCGTAGACAATTTTTTTTTATTATTGACATTTTTTATTTTCGTGTTTAGAATTTGTTTTTTTTATAATTGACATTGTTTAATATTGCACGCTCATAAGCTGATTATAAAGATTATACATTTTATGTATATATTATCTGTTGTAAATGTACCCATTTTCGCAAGGAATACATAAAATAAATGAATGAAATTATCCCTTTTGTTTCAACACTAGAGTGTGAACACTGCGGTGGGGATTATGTTAGCACGATTTTTTATTTGTATCATAATCCCCATTAGTAGGGCAGAGTAGTGGGGAATATGAAACTACCCCGTTAAATTATAGTACAAATCAAAGAACAGATTCAAACAACACACTTATTTGGTGGAAGTTTTTTTAAGAAATACGGTATGAAATTCTTTTTAAAAGGAAATCCTGTATGCCTTGTAAGATAATCGTATTACTACTAGTAGTGAAACGACATTGAAATAACAAGATGGTATAAAATTAAAGGTATATACTACGGCATCAATCTCACTGTTCCTTTCGTTTTACATTTTAATAAAGTCAGACGTATTTGTGACAGTTAATACCGAGCAACCCACGTGCTCGCTTAGTTTTACATCTAAAAGGCATTTTTTTATTAATTACTACGTTTGGTAAAGATATTTGAGGCCAACATTAAAATGAAGAGAGTATATAAACTCGTTTAGTTCTTATAAAATGGCATCTTCGCCGCGTCAACGAATACAAGACGCTCGCTCGGCGCGCAAGCGCTTTAACAGCGATCAATTCTACAAATAGGGCGTGTTCTCTCAATATTCGCACCCCTCGTTATTCATAACCTGACCAACATTATTATATTTCTAACTTTATTAGGTACCGTGAAGTACAAGTATTTATTTTATTTGCAGGTATATGCTATAATTACCATTGCGGTTTGAGGTGAGTTAACACCGTTACTCAGTCCCATACAACCCGTGCCATGCAAATGCTGGATTTAGTATGCTTATTTTCTCTCAAGACTTTTCAGTATACCTAATTATTGGAAAATGTCTGGAATTTAAAATATATACCTATCAGACTTCATTTATTAATTGATGTAATAATAACCTTGTTGGTTGTAGGTAGGTGTATTACATAAAACATGATTATTCAAATTAGATATAATAAGTATAGTTTTAAATATTAATTTATTAAACAAAAACTTACAACAAAAACTTAAACAAAAGTGTTGCAGTTTTAAACGTCTTTATATATAATATTAGCTGACCAATCCGCAGCATCCAGGGTAATGTTTTTATTGAAAAACTACGCATGCAAAATGCGTAGTTTTTCAATAAAAACATTACCCTCCTTCTGCGCAGTTGGGTAAAAAGTAGCCTATGTTACTCAGGGTGAATGTAGCTTACCAATGGTGAAAGAATTTTTGAAATCGGACCAGTAGTTTTTGAGTTTATTCATTACAAACATACACACCAAAATACAAATCTTTCCTCTTTATAATATTAGTATAGACTAGCTGAACCGCCCGCGGCTTCGCACGCTTGAAATTTCTCGTTCCCGTGGAAACTTCGGGATAAAAACTATATAAAATAAAAAAAAAAAACAAACAAACAAATTATTCCTCATTATAATATTAGTATATATATATATATATATAAGTAAAATACAAAAGAAAAAAACTTAACATTGATTTCGTAATGAAAACGGTGATCACAAATATATCTACATATTCCAATATTATATTACATATTATTATTTATTGGGAGCATGTGCTGTCCCACTGCAGGGCAAAGGCCTCCCAATATATTCCAATATAACTAGGTAGTGGTTTGCCCCGAACTGAGATCTCGCAAGTCTCCGTTTAAAAAATATTATATGTAATCTTTGACTATCAAAATAGTGCCACGAATTGAATAACCACCTAACTTGACCTACAGTTTCATTTTAATTACAGGTAACTGCAGTTCATGTTAATTGGTTACTCTTTTTTTGGTACAAATAGCAGTTATAACACTTTTGCCTATATTTGTGTCACCGCATACCAAATTACAGCACTGTGGGGTTACTGGTGTACCCTGTGAATTTTGTCAAAGTTCAGTTTTTATTTTGGCTAATAACTCAAAAACTATAAAGAATTTACGAAAATTAAAAATAGAGTCTAAATGTACTAATGAATACCTTTCATTTGACGTCCCACTTTTACCCCTCTTTAACCACAATATCTCAACAACCCCCCCCAACATTTTTAGCTCATTTAGTCACACCAAAATTGTGCCATAACTTCCTACCTATATGCCAAATTTCACGATTATCGGATCAACGCAACGCTTCGAAAGTTATCCGCAGACAAACAAACATATATACAACGCCGATTTGCCCAAGTTGATTTAGAGATCTCTCTTCGCTCGATCAAATATATTGCAGTATTATAATCGTGGAAGCCCTTCATTTGATCTCGACCGTCGCAGTCGCAGTAATGTCATCAAGGCTCAACTTGCTTTCAGTTTAAAACCGCTCGCTGCTGCAAATTGACACAATGTTTTTATAACTTTTGACCCCCACATAATATTGATAACTTAATACATAATAGTACAGATACCTCAGTTAAAAATGCATTGGCGCGGCCGCGTCACATAACTGTATTTGTATTGTATACATACTTTAATTGTATTTGAGGCAGGCAATACAATAGAAATTCTCATAATCGTTCTTTCTTTGGCAGGAATGTCATCCCAAAAACAGACTCGACTTCTCTGGTAGCGTTGTAACAGCTTTGAAAGATCATCAACGGGTAAGTTATACAATTCAAATAAAGTATTCGTAGATTCCTAGTGTGTTGTAGTGTATATTAGATTTTATGTTTCATGATAATTTTCCTCTGTTGTGCTCTGCGATTTATTTATCATTGATTTTTGTTTTACGTATCCCATGTATTATGCGTTTAGTTATTATTTCTGCGATGCCATTTTTTTGTCAATGTTTCTGCTGTGCCGCTTTACTTTCTTAATATATTTTATTTTATTTTTCCTTTGGTCTCACTTGATAAAGAAGTCATAGAATGCATTGTTCTGTTGTTACAGATTTGACGACATCATAATGAATCCTTAAAAGAACTACCGAACTATGAACAAATTACAGGTAAACATCAATTGTAATTGTCTATAGATTAAACAGATTACTGTTACTCTAATCGATGATAACAGCGGCTCTTACATTCCAAAATTATAAGGCATCGGTAACATAAAAGCCTAAAATGTGATCATCCATTAGTGTATCCTTATTCGTAGAAAACATTCGTTTAAGTATATTTAATGTGATCATAGTTTATTTAAGTAATTTAGTTACATTTAAATACCCACCTGACAACTGCCTCAGCGAATGGTTCCGAATGACTGCAACGCGATGGTCACTATTGCTCAGCGACTAATTATGATTTCAAAGACCTTAGAGTCAGTGTCAAACGTGGGCTTGATTCATTCTGAAAATATCGTGGATGATGCTGGTTGTAACCACATTTCTGAAATGTTTTTTTTTATTATTAAATTGCGTGAAAGAGCCTTACCATGATGTCTTTATTGCGATTTAGGTAAGCGATGCGGAATTTCAATTACTAATTAAATAATAACCAGGATCCGCAAATGTCTAGTGTAGCTTTTAACGTAATCAATACGAAGACATCGTGGCAGGACTCAAGTTTTCCTATAATTAACACTTGAATAAGTTTTGTAATACGTTTGACAGCCTGCATTCAACGGGAGATGAACAACACTTGAGGACCAACTTGCGGAACCATTGTGAAAGGTAGGTCGCATCTCACAATAAACCTGATATTTTCATTTCATCTACTGAAGCGTGGCCTCATTTCGATAGTTGGAATACTTATTTTGTACAATTTACACTTAAAGGTTTCTAATTCCCGCATATTATAAGTTTTTATGTGTTGTATGTTGTCAGTTTGATGTAGGGGTTCTTGTTCAAGTCCAATGAGAAAAAGAGTCGGAAAAAAAGTCAAATGAACATGTTCGCCTGTACGCTTGATACGCTAATGTCTGTTCATATGCTTTAGCGACCATTTTTTTTTCACTTACATCAGTTGATCGATTTAATTTTAATTTTTTGAAAAGCATGCTTGTTTTAGTAAACATCCATAGTTTTTTTCAAATCCTTAGTATTCCGCGTTCAGTACTTATCAATGCTCTGCCGCGACATGTCAGTGCAGGCTCACCCGGGTCGCCCTGGTATCGGCTGGAACTTCTGTTAATTGAGTTACCGAAACTTTGCATTGTGTTTGACAACCTGCAAGTTAAATTGGGCCCGGTCTGGTAAGCTATAATAGCTTGCCAATGCTGACGACGGGCTCGCAATTTCGAATTGTAGTTTTTTTATGGCCCGAGTGGGATCCCTTCCCGGGCAAGTTTTCAGTCAGGAGTATATTGACTTGAAATTGCAGATTTGCTACTTAATATATGTAGCATTCAGCTGTTAGAATTTGTTACTGTAAACAATTTACTTGCTTCACTTTTTTACTGCATATTACATAGAAAAAAAAAACAATAACAAAATATAGTTTCATAAAACAATCTACTAAGACCTCGTTATAAATATATATATCGTTATAAATTGCCTATACATAGGTACCGGAACACAACGATACAAACGGAAACAAAACAATTCAAAGGGTATCTAATACATAAAACAATAAATCAGTAATGTGCAACAGGAACTTTGAAAAAGTAATGGGATTGGAACTTAAAACTGACTTCGCTCGGAGAAATTTAATAAAGCGTTCAATAAATATTCACTGCACTTGGTTCTCTTGAAAGCTCTGAACGTAGTTTATTCGTTTTTGATTTCCTCTCCTCTTGTGCTTGCTCTATCAGTTATTATACAGGATGCTTCAGAATATGGCCCCTATATACTACATGTTTTGTCTATACGACATTAAATGAAATCACGGGTAAGGCTAATGGCTAATGCTAGTATTGTTGTAAGATGGGTTTTTTCAAATTATTTACCATAGAAAAATTTAAATTCTCAAACAACTTTAATATCAAGTACTAAAATATCAATTAAACAGCCTATATAAAAATGTAAACAAATCACATTCTTTCAGCATGTAAGTATGTACCTGTTAAACTGACTAAGCGGCGAAATGTTATGCAAAGGGTATCATTTATCTTATTAACGACAACAATGTTGGGTACGACGACTTTTCAAAATGCGATGTTCTTAAATTAAGAATCACTTTGTAAACTGATTCGAAAACATCAGCTTTTTTACCTCCTTTTATAGTATTTCCATTTCTTTATTTTCTCGATGACAGTTCTAATTTGATAGTTGTATTTGATATGTAACCAAATAAGTAATGATATCGAGTGACAGTGACGATTCATCAGATTTTGATTAAAATAAATAAATAAAGATTACCTGTCGTTATAATACCTACTTATTTTACAACAGCTTCGAAACTTTTAAAGAAGTTGGCATTATCAATCAAGAATTATTACGTGTAACATCTTGTATGTAATGAAATATAATATTAGTTAATAAATTTGTACAAAAGTATCCGGCAGTAGTTTAGTTTCTTACATTTTGTAAAAAAATATCGGGTCAGTTATCGTGTTACGTTTATCGATAGTTCCATCCCTATCAGTTTCTCCGACTCTGGTATAACCTTGTACGTGCGTAAGCGTCATATTTATATAAAATAATGCATACATAATGTAAAAAAGACGCTCGTTCAAGTTTTTGCAGGAGCTGTCGTCGAGAAAATAAAGAAATGGAAATAGTATAACTTACATTAACGTCGAGCATTTCGTTTTAGTAAGGTAGATCTGGAGGTAGAGTCTAAAAAAACAGCTGATTTGGAGATAATCTAATGTCTATGGTAGTCTTAAGTAGTGTAGTGGTAAGTTGGCGAGTGCCTTTGCGACGATGTCTCTTATGGCGGGTTCCTATATCCGTCGGTAACCGACTACGCTTCGTATCTCCTTGAAAAAGTGTCAAACTAGTGTCAATCTTTTGACAGGTTTTCAAGGAGAAACGAGTCGTAGCTGGTTACCGACGGATATAGGAACCCGCCATTAGTCAGTTCTACTTACATGATGAATGAATATGATTTGTTTTATATACCTATTTTATACGTGTCATGCTGTTTCATTTATATTTTAGGAATTGATTGATATTAAGGTTGTTTGAAAATTGTAAATGTTCTATGGTAAAGAATTAAATAATATATAATTATAATATTATCATTAGCCCTACCCGTGTTTTCGTTTAATGTCGTACATAACGAAACACGTAGTGTAAGCTTTCTATCAGTTATCTGGTTCCCATAATTCTAAATTCATAATTAATTTATTCATTAGCAATTTATAAAAATCATGTTTGAACTGATATGCTTCTAATTAACAACAAAATACAATAATAAAACAAATATTATTTAAATAAATTTCCGCAATACTAAATAGCAAATAATACAATAAATTAAAAAAATGTCTAAATATAAATAATGTCTAAAATGGCAAAGTGATCCAGCAATTAAATTGTATTATTTACAAAGTCATCGATTGAGTAGTAGAAGCAGCAAAAGTTTTCTCAATTCCGATTTAAATTTATTTAAGTTATCAGTCTCTTTTAAATGTACCGGTAAGGTGTTAAATAATTTTACAGCCTGGTAAAAAAACCTGCTGCAGTGTTTCGCTATGTTTAACCTAGGGCAGAAAGGTGCAACAAGATCATTATTATAAATACGGGATTTATCACGTACCGTCTTATCGGTGTTTCGACCGACAATGTTTCGGTTCAATTCGTGAACCTTCATCAGGGTGAGTGCGATCCGCTCCGAATAACGTCTCGTCTCAGTCGCCTCGCACTGAGCGCCGCTGCCCTCTGCGCGCGAGCGGACTGGCGGGGTGGCGGGGATTGGGCCAACGAAATCACAGCGCGTTGACCGGCTGTGTCATCATCATTATCATCACTGCTGCTCTCTTCGGTAGTTCTTGGTACAGGCAAACAGACAACACTAACTATGTCTCTACCAAGTTCACTCACTCTTCTGTCACTTGCATCATGAAGACATCGCCTCCAGGCTGGCGGTGGAACCCATCCTCTATCCCTGTTAAAGTTCGGCACTCGACTTATTTCTATCGCCTCTCGGATCTTGCGAGGAACGAAGAACTTCTCTCTCGCTAAAACCCGGGCCTTGTCGAAACGTATGTAGTGCGTCGAATCAGAGTCTGGGGAATGTTCCGCCACTGCAGAACTGTTTGAGTCAACATTCTTCATTGCACGAATGTGTTCAGTCAACCTAGTAGATACGTTTCGTTTTGTTTCACCAATGTAGCATTTACCGCAGTCACACGGTATCATATATACTCCGGGGACGCCCAGAGGGTCTCTGTCCTTCGGCGAACGTTGGCCCAATCCCCACCACTCCGCCCGTCCGCTCGCGCGCAGAGGGCAGCGGCGCGCAGTGCGAGGCGAGACGTTATTCGGAGCGTATCGCACTCACCCTGATGAAGGTTCACGAATTGAACCGAAACATTGTCGGTCGAAACACCGATAAGACGGTACGTGATAAATTCCGTGTTTATAATAATGATTGAAATTAATCACGAAAGTAAAAAAGTGCAACAAGATCCTTTCTTCTAGTCCCTAATCGAACGGACCTTTGTTCTTCAGATTCATATTTGTATCTATGTTTAATAACGTCAGTCAGGAGAATCAATATATAAATACTAGGTACTGTAAGAATATTTAGGTCACAAGATATCCACGGAGGTGAGCGTAGCATGGTGCGTATTGCTCTTTTTTGTAAGATGAAAGCCCATAGTACAATCTCTGCTTAGTTTGGAGCTAGATAGTGCTGCTGCGTGAAATGTGAATGAATATTTATTTATTTATTGTATTTCCTAAACAAAAATTGTTAAAATGATATTAAATCGTTAATTAAGAATTTATTCTAATGGACAGAGTCTCTTCCTTGACTTTAACATACATATTTTTTAACAGCCTTTATACTCACTTCTTCTCTCAGTAAACGGAACTCCGCGCCGAGTGCAGTCTATCAGATATAAAATATCTTTCGCATACGGCAAATCTCGCCTCGTCTAGAAAATGCAATATAATGTTTTGTGTTTCAAAACTTTTATTGCAAATATTGTGATAGCGCACCTTGCTTTTAAAAGTGGGAACCTATAGAAATAAATAGTCGCTCATTAGGGCTATCTTAAAGTTGCGCTATGTCCTTGTTCTTTACATTAAGTTATATAAAGATCCTTCTAGAGATCCTATCTCTCCTTTTAGAGAGAGTATCTAGAGATTAGCTATACAATTAACACTGACTTTATCCATCGAGAAGTATGAAAGTTTCTTGCATAAACATTTTTATCGTGTACTGGTTGTATGCCCGCGACTTCGTCTGCGATTTTCTGGATCTCGACAACAGCGCCACCTACCGGGTCCAATTGTGAATCTAAACCATCCAGGCCTCCACTCAAACACACAAATAAAATCATCAACGTCGGTAAAGTCGTTTGCGTGACCAAGGGAAACGGGGATTCGTTTTTGTATAATACTTAAATAGATTGGCTTATTGTCATTGCGATTAAAGCGCGTCACACACGATGAATGTGCTATAATATTTATTGTTTAAAAATATCGCTCGCCATACAATTCAATGGACCATCACACACGGTGAAGATAATATATATTTTCACCTTACAGTCCTTACATCTTAAGATACGGAGCGATACGGATATTTCATCTTAAGATACGAAATAGTATATCGTAATATACGAAATATTTGTATACAGAGTTGATATGGGATTTCAAGTTAATAGAAGGATTTCATATAATATCTTGCCCGTGTGTGATATCATAACATACTATGTATTAACTTAAGACATTGTATTATCTTTATCGTCGGGGTTGTGTGACGCGCTTAAATAAGAAAAATATTGAGTATTCGATTGGTTAGTGACATATTTTTTTAAATAATAATTGTATTATGTATGAAAATGTTAACTTATATATGTTGTTATAATTTGTGCATTTTATCAAATATTCTCGAATTCTATATTTGTACTGTTAGCATCAGTGTGACTGCTTGTTTGTGATTGAAATTAATTACGATATATTTACAGCGGCGTGTAGGGTTTCCGCTAAAAAATATTGACAATAATATATAAAATAGCGCAGATATTTCAATAGAATTCTGGTAAAACTAACGAATATAAAGTTAGCGTGTTAGTTGCACGGTGAATTGTGAATTCGCGAACTAACGAGTTGCTTTTCAGGCGGCTGAAAAATTTTATAGTATATCGGTGTTTTAGCTGCAAAAATGTCGACGTGAATATATTTAAAATCAGGGCTTGGTCTGAATTTTTAGTGTGAATTCAATACTCACATAACAAAACGCATAGCGGCCTGAGGGTTCATAGTGATATATAAAAGAATACAAGAGCGCCTTAAGTTAACATAAAATTTACAAGTAACTTTTTAACAAAACTAAAACCGACTTAACTACACTACTGAGCCAATTTTTGTGAAATTTCTATGGTCGCTAAATAAAAAGATAAAATAACAATAATATATATACTACCCCATTGACAACCTCCTCCTTTTTTGAGGTCGTTTAAAAATATAATAATTTTGGTTATAACTTCTACAAAGTATGACGTCATTGTACACATATTTCGCGAAAGTTCAATCAAACAGATTGATTGATCAGTCACACTGGTACTGGCATCAGTGGAACCCGTTTACTAGGATCGTCATTTATTTGGTTGCAGCGCTTTCATAATTAAACTTGAAGCGCGTGCACCATGAAGATGCTATAATATCGCTCGCCATGCAATCCAATGTAAGATGAAAATATAATTATCTTCGTCACGTGTGATGGTCGATTTAATTGCATGCCGAGCATCTTACGATTCCTATACAAACGTTCTGTGGCGATTCACTAGTTAACTGAAGAACAACAGAAATGTGCGTATGCGTTGATTTTGCGACAATTATTAACACATATATATGTTTAGACATTTCTGCTGTTCAGTTATCTAGTGAATGTCAAAATGTAAAGGAATCGTAATAGTACTACCATACTATAAAATATTATAGCAACTTAATCGTTTGTAACGCGCTTTATGATTCGATTTCTGGAGTACATTAGTAAGTGGGTTCTTATTTAATGGCTGATTTACATTATCTTGTTTAGTGGGTTAGTTGAATGCAATGCTTGTCAAATATTAGAACCAAATACGTTAAATATTTAAGGATTCAATTTTTCTAGCAAAGTGCTCTGCTAAAACGCTCGAATGAATAGTGGATAATCTAAACCGTTGTCAGTAAATAGTTATTTGCACCGCCTCGTCTCCGAGCGTCCGTGAACTGCTCTCTGCTGCATGAAAGACATGAGTGGCGAGATGTCAACGACATCACAAATTCTCACTACCTTGTCTTTCATGTGGATTGAGCATCAATCACCAAGAGAAGCCAACTTCGCGGGACTCTGCACTTCAATATCTATAAGCGTTTTTGTAAAAGTATTATACCATTTAAGAAGTTTTTTTACTTAAAGATCAAATAATGATTGAGCATAAGCCAAGTTAAGTTTATATACAAATTCTTGAAGAGATACGCTGGATTTTTATTATAATTTTAGGTGTTTTTATTGTAATAAAAACTTGATTTAACTGCAAAAGTTTTGCGTGTAGTGTTGTTTGAAATTTCGTTAACAGTTAGTACATAATTTTATCATTATGTCAGCCATAGGACGTCTGTTGAATATAGGCCTGTACCTACTGAAACATAAACTGACTGAGATGTTAACGTCAACAACCACTGCAATTGCCTATACAGGGTGTTTGGTAATATACTGACGATATTCAAGTGACGGTTTCTCAAAAAATAAAAGAAGACTTCTCGAGAAAAAAAACTACTAGTTATATTATCAAATTTAAAAGAAAAACGACTAAGTTTAGGTGATTAATTCGATATAAAACTTACTGCCTAGTCTAGCAATCGACATCCAAAAATAAAGGCCGATTTGATTTCTGTTTCGGAAAAGGCTGCGGGTTTTGGTTTAGAATTGAAATAGTTTTGAAATAGTCCTAAAAAACAAAAGATAATGTTCCTGTAATTACTGGCACATGGGCATACCAGTTAAGTCCTATAGTATGGCAACGTATCCACATAGAGATCAAGACAACATAATACCTTGTTTTGAATTCTATGTGGATATCCATGGGCTGCAGTAGCCACGTAACATCTGGTGGACTGCATGCTCGTTTGACATATAAGTAGTATAAAAAAAAGATAAATTTTATTGTTCAAGGTCCAATAATACGCACGCAGTTCGTTTTTTTATTGAATGAACCTGTGCATAAGGACATGTGTTCCCAATTGTTGCAATATTTTGACGCCGCGCCGTACAATTAGAGTGGGGTGTCGTTTCTAAAATACATCTTGCGATGCCTTTAATACCTTTAATTGGCCCATCATCGGATTTATTTTGACTCCGTCTGTTTTTACTTAGCAAGTAGTCAAAAAAAGTATACAAAACGGGTTTCTTTCCATTAGGTACAGTGGTATAATATTATGTTAGGGGGGGGGGGGGGGGGGGGGTTCATTCGACGATTCGAAAGATTGCTAGACTTTATGATATGTTTTATGTTATACTTAAAAGACAACTAAAGGAACTGATTCCTGTATTTATAGGCACAAGGCCTATTAAAAACATACCTGTATTGTTAAATTATAATAAAGCACATAATCAAACAAAGTAACTGTTAAAAACTGTTAAAAATATTAATTATAAAACATTTAACGCGCCAGCGAACACTGAGCGCAACTTCAATTCGGCCACGTCAAAAACTTCGGCCTGAATATCGCTATCCCTGTTTAGTGACGAAGTTTAGCCACGCAGAGCGACAGTGATAGCAATAGAACGATTCTAAATTTGATTAGATTTTGACCGTGTTCCGTAATTCCAAAAATGATGACTGAAAACTTGTTGTATTTTTCTCATTGTGTTGTTATTCTGTAACTAGACGATATAATCTATGTTCCCATGACTAGGATACGTAAGATGTTGTTGTTTTTAATACGAAACAATTAGGTTGAAAACAGATCTTTTATGACGTAAAAACATGCAGAATTCGATACGCTTCTATTTTATTTTAGGTAAGTATTTTGATTTAATATATGGTTGGGAACCTAGATAAATACTATTAAAATTAAAATAATACCTTATTAAGGTAGAAATATGCTCCAATTAGAAATGATCTTGGTAGTACGTGTTGTATGGGCGATTGTCCCTCTGGTGCCCCCTTAATAAACTAACAGAAACTGTAAACAATCTTATTTAAACTTGTTACTTAGTAAACAAACTCAATCACTCAATAAGAGTAGGTATTTATTGCAAATAGCGCTGCACCATCTCGAAGTTACCTCCGTCTCGAATAGTTTAATAATACTTTGTCGTTTCCTCCTTCCAGTGGATACTTTGTAAGGACTTACTATCTCAGCAAATTATTTAGATATTTATTTATTTAATAATACTTAGATTCACAGTTCCTTTACCGTATATCATACATTTATTAACATAATACTGAACTTAAACCAAATTGAATCTACATTATGTAATACATACTAAACTTTTATAAATTTGACGCGGCAAAGTAGCCCGCCAGTTAACTTTAATATACTTACCTGTAACATATAACTAAATTTTTACAAAAATTAAAAATAATTATGAAAACACATACGTTATCAAATTCTCTTATTTTCAATTTTGCCAAGTTCTTAAGATTTAATGCACAAAACAAATATATTTAATTTTTTCCCCAATAGAAAACAACTTATTTAATGCGAATATGCGTTAGTATCAGGTTTATAGCGATACAGTTTGAGTTCGTCCATAATCAGCGATGCAATTTTAATCAGCGTTCTATCATAAAAGAAACTAAATATAATGAGATTAAATTATTTACATTAAAAATGACAGATTCAATAAAATACCTAACTTTTACATTCTTATGTATTCTGTTTACTATAAAAAGCGTAGATACCAAAGTATTATTCAGTAAGCAATGGTGGTTTTTTTAGATGCAACTATAATTGATTTTCAACTTAGTCTGTCCAGACTCCCTTGCTTCACATAACTTCCCAAAATTTAAACTCGATCACGGTCGCGACAAATCTGAAAAGCACTCTGTTGCAAATAAGAATTATTTACCCCCTTTACCAATCAGTGCAAGCCCCGTTAGCTAAGTCATTCATTCACGTAGGCATACAAGCATGGGGGATGTTGAATGTGACATGGGCATAACTTTACAGTAAGTTGACAATGAACCTGGATAATTAAATACAGTAAAATGTATAAATACAAAGCTGATTTGATCTTGGTTCTTTGGCTTTACTTTAGAGTGAAATCAATCCTATCAACTATGCTAAAAGTATATGATAAAATAAATTGTTATTAATATTAAGAAATAGCATATTCTTATACAAGGACTGAAAGCGGTGTTATATATTGCTTACAACCAAGTTTTTTTCCTTATACTATTTTTTTATCCTACTTGTTGATGGAACAAGCAGTATGGCCCACCTGATGTTAAGTAACCATCGCCTATAGCAAAGTATTGTCTCTTAGGTTAGACACCTTACAAACGTGCCTACGATGCACTGCCTTGCGTTCATCAACTTGAAGCTTGAAACGGCAAAGCTCCTTGGCGGCAGAAATAGGTATGATGGTAGTACTTTCCCGGGCAAGGCGTTTCATAATGAACTCTACTACTCGTAAACTCCAACACATCACTATTCATCATAGTGAATTTTTATTTTCATGTTTGTTTCTTTTGTGGTGTAAACTAAAGTGTATTCATTTATTCATTTATAAATGCGAGGCAATTTTAAGAGTCATTTTAACTGTTTGTTACTGAAAAGAAAGTTTGCCTTCCCGGTCTCCCTAGTTTTTTGTAGTAAAACTTCTTTACGCACGCTTAACTTGGGGAGTAAGCTGGTGAATGCGTTACGAAAAGTACGAACGCAAGTTGAGAGGGAAATATAAGTTAGTGAAGATAAGAAACGCTATTGTGCGAGTGCGAGTTGCGTTTGTCCAGAATGAACATACTGATCGACCTACAGACGTGTGGACAATTTTGTAATTGAAAAATTTTATAAATGAATATTTTGAAAAAGAAGTTTTACTTCAATCGTGTGGTATAAAGCACGCTCGTTTTTTTCCCACAACCGGACCACTAATGTTGTCAGATTCATTTCTAAATTAAAACGAATAAGGATTTGTCAGAGAGCTTGTTCTTCATTTTAGCATTTATGAAAGTATAGTAATTATCCTCGTTCTATTTCCAAATTTCCTTTCGGCCCTGGCGCCCGAAATCGCATTTGCAGAGTAGTTTTTGACAATGACCTACTTTCAGAGCATGAGTGTTAAATGTTGTTAAATAAATATGTATTATTATATTATAAATAAATATTTTTCATAATTGATATATTGGTATGTGGTAGAAAAAGATCAATGAGAAACATTATCGTGGCTCACATTCTCCATCTGGGATGCAAATACACACATAAACATACGTCTTTGTGTGTGTATTTGTATCCCAGATGGAGAATTTCAGCCACGATAATGTTTCTCATGATCTTTGTCTACCACATACACATAGTATTACCCGTGCGCGATAAGTTGGGACCTGAGCGCGGTGACGTCATATTGGCGTGTTTGTACCGCCCGCAAAAAAGCGAACATAACAAGCAGCCGCCCGCGGCTTCGTCTTTGTTTTTTTTAACTTAATTTATTATGTAAGTCAGGGAGGACGCTGCTTTTTATCTAATCTTTATTACACTATTTGAATAAAATAAAAATACAATGTTTAAGTTTATACATTTATTTTAACTATTATTTACATTATCTCATCTTCGTCACTACTTAGTGGAATTTTGTAGTAGGGTGAAGTATTTTGTAAGCGCTTGGCTTCGTTTTTTATTCTCATCAACGTGGTTTTCGATATTCCCGTTGCCATGCATGTTCGTTTTACTGCCTGGTCAACAGGTAAACAAAACTGTTTGTTCCGTTTTTCGTTTTCAAAAACCTCTTAACACTTTTAGCACGAGGTTTCTTTCTCCGCTATGCAAAGGTTTACCCTTCATAATGATAACAAAAACACTTAACAAGAACTATAACAACAAAAACTATAACAACAAAACAATGACACAAACTATAACAACAAAAACTACAACAACAAAACAATAACACAAACGAAAACTAAAAGAATTCCAGAGCGCGTCGTTACGTGACGTAGGCCAGTACGAGACTAAAAACCCTAGTAAAAAATAGTGATGCGAACTGTACAATACGGGCGCCATCGGGGAAGTGCAGGGGAAGCGGTCGGGGAGTCGCATTCCTAGCAGGTCCCAAGTTATCGCGCACGAGTAATACACTTCAAGAATGTAAAGGGGCTTATACAGGATAGGGAACGCATCGACAACACCCCGGGTGTTGCCGGTGTCAATAGGCGACGGAGACCGCTTACCATCAGGTGGCCGTAAGCTCGTTTCCCCACAAATAACTAAAAAAAAACACAAATATCACACATAAAATACAGTAAATTAAAATTATTGTTCATCATCTCACCGATTCTACAGGGTCATTATAAACAGTTTTATTGTATTTTAATGGGTGGTCTTAATCATACCCCGACGTGGATATTCTTGTCACGCAAATAGTTTTATTGTTATAGGTACTCACACTTTTGTCTTTATTCAGGAATCTTATTCTAGTTAAAATTGCCTAGGTTTGTCAGAGAGAACTTTTCTTTAAATCAATACTAGCTATTTTAAATGATAATGTTGTTGGTGATCATAATCAAAATCACAGCTAAATTACTGTTGATACTGTTTAAATTTTCACTATATTCACATAACTGCGTCAAAATCTAGAAAATAAGACATTTGAGTAAACGGCAATATCCAAAAATCTATCCTTTAAGAAAAAATCATTGTAGAATATTCTGAATCATTTATAAATTCCATAGTCCATTCCGATTCCATTGATTATCTCTCATTATCCTGCATTATCTCTCAGACTTCGCATTTTGGCAAACTCGTTACTTCAATCGGACTACTCGAATTCTTATTCGCTTATTATTGCTTTAAACAATATAGTACATTATTGTACAAGGGCTGTAAGCGATCTATTGTACACCCGATACATTTATATAATCGAGGGTATTAGAATAGAATAATTTGTTTTAGTCCATAATAGGATATCACCATCATCATTCTCAGCCCGTGTCAACCCACTGCTGGCCATAGGCCCCTCTTTGTTTCTGTCATTCTTCGTTCTTTTCTTTTCATTCCATTCTTTCTGCCATTGTGCTAGTCTGCACCACGTACGACCCACGGCCTTATGGATATCGTCGAGCCATCTCGCCGGTGAACGTCCCCTATTTCGATGCCCAGTTCTCGGCCTCCACTCTGTTAGTGCTTTAGTCCACCATCATCATTCTCAGCCCGTGTCAACCCACTGCTGGCCATAGACCCCTCTTTGTTTCTGTCATTCTTCGTTCTTTTCTTTTCATTCCATTCTTTCTGCCATTGTGCTAGTCTGCACCACGTACGACCCACGGCCTTATGGATATCGTCGAGCCATCTCGCCGGTGAACGTCCCCTATTTCGATGCCCAGTTCTCGGCCTCCACTCTGTTAGTGCTTTAGTCCACCTGTCGTCACTACATCTGGCCAAGTGGCCTGCCCAACTCCACTTGAGCCCCAATATTCGCTTGCTGACGTCTTGTACTTTAGTCTGCTTGCGAATTTCGGTATTGGGAACTCGATCTAAGAGTGTGATGCCGAGCATGGCGCGCTCCAGGATATACAAAATATAAAAGTAATAATTACAAATACAAATTATAAATTAAGTCTATGTCAGATTAAAAATATACGAAATATTAATAGTAATATAATTCAATACAATTTAAAATTCATAAGTAATGTGTATTATTGATCGCATACACCCCGCCCGAGTACAACACATTCCAGACTTCTTTTTTATTTAAAAGAAGCAGTTTCTGCTACAATTCTTTACTACCTACTTAGTATCGAAATAAAATTGATTGTGGTCTATACCGAATACCAAAACCTTTCACGGGCTATGTAATTCAGAATAACATAGCTTAAAATAAATGTCCCAGGGTCCACACAAGGTCACACGATCCATGAAACAGCTGATTTGAAGGCCACAAAGTTCGAACTTTCAACTTTGCTGCTGCATGAAAAAAAAATTGTATATTTATGTGGTAGTTGTCGTCCTTCTCGTGGTCTCAATGACATTTTCCGCAAAAAGTATCCCATAATTTTTGTGTTTTATTTTTATTGCCCACGGGCATGGCTTCCGGTCGTATTCTAACATTACCAATTCACCAATACTCGTACGTAACAAACTGAAATGCGAAAGAAAAAGGCATTTTAATACGCGGTACATTCCGTATGTTTTATATTATACGATGGCGCCGCCGCCCGGCGCCGTTACAATGCGAAAACAATAATATTAGATTACTCTAGACTTGAAACAACAAGTACAATGGGTCTTATCGTAAGAATTATAATATCACAAACACCTAAATCGGTCGGGTAAAGTCACAAACAATAAAATTAATTACATGCATCATAACATTTGTCACATTCTCTTATTTTTGGACAGTCGTATAATAGTATATTGTTGTACAAGGGCCGTAAGTAATCTATTACACCCGAGATATTATGAGTTGAGAGTGTTATTAATCGCTGACACCCGAGTGTAACACATACCTCTTCATCACGAATGCGAGGTAATTTGTTCTTTTTCATAACACTATTTATACTAAATGTGATATTTACCATGATTTGTGAGTATTCGAGTATCCCGATATTTCGGCGCAGTTGCATGCGCCATGAGCACGGGTAAACTGTTTCATAACAACTGTTTTTCATAACAACTTGTTGCCCATTGTTTTTTTTTTCATATCCGGACTGGGGCCTGTTTTATTTATAAATAAAAATAAGGATTTGTTATGGAGATATTTCATTTTAGCATATTATGAATGCAATGAGCCTCATTTCTATATTCAAATTTACTTACTGCCCTAATCGCATTTACGGAGCAGTTATCGAGTTAACAATGACCTACTTTCAGAGTAGGATGTTGAGCTTTTGATTTTGTGATAAAAAGTCATTAAATTCAAAATGTTCCATAAAATGCTGCGCTTTTTCTTATAAAGTTTTGGTTGCAAATGCTTAATATTGAAAATCAAAATCTTTTTATTCAAATAATTACAAGGATCACTTTGAATCGTCAATTTTACTCCCTTTTCCTTCGCGACCAAGCCAGGAAAGAAAAGCCAAAAACAAGGCTGGTTGTTCTTTTTAATGATCCATTTAGAATAGGTACCTAACAATAAATAAAACAAATTACGTCTAAATTGTAACATTTTTGAACGAGTTGCAGCAATTTCAATCCCAAGCGTCTCTATCATCTAAATAATCCGTTAAGTTATAGTAGGCTTTTTATAAAGATTTAGTATAATTACGTTTTTAAATTTGTTAATTGTCAATTTTTGTACATCACTTGGGAGTTTGTTAAAAAGCTTGGGAGTTGACGTAGACAAATTTCAGTCAGAATAGTTAGGGACTCATAACACAAGGTAATTGCTATTTTAATTAATATTTCGCAATTGTAGTTCTGGTATTGTATAAGTTATTCTAAGTCAATAACTGTATCTCAAATTATACCCAAATACGTTAAGTCGGTAACGGGCTCCTAGAGAAGGAAAAATACATCTATAGTCCACAAAAAAGGAAACTAACATCTATCCATCCGAACTTTCACCAAACTCCGAACAACATTGTAATATTAGCTTATACCTACTCATTATTCGTCATTATGTAAATTTTTGTACAAAGGTCAAAGTTGAACATAACATAATCTAATCCACACAAGGTTTCTAAGCATAATATTGTTTTATAAATACTCTTAAAAGTAAATAATGAATATTCAAATTTAATTATACTGAAACTAACGTATACCTTTCTTTATGTCTGCCAAGTAAAATAAACCTCACACTAATTATGCTTCCATCTAGCTAGAAGGTAAACATTTTCAAGAAAATCTAGTAACACAATGTTCCCGAAGTTCTAACTCGATGAAAATGCTATTAGCCTTCCGCTCTCCGCTCCGCTTCTCCATTGCTGTTTACTCCAGAAATTAAGGTCGCTGGATTTAATAAAGCTGTTTAAACTGCACGTAGTAAATTGTCAAGATAGTGCGTTTAAATTTGAGTCATTACTTTGATGAACAATGAACGATAAAGGTATCTACTTAAAAGTCATTTGTTATATGTCAAATGAGCTCTTTCTCTTAACTCAATCCTTTTTAAAAGCCTTTAATAACATAACGAATATACAATTATTTACAATAAAATACAGAAAAAACAGTTGAATCATCTAAAGACCATTGCAAACGATCTATAGATAACTCAACTGCTCCAGATCACTACGAGGCGGAAGTGTCCCCAAGACACTGGCTGCAATGCTTATGCGTTGGCCCAGCTAAACGCCAGCTCTCGGATCACACGTCGCTTCGACCAGACGTCCAGAAATAATTTATAAAATGCGATGGGCCCCGGTACCCCGTTGACCTAGTGTCTCGACCCCAAATGGCTCAAATACGTAAGCTCTGTCGATACTTCCATATTTGCGCCGCTTGAGATCTTCCGCTGAATCCTTTTTTATTTAGAAACTAGTTGTTGCCAGCGGCTTCGTCCGCGTTGTTCTGGGGTGCAAAATAGGTACATATATAAACTTAGACATCACATTTTTATCCCATGGGAACTAATTTATGGGATAAATGGTAGCCTATGTGATGATCCAGGTTATAATCTACATATATACCAAATTTCATCGAAATCGGTTCAGCCGTTACGGCGTGATTGAGTAACAAACAAACAAACATCCAAACTTTCGCTTTTATTTATTTATGTGATGTAGAAATATTTTTTTTCGTTCTGGCTGACAATGTCCAGTATCCTAGAATGTCTGGTATCCTAAAAAGTCCAGTCCCACAATGTCCAGTCCATAATGACTAGTGTCCAAAATGGTCCAGTTTACCATAACGTCAAATTATTTTTTTATGGTCTTAGTGTCCTAAATAGTATAGTGTTCTTTCGACACTCCATGGGTTTTTGCTTTACTGATGAATCTGGCTGGACGTATAATCTGGATCCGCGCTTGCGTAATGCAATTTATTGCTTCAAGTAACTTGGGTAGAATGCAGTGCTTGACTGATAAATCTGTTGTTTACATATAATAACGTATGTTCTTAGAAAAGGACATTTTTAACATCTCGGGTAAGTACTACTCATCCCAGACTTCCCGTTCCTGGTTAAAATTAAAGGTAATTCAGAGGTCTAAATTTTCTATAACAGCTGTCACACTTCATATCTCGGGAACTATTTATTCAACATAAACTTGCGATTCTAGGCTCAAATGGTATTGGAAATACTCAATTCAATTAATCTTCAATTCCTTTCACGTGTAGGTATCAGGAACGAGTAGCCTAGAGTACTTCCCGAGATACTACGGTATGTGACATTTTTCGTAAGTTTTGGTCATTTGTTGTCATTTTGGACAACTCCTTTCTTATTTGACAACTCTTATTTTGGTACGATTGGTATGTGGACCTTTTCATACTGGATGTTTTAGGAAAGTGGATATAAGAGGACACTGGACTTTTTAGCATAGCAAACGTTGTCGAAGACTCGAGACATTGTCAGACAGAACGATTTTTTCAATGAATAAAAATCAAATTATTCTTGATGGTCACGTAGACTATTTCATTTCATATAAAATCTTTCCAATTTTAAATTTATTTTATCCCTAGCTATACTGAACCTTAGACGAGCGCGATAAAGCTTGTTTTGCATTGCAAGCTAATTGCGAGATCGCCTACTAGAGAGTACGCGCGGGTAGGCTCGGGCGGCGGGGTTAGGCAGGGCGCGGCGGCGACGGCGTGGTATCCACGTGTAGCCGGCGCATGCGCGTCGCAGCCCCGGGACTAGGGGCGTAGGTGAGGGTGGCCGCACTACCTGCCGTAGAGGAGCCGGCCGAGCACAGGGGCTGTCGACTCATCACATCTGCTCTTCGCCCGTATCGAGGGGTGCACGATAACTCTTTTGTACCGCGAGTTCGATTCACCCGAGTGATGCGCCAATAACGTTTCAGTTTCCTTATTTTGCCAAATTTAAAAACAAGATTTTTATAATATCAAAATTACCAATCGCGTAATCCGGTCTTCGTTGCAGCGATGCCACGTGCACGTCACATTTGGAGTAAGAACTTTAATCATTTTATTTATTTAATTTTAATTTGAGGATACTAATTTAATTACCATGTTTTGGCACTCTAATGACTTAGATTAGAATGGAAGTCACTTGTTGCTGCTACGCCTCTACTCCTTAGTATTCCGTAGGCAAGGTTACGAGACTTTCCTCGTGTTTGAGAAAATTTTATTATAATTTTGCTTCCTGTTCTGTATTGGTTGCATTTAGGTTGTATTTAAATTGATTCAAGTAATAGTATTTTTTAAAATTTCGCGACCACTGTACATTATTATTATTATTTATGATTTTTATCAACTCTGCTCAGAAAAGCTGGCAAATAGGCTGAGGTGTCCCGTGCACCTAAGCCAAGTTTCCCTCAGTGGTTCGGGTGGTAGCATTTTAAACCGGTGTACATTATTATTATGAGCCACTTCTGTCCCACTGCTGGGCAAAGGCGTGTACATAATTTCTAATATTAAACGGGAATTAATAAAAAGGTAATTAATAAATACCTGTTTAATATTAGTAGCTATGATTCAAGTAAGTTTGTTTAACGTTTAGTACATTTTTACATTGATATATGGCCTAAAGGTATTGTACCCTATAATCCATTTCGAATTTCCTTATTAAACACTTTTATTATAATAATATCTGGGCTAAACGTTCTATCTTTTTTTAAACGCAAAACGTGAAAAAAATATAATTTTTTTTTTAAATTAGACCTGAAAATAAAATATGTATCTGTATGTTAAAAACGCGTTCTAAAAGTTCTCTGCTAACTAAATTATTTAAACTTAATATTGTTAAATAAAATTTGACGAACTGGTGATAAATTTGGGAATTTTGTATTTTTTATAACTATCCGCTATTATATTGATATACGCCTGCGATTATAAAAATATGCAAGCCTGTTTACCTCTTATTTTGTTTTGCATTCGGGTATTTTTTTTTTGTTAAAATATACAAAGATACCGTTACTTTCTCCATGTAAGTCCAGTGTGATAGTACTGAAATTTTAATTACCATATAGATTTAATTGGCTAAATTACCACTAATCTTATTCTTACCATTTAAACATTGTTTGAGTTGAATATAATTATATATTGTCTATATTAAAATGTTACGCTGAACTTTCTATTACTCATAAATACAGTAAGATTACTACAAATTACAAATAATACTCAGCTTTTGTTATCGGTCAAATCTATGTCTACATTTGGATATACGCCAATTAGACATAATATTTTCGCTTCAAATTTTTAATAACGATGCAACGTATTCATAGAATAATAGCTTTCCAAGAAAAAAAAACAAGACTAGTCAAGCGTACGAGTGTGACTCGCGCACCGAGGGATCCGTGCCTGCCTAAATTTGTTTTAAGTTAGCAGCACCGTCTAGTTATGAGCCTCAGAAAACCAAGTAAACTTTTAAGGCAGATTTCTAAAAAAAACTATTTCCAGATAAGGACTATGTTTTATATTTCCTGTATCAATCATCAAATCAACCATATTAATCTTATTGTTAGCAACTTCAGCATTTTTCACCATAGCTCCAAAACCGACATAAAAATTAATAAAAAAGTTTTTAAATGTGTAAATTTAGTTATTTTTCATGATTACCCCCACGTTATTTTACTATTTTGACATTTTGAACCCCGCCATTTTGGCGTCTTTGTCTGAGATGGGTAAATAGTATTTATAACTATTTCAAATTTGAAGCCAGTCAATTCCGGTCATTATGAGTTCTGTTTTTACTATTTTGGTCCAGAACACGGCAGTGGATTGTCCAACACATACCTACTTTAACTTCTCAGTTTCTGATACTGAACTGACTTATGAACAAAATAAAACTGGTCAAGTGCGAGTCGGACTCGCGCACGAAGGGTTCCGTACCATTATCTATAAAAACGGCAAAAAAATCATGTCTGTTGTATGGGAGCCCCACTTTAATATTTATTTTATTCAATAGCACAATTTTATTTATTTGCCTTATTTGAGGTTGGTGCCGATTAAGCCAGTCCTCTAAATTGTATGAGCGCCCATACAATTCAGAGGACTATCTTAAATGGCGTCTACTACATACTCAACTTCATGTCAACTGTATGGGGACATGTAATTTTCAACTTTTTTATAATATGGAAATTTTCTTTTATTTGTGCTGCTTTTTGCCAAATTTCGTGATTCTATGTCAACGGGAACTACCATATAGGTTTTCGACCCAAAACCTATAGAGTACTTCCGGTTGACCTATAAGTGTCAATTTTGGTTAAAATCAAGGTATTAACAGCACAAGTAAAAGGAAAGTTCCGAAAAATAAAACAGGTAAATTTTGATAATAACAAGTTTTAGTGATAATCTAAATTGGCCCATATCTTTTTATCGTTTTGACTCATGACACTTAATAGGGACTATAGACCTCAGTATCTGGTATAAATGTCAACTTGCTAGGCCCACACGTTCCTGAGAAAATCGATGATGACACACGGACAATCTTATAAGGGTTTCTTTTTTTTATCTTGTTAAGTACGGAACCCTAAAAAATCAGTAGAAAAAAATAAAATAAATCAAACGTTGCAATTTGATTGCACTATGCATAAAATAATGAAAATGAAATGCAAGTTTTTATACATTTCATAATTATATGTAAATAATTATTGATTTTGGTATTTACTCGTAAGTAATTGTCAAAAACTTATTCTGATGAAACCGAGGTAAATTTAATCAATTCATGCGATTTAATTCATATTAGACGACTGCAAACATGTCGCTGTTACAAGTATAAATTAAAAAAAAAAACTAATAACCTGCGACACATAAAAACCCTTAAAATCATGTTAAACTGCCATAGCTAAGAACCACCCCAGTTAAACTAGCTTTTAAGAAGTCCTGCGTCTCTGCGTCCGAATCGGTCCATCCGTGTACGAACTAAGGTCCGGAACTAGATCTGTGTTTCCTGATACCTACATCACGGGTATCTTTAAGTCGCGAGTGAATAGGTTTCTTCTAGGCAACCGTGTACCATCGTAGACTGAATCATCGCGCGCCATCAGGCGAGATCGTGCGCAAACGCAAGCCTATATATATTAAAAAAAACTACGATGCCAGAGTTATCTCCCGTCTTTTTGAGTCACGGTCACTGAGAGCATCAGGCTATCAGCATAAAAGCTGAATGTCATACATAGACATACGCATAGGGCAGTTTATAATTAATTAGTCCCTTATCCGATTGGTCATCATGCGTATCGTACAGTCATCGGCGAAATATTAAAGCCGATACGATGATACACAGATCTTTTCCATATAGGTATAACCTCGAAATGACTTTTTTATTTTTCTCAAAAACTATTGTATTCCTCAGTTCCCCACCCACCAGGCGGGGGTTTACCACCTCCCCACTTATCCTTTCCCTCTACCCCCAACCCCGTATCGAATTGGACCTAAAGGAAACTCCTTCCCAATGTACTGTCAAAAGTGTACTATTGGTGTGGAACTATAGGATTTAAATTAAGGCTATGGAAAATTTAAAGGAAGCGCAATTTACTCGAAAGTATTTAAATCACTCTCAAACTAAAGGCAAAGCTCTCAGTACTCTCAGTAAACTGCTCAGTAAGCAGCGAGAAACTTTAACGTTGGAAGTTGAAACCGCTTCATACTAAAGGTAGAGACCACTTGATATATATCTAATCTTTCTCTAGTGGTCTTAACTCTGTATCTTTGATTTTTCTTCTTTAGGTAAGTTTGCACTACCGTTACTTGATACATCTAATAAAATGTAAAAATACCTTTAGTACAAAATCTGTAGAGTATGGTACTTTATGAACATACATTTTCAACACTCTTTTGGGCAACGTACTGCATCCTCAACACAATGAAAACTAACGCAGGGTATATAATTATATATTAATTATATTTGATATACATAACTTCATATGAATAAAATGTTTGTATAGTATTATCATTCTTTTCTTCTTTAATTCTCAGATTTTGTATTATTGTTGTAACTTAAACAACCGGTAGACGAAACTAAATTGAATTTTAGTTGAGTATTGGACCCTACGTGGGGAGTTGGGGACGCAGCGGTAACTTGTGCCGTATGTAACTGTGGTTAGGTTAGGTTAGGATGTCTGATATGATTGGTGGGGACGAGGGGAACTTTCAACGTTCTCTTTGTGGCTACCGGCTACCTTTGACTGATCTCGGATTAATAAATGGTTTTGCGGTGTCCAGAACACCGAGCTCTATAATCTCCTGCCTCCATTATCTGATGGTCACTGTACACGCCGGTGTATGATATTGTATTGTCACCGTAACTTGAATGAAACCTATTGCTTCTTAACTACAAATATAAATACTAGCTGCAGCGCCAGGCGTCGCAAGCATGGTTTGACTATAAAAACACCCTTCTTCTGTGCAGTCTGGTAAAAGTTAGCATATATCCCAATCCATGTCATAATCTACCTGCAAATTTCATCGAAATAGGTGCAATGTTAGAAATGTAGTCGTGAAAATGTTAGAAATATTATTATTAGTAAGGATATATATTTTCTAACCTATGCTGTCCTTTTCTGGAGAAAGATCTCCTTAAATTCCTTCCATTACTCTCGATCTTCAGCTTATTATAATGATATTTATAGTACATTGTTAAACTAGGGCTGTAAACGATCGATTATTGTACACCCGAGATATTTTAAATCTCTATACCACTTTTCATTACGAATGCGAGGAAATTAAAAAAAACTATTTATTGTTTATTGCTAGAAAGAAAATTTGCGTTCCCGGTATCGATTGTTTTTTTTTGACCACTAAACTATGGGCTCTCTTAATATTAATTAGAAATTAGGATTTGTCATGGAGGTTGTATTTCAGAATAGCATATGTAACTTCTTATATTTTTAAATAGAAAGAAGTATTGGTCATGGATGGTATTCAATTTAAGCTAAATATTAATGCAATGAGTCTCATCTATTTTTTGTATTTACTTTCGGCTCTAGAGCCACAAATAGCATTTACGGAGCCTTTATCGAGTTAACAATGACCAACTTTCCGAGCGATAATAAAATATTGATTTGCGATATATCAAGCACATACGAATATAAAAGAACAATTATTTATTGTATGTGAATCGTAGTTGTAAAAGAATCATTCTACTACAATAATGTCTGGAATTTTCATTAAACGAACGTGCAAGTAAGCTTATATATTTTTTAAACACAATGGAGCGATGGAGAAATAACTGAGAACGATCCGATGCAATTAGACTCGGAAGATAATTGAAATATATCTAAGCTAAAAACTTCATGCTATCTATCGTAGCAGGAAAAATAAATCATTAACGTCACAATAATTTTGTTCTATTTTTCACATGTTAGGCTGCGTGTTTGGCTTTGGGTAGGTTGTTTGACAATAAATTAATTACAAAAATAAAATTATAGATTTTATTCAATTGACTTATGCACTAAGTTACTTCACCATGGATTATCATGCCACCACGGCTTTTGAAGCGTCAACGTTCCAGCTGTTCTCGAACCGAACGGTCTGATACGTGGCGATGATAAGCGGCCTGACGGTATGACTCTTGTACCTTGGGAGAAGCGTAGGCCTTTGGTGTGGGACGTCACGCGCGCTACTCTAGCGCCATCTCATCTTTCTGGTACAGCAATCAGGGCCGATGCGGCGGCAAATTCATCCGAAGATTTCAAGCGGCGCAAATATGGAAGTCACGACAGAGCTTGCGTATTTGAGCCTTTTGGGGTCGAGACACGGACTTCATCGTGGGTCGAGACCATGGGTACATGGGGTACCGGGCCCATTGCGTTTTCAAAACTCTTTCTGGGCGTCTGGTCGAAGCATAAGATTTGCAATTCAGCGGAGCAATGCAGCTAGTGTCTTGGGGAAATTTCCGCTTGGTAGTGATCTGGAGCAGTTAAGCTATCTATATATCGTTTACTATATATCTATACTTTAGACGATTCAACTGTTTATTATGTATTTTATAGTTATGTTAATAAATGCACATAAGTCATCATCATCATCCACAGCCCGACTTCTCCCACTGCTGGGTATAGGCCTCCCCAAGTTTGCCATCCGCCACGGTCCTGCGCTAAGTCTCACCCATTGACGGCCCGTTACTCTGACGGCGTCCACCCATCTCGCTGCCGGACGTCCTTACCCTTCTACAGCCATTCCTTGGCCACCATTCAGTTGCTAACCTGCTCCACCTGTACATAAGGATTCCGCCTTTACATTTTTGTCTGGTTGTGGTGCCTGATCTATTAAGTACTGTGAATTCACACCTGCAAAAAGGTCATTCGAATTCCTATGTAAATTGCGAAACGAAACCCCGTACAACTTCTTCATGTCCTCTCCGTGTATCTCGTTTATCATATATATATAATCAGGCATTTAAATGTATGATTAAAAATAAAACTAATGTATGAACTAGTAGTATATACGGTAGGTATAAGTTGTTAAACAGATGTGTTGTGTATGAGGTAGTCTGCTTTTAGACTACCAAACCACGCTGTTACATTATTACTTAGCAGATTCAGGTCGATTAAAACTTTAGTTCGTAGGAAAACGCGTTCATTTGTTTAGTTCAACGTGCACTTTGAGTAATAACTTTAATATTATAAAATTGTGGAAGGAGAAGCACCCACCGCCGCCTGGCTTTGTTGCACCTCACGAACACCTCCCTCCTGGATACAGCTTTCCGTGGCCGATCTGGAAATCTATCAGCCTACTTCGGACTCAGGTTGGCTGGTGCAGGAGAAACCGCTGTAGGTGGGGAATTCGAGACCCTTCACTAACCAGCTGTGATTGTGGGCACCCCCTCCAGACCATGCCTCGCCTGCTTAAATATTTTCTGTGCCCTACTACCTGCACAAGGGACGACCTTAACAAGGCTACTAACACTGGAATGGAAGTGGCCAGGTTCTACACAATGCCAATTTAGTTTCGAACCTATAAATAATTATGCAAAAACCATTGACACGATAGAAGAAGATTATAAATTCGAAAGTAACTTTGTCTGTCTGTTTCTTATGTTTTCCCAATAAGATTATGACGTGGATTGAGTCATAGGTAACTTTATATTTACAAAGCACACGTGCGGGTCAATGCGAGGAAACAGTTAGTTTATAAAGTTATTATACGGGATTTATTACGTACTGTTTTATCGGTGCGGTGTTACGACCGACAATATTTCGGTTTGATTTATGAAAGTTATTGCATAAGGTTGCAATTTCGTGAAGGTTAATCGGACGTGTTATAAAAGCGCATTATAATACCCGCTATAGGTATATACTGAGTGAGAGCAACTGCCGTACATAGCGTACCGTAATGCGTAGAGTTATTTGCGTTTATTTAGAATAAAGGTATCATCGGAATCTATGCGGTACCATTAGCATATGGAATCGGATTTAAAAGTAGTTGTAGTGGATGCTGTTAGCTTGAACGGTCTTCTAGTCCATGGCTTCATTAGTACAAAGTAGTTTTAAAGAAAAAATAGTGTGGGATGGGAGTTTTCTTTGACATTACCGGTTTCCACTATTATAATCTCGTCTTACTGGTTTTACTACGCACTATGCAATCGTATCGAGTTCCATTACGTACCAGTACTAAGGACAATACAATACTTATCTTGATTTATTGAACGGGAAGTTGGCCAAGTGACGTAAACTTTAAAACATTGATAGAACGCAAGCCAGTTAATGTTTTTCTCTAAAGGGATAATATTGATTGCAATAATGTTGCCTAAGATCTAATACTGTTATCCGGTGTGTTCGGTATTTATGTAATAAACCGATAAACTGAATGAGTACTGAATAGATGAGGTCACTAGGTCTTGTGAATTTGACACACGTGTTATTTCTCACTATACTTACCGGTTCGGTTCAGACATCAATTATAATCAGTCGACTTCCTCCTCTTTGTGACCACTGGCCAGTTGCTTGTAAATTTCTCGGGAGAGTTTATTTACAGAAAAAGGCAGAATACTTATATGTCTACCTAAAGTCAGGCCATTTTAATAGGTAACATTTGACGTTTGTTGACGTCTGTCAGTTCGGTACAACTCGTATCCGTCATTATTACAATAAATATGTAATCGTAATTGAAAAAAGTTAAGCAATTGTGCAGTTCTAAGAAAACGAATCAATATATTATTTTATGCCCGCCGTTACAAGGTTACGTTGTTGAATTTTGATGAATTGTCAAATGTTACCTATTAAAATGGCCTGACTTTAGCACCTAGCAGGGCAACCCGCTATATATTTATGTGTGTATGAGTGCGGATTGTTTTAAACCCTCCGTCGTCCGAGACACGTTCTCGGAGACCCGGATGACGAAATCACTTCCGCTAATGCGGGTGAGTCATCCACATTAGACAGAGCAAACACTCCACAAATACACCGACCTCGCCGGCGAGGTCGACGAGTCCCTTTAGTCGCCGCCTACACGAGGTACAAGCACGTACCCGGGCGTTTCTCTCCTATCCCTGTCCCGGCAACAGCCCAAGCCGAGGTTCGTACCTAAGTGGTGCCCTTGCGCTAGTTGCCTCATCAAAAATAAAATTATAGGGCTGAGCGTCTTCTGCGCTCGCCAAAAGCTCGGTTAAGCTGCAACGGCCTCAGAGGCCAACAGCGAGATAAGTCCATTCGAAAAAAGAATGCGGATTGTTTTGCTATTTGCAGGAAACAGGTTGTGTTTCATTGTCGTTGTTCTTATGCTGAATTGTTATTGTTAGGTTTTTGATATACGATTACACATAATCAATATCAACATGTTTAAAAGTGCTTTTTGAATTTAACAGCTTTTAATAATTCAAATATAAAACTTTTCTTAATAGTTTTGTAAACCAGTGTCTAAGATAAATGTTGTTTGTTTTATATAGCTAGATAAATGTATTGGCGTATGATTGACTGTATTTTCAGGAAAGTGAATGCAATGTGGCCCTGTCGTCAAAGTCGGTTGATCATAGATCATTGCGTAGCTATCACAGCCAGCTTTGATGAGCATGGACTCATTCGAAAAAGCAACGATGCCGAAGCTTTGAACTCTAAGAAGATGTTCGCGGGTTTCTCGAGCCTAGCCTGTCAAAGTGGCGGTGACTATGTGTATCAATGTCATATCACAGCCACTTTGATGTGGTCGGTTTTCTGAGATCTATCGTCTCAGCAGCAAGTCACTTTGTTTAGTTTTAAGGTGTTATCTGAAAACCTGTATTAGTAGATTATTAGAACTATATCTTCAAATACTAAGATTTTAATTGTATTTATAAAGTATAAGCTTTCCAGTTGCAGATACTTTGTAAACTTTTTTTTCTTTTTATAGGTACTTAATGAATTACACATGAAATATAACAATATGTTTGTATTTAATTTTATTTAAACTTATTACGATGCTTATCACCGTCACATGTCGTGGCATCGTAATACAAAATATGGTATATTGTTAGGACTACCTCCACGCATAACGTGGGCTATTTTATATTCGAGCACACCACTTTTGGCTATTGGTAAAAAGGTTTGTTATTATCCGTAGTGAGATTATACCTCTTTGTAAACTATTGTTGATATTAATTAGTTTGTCATTAGTATTAGTAAAGGAAGGTCCATTGATGGCGACCGAGACCGACGACGACATTCGGCGAGGTCGTGCGACCCATTGTTTAGTATGGGGTTTAAAATTATAAACATTATAGTGGTAGAGCGCTGACCGACGCAATCCATCGCGTCGCACGCCTCGCTTCATAGTAAATAGTTGGTCGCACATCGCGGTCTCCAATATTAAATGGTACCTATACATTAGCATAAGTCCTACTGACTAGATACTTTTAGGGTTCCATACCTTAAAAATAGAAAAGGAATCCTTATAGAATCACTTCCTTGTCCGTCTGTTTGTCTGTCAGTTTGTCCGGTCTGACAAGACCCATTTACCACCATGTTGAAGTTATTAAAAATGTAATTTAATTGCCCTTAGAGCTGTAACAATGTCAAGCGTCGTAAGTCAACGCAACCAAAATATATGTGTCGTTGAATAGGTCTTTCAAAAATACGGTTTGCTCAACACTTTTTTGATACAAGAACCCGTTTACGAAACATAGAGCCTCAAAGTTAGGCATTTTCGTAATATTCATGCCCCACCTCTCTCCTCCACCCCCTATCAGCCAACATGCTATTCTTGTATGCCTAAAAAGTATCCACAGTAGTAGCACAGTAGTGTTGTTGTAAAGAAAAATTATCCAAAGCTTTGGTAGACCTTACTACACGAGCAGTAGTCGACCAACTTATATCGGTAATAAGGGTTGTAAACAGTTCATATAATGTTCATACAAAATGAACAAAATCAGCTGCAAAATTAACTTTGTATTTTAATTAAAACAAGATAATTAACATTTCGAGTTTCTGGGCCTTACGAGATATCGAAGTAGATTTATCTTGGTTTTTAACACACTCCTCGATTTCTTCATATTATGTCGTATGATAAACGTGTTCTGGAGTGGAGACCAAGTCTAAGAAAGCGAAGTGTAGGATGCCCTCCGGCTAGATGGAGTGACGATTTGCGCGCTGTGGCTGGCAAGGATTGGACGAGAAGAGCTGAGGATCGGGCTCAATGGCGCACCCTGGGAGAGACCTACGTCCAGCAGTGGACTGCTATAGGTTGATGATGTCTTAGATATAGACAGATAAGTAAACGCAGGATGAGTTAGAATTATAGCACACTCGCACGATACTTTCGAGCAGCGATTTTGCTTCATATCGCGCGTTTCAGCGATTGCTTCGACGCTGCATCGCGTTTTGGCTACGTGCTGCGTTTAATTTTGCAACAATTTCTTCCGCTAATATACTCTTCTTTAGATGTGTATCCATTCATCGCAAATTAGATTCCAGATGTGAAGAAGTTCTTGAAACGTGGTGTATCCACTCATTCCAAAACGTTATAAATAATGTGTTTCCTTCGTCTCTTTATAATATACCTACGTAAAAAAATAATGGAGCCCTTCAAAAGTAAGACGCGAGCTGCTAATTGGATGTAACCAATACCGCCTTCAGCGCGATTGATACTCTTATCGATAAAGCGGGAAGAAGTGCAGCTTCATTAGAATCCATGATAATGGTGTAGCTTCGTCAAGATCCAGTGCAACACTGAGCCGTGTTCCGCAAATGTAAAAGCATCACTAAATTTCTGTCACTGGCATTGGAATATGTGCGGAGTGTAGCGTTTATTCGCTGCATCATCAATCCACATTAGTCCATTGCTGGGCATAGGCCTCTCTCTATACGCGCCACTAAGCCCGGTCTTCGGCTCTTCTCGTCATCCACTTTCTGCCTGCTGCCTTTTTTAAGTCATCGCTCCACCTAGGCAGGAGCGTCCCACTACGTTTGCCAATGTATTTAATTTATACTACCTAATGTTACACAAGTTATAACAGATATAAAAATCAAAGTCGAGGAGTTGGCTCTTGTGGACACAACCGTATTCTTAGGTATAACCCTAGATAATATGGGGGCCCTCACATTGAAATTGAGAGACTTAGTGCTGCGGCATTCAGAGTCAAAAAGGTCCGTCTTTTTACAGACGTAGGCATAGCTAGACTAGTTTACTTCAACTACTTCTACAGCATTATGTCGTACGGTATACTGCTGTGCGAGTGCTGCAGATATATACACCATTTTTGTGCTGCAAAAGAGGGCTGTTCGTGCAATTTATAATATGGGCCCCAGAGAATCGTTACGCCATAAATATAAAGAAATAAATATTATGACATTGCCTTGTCAATACACATCTATTAAAATCTGATGTATGTTCTCAAAAATATTAATGTATATAATAAAATAGCAATACTCATAATCGTAATACTAGAAATAAAGATAACCTCACAATTGCCACTTGTAGACTCCATAAAGTAAATCGTTTAAAGGGCAAGGTGTACGCGTTTAAAACAAACTGCCAAGTGATGTACAAAAATTGACAACTAACAAATTCAAAAACGTAATTAAACAAAATCTTTACAAAAAGCCTACTATAACATATCAGATTATTTAGATGATAGATAAGCTTGGTATTGAAATTACTCCAACTCGGTCTAAAATGCTACAATTTAGACGTAATTTATTTTCTTTATTGTTATGTGTTCTATAAGGACCATTAAAAAGAACAACCATCCTTGTTTCTTGCCTTTCTATCCTGCCTTGGTCGCTTGAAACGATCACTTTGAAACGTCAATTTTACTGCCAGGAACAGGCAGTCAAATTGACGTTTCAAAGTGATCCTTGAGATTTTAATGAATAAAATATTAATTAAAAAAATATTTCGAATTTGATTTTGATTTTTGTATTCGGAATATATGTCTAGTCCACTGCCACTTTGGCTTGCTGATCTTCTATGTCGGCTATGTCGATGGCCTTGTCGAATACTCTCATTGCGGATTTTATCCTTTAGAGTAACTCTGCGGGCATAGCCCGTTCCTTACACTGGTACAGCTCGCTGCGCAACCATACACTGGGGTACCCCTGCCGTGAGTGTCCAAATCTCATCAGATCAGAATGTCGCTGCATCGGGCTTCCGAAAAACAACTAAATCGCCGATCGCCTATGCTAAAAGTAGCAAGTCTGCTATGGTATTTAGGGCATTTCATAGTCATTAATAAATAATGTTTCATGTTTGTTTTACAATAGATGTTGCCTGTTGATAAAATTTACGGTACATGTCGGTGAAGAATCGAAGAATCAAAACAGATATCCTTAAATTTACAATTAAATACAAATATTACTGGACATTTCACACAGCGCTATCTAGCCCGAAACTAAGCAGAGCTTGTACTATGGGAACCAGATAACTGATAGAATAGTTATATACATTTTTTTTTGTAAATACATACTTATAATATATGAGAAACAACCAGACCCGGAACAAATATCTGTAGATCATGCAAACATTTGTTCCGCGGCGGGAATCGAGCCCACTACCTCCTGCGTCCCAGCCGGCTATTCGCTCACTGCACCACGGAGGTCGTCAATAATAATTAATAATAATAATTAATTAATTAACTCTTACCTAACAACTAAAAAAACATTTAAATTCAAAACCCAACATAAAACAAGATAAGAACTGTATACATTCTGAACTTCAATAAAACATTCGACACGTAGGTACACACTGGTGAGTCATCGACTTTAAAAATATCTTGATAGGAAGCTCAGCGGCAAGATAAAAAATTATGCAGAGACCTGTTTAAGTACACTTTCAAAGCATTCGGCTGTGCTTTGTCGGAGACACCGGAACGGAACTAAGCTACCTTCTCATGGTAGCCGTACCGAACACCTATCTAAGAAACACTCATGTTGCAAAGTTAAATTAAGGTTTATTTAACTACTTTTATTGTACGACAATAGCTAAGTAAAACCGCTGACGTTATTGTTTGACATCTATGTGTTATAATAGTTATTTCAGGTATACTCCATCTTCAGAAGTCCGTGGCCCATTCGTGAAAATGGTTGTGCGGTGTTGTCCCAATCATATCACAGCCATTTTTGACGAGTCGGGCTGCGTGACGGTCCTGCTTTTGCTGACGAGACTGAACCGAGTCCAAGTGAGAAACAGGAGGGCTTGTCGCTCTCAGAGTGGCTGTTTTATGAGTTAACATATCCATATCACAGCCAGCTTTGATGAGCGAGGGGCACCCCGCACTCATCCAACGTACTACTGAAACTGAAATGAATAAAACGCAAAGAAGGAGTCGACAAAGTGGTTGAGACTATGTGATAACGATTCATATCACAGCCAGCTTTGTTGACTCGTTCGATGCCATAACGTCGGTGACACTATACACATTTTAAAACTAAGAATGTGTTCAACTTTCTTTCTTGGTTTGTCTTCTCGTAAAAATGCGAGAGTAATGTACGTGTGGGCAGTTTTCATACAATTTCATTAAATAAAGAAGAAAATATTTTCGTCTTTTCTTTTTTTATATATATTTTAATTGATTATTCTGACTTTCAGGTACACATTGGACCATCCTACCGAGGACGCGCGACATATCCACATCACGAATAAATTATTAAGTTACTAGTAATAAATTATTTCATAATGGTATTAAAAGTATTTTCTTCCATGTTCCTATATCAAATATGATAACTTATAATAACGTTTAGGTATATATTTTTATTAAAAACCAATTTTATTATAAATATTTACAATAAACTCTGGGAAATTAAAAGCACTTATTTGTTTTATAGAAAAATTCGTTTGTGCACTGTCCTTCGGATTGAAAGTTAGGTAGTTTAGTATGGATTTTTTCTTTATTCCGGTGGCCACTAAAACAGTTATTGCCTGTGATCTTCAATACAATACCTAAATCGCAATACGAGATATACCGTCCAGGGTACAAGATACAGTAAAATAGAAACCGTACAGTAATACATAATTTAAAAAATACTGGATATTAAATAATAAAAATACAGCCGAATGTATCTCCTCCTTTTTTGAAGTGGGTTAACATTGATTACGGTGAATTAGGCTGCTCCTACAAAAGTTTTTACGTATATAAAACTAATCTGAAAATGAAGAATTACCTAGTCATTTATATACTATTATTTACAATTAGTTATGAAAGTTAAGTAATACCCCCTGCGTGTAGGCCAGGATCAGTGATTGAGCGAAACGAGATTTCCAAATCAACTTGGCCGAATCGGCGGGCGTTTGTATGTATGTTTGGCCGAGGATAACTTTTGAAGCGTTGATCCGATCTTCGTGAAATTTGGTAAAAATCGTCAAAATGTTGGGGTTTAAGAGAGGTAAAAAAAAATCAAAGTAAGACAATCAGGCCAAGAGTTCTAGAGATATAACGAAAGTTTGCTGTTAGTACATTCTGGGTTCCGTAGTTAAATTTAAAATCCTTGCTATTTTTAGTTTAGGCCTAGCAGATGTTTTGAGTTATTAACCAAAATAAAAACTTAAATACTGATCGCGCGGTGGCGATTAATATAGCAAGATTTTTTATTTATTTATTAACAAAATCTACAGCTCTTAAAAATAAAAGTTTACAATGATCGTGTGTCTATCCTACAGCCAAAAACAGATTTACAATTTATAGATCTAAAATTAAATAACGACGACAATCACTAAAATAACATACATCCATCTAGGTATTTCCATTACAATGGTCACTTTTATTTGCTTCATAGTCCCCACTACTGGGGCATAGTGGGAGTATGAAACTACCCCGGCTCGATCAAAAGCCTTCCTGCGAATTGTGAGTCTAGAAAAAATAGGCAAATTAGGCGTAGTCTCACGTTTCAGAACGATCTCGCCTCATGGTCTGTTAATTATCTAGGATTTTTATTCACACTCGTGAGATCTCAGTTCTTACCGAACCACTAAACCCGTGGAAATGTCGAATTTGACAAGTATCAAAATACCATTAACGAATAACTTAACCAAAAGACACATTGGATTATCGTGCTGTCAAAATATATATCCAATATTAACTAGTAGGTATTTCAGAGTAATTTTTCAATTTATAGTAAAACTTGGTTATATTTCATAGTTCATAGTTATTTTATTGGTAAAAAATCAATTACAAGTCATTTCTTAAACATAACATAAAATAAAATTGGAACCTACAGAGGTTGGTACAATAATACTCATAAATTAAATTTAATTATTCATAAATTTGAATTGTTCGTAAAATAAATGAAAATAAAAAAAGATCAACTACGTTTGGTCAACCTCATATGGCGTCAGTTCGACTAACCACCGTTTGAGCTTGTTTTTGAAAGATTGTGTCGAGCAGGCGTTTCTTATATCCTCGGGGAGTCCGTTGTAAATACTGGGAGCCATAACATGCACCAGTTTCGACGTTTTGGTCAGCCGATGGGAGATTGCCCGCAGTTTATGCCCGTTCCGCGTGTTGTACCTATGGCCTTCTCCACGGGTGACAAAGGATTCCAGGTTGTTCCTAGCGTACAACGCCGTTTGGAATATGACTATGGCAGGCACTGTCATTATCCTCAACGATCTGAAATAGGACCTCACCGATGTCTCTCGTGGTTCTCGCACGATGGCTCTCACGGCTCGTTTTTGAATTCTGAAGACGCGCTCTACATCGGCAGCAGGCCCAAATAACTCAGTGCCATATTGAATCAATGAGTGCACTGATGTGAAGTAGCAACCCCTGACCATCTGCGTGGGCAAGATCGCTGAGACGCGCCAAAGTGCGAAGCAAGCTCGCCAGACCTTTCACATAGTTTTTCGATGTGGTGTTCTCACGTCAGGCCGCTATCTAGCTGAAAGCCAAGGAGGTTTGTTTGGTACACCTGATCGACAAGCTGTGTCTCAATTCCGACGGATAACTGTCAGTATTTGCGACCTGCCAAATTAAAATGAGTAAAATGAGTCTTGCTTACGTTCAGTATTAGTCCGTTGGCTTTAAACCATTTGCCCAGTTCAGCTGCAACCGCGTTTAACTTCGTTTCTAGCAAGTCGACGGTCTTCGCAGTGACAATTGCCGCAACGTCATCAGAATACATCATTACGTGCCCCTCGTTGACGTTCTCTGGTAGGTCGTTAAGCAGAGGTGATAACATAATATTTGAAAGGGAGGAGCCTTTCACAACACCGATTTGCGTGGTGAGTGGCTTAGACTTAACATCGCCTCCAAATCCAACTACTACTTGACTTCGCCCTGACATGAACTCGATTAGGAGTTGTAGCGGTGGGCCGTAGTGTCTCATCTTGTTGGCGAGCACATCATGATCGGCAACATCGAATGCCTTCGAGAGATCGCAGAAGATGACAGCTACGTGTAGCTGCTCCTCCCGTGCCTCAAGCACTCGGCGCACCAGCTCACGCACCAGCGCTGTCGTGGACCTACCTGCCCGGTATGCGTATTGCCGGGGGGACAGCATCTCGCCCTTCGTCAAGTATTCCATCAGGCGAGTACTTAGTCCATTCTCAAATACTTTAGCGATACTCGGAATGATGGACACTGGGCGATAGTTATTGTTGTTTCCCTGCTTTCCCTTTCCTTTATAGAGAGGTGACACCTTCACGTGCTTCAAAACGTCGGGATATGATCCTCGCTTTTGGCACTCGTTGTATAGAGAGGAAAGAGCGCACGAAAGATCTCGCAGGCTGCATCTCGCAGGATAGCAATGGACAGGTCGTAGGCGTCTTTCGTCTTTTTATTCGCAACACCAGCAGTCAGAATGCGGAATACTTCTAGAGGAGTGAACACCCGCAGCCTTAACGAGCTCTGGGCCGGCTCGCGTGCTGCTCTCAGCGCGCGCATGGCTCTTGTTACATCAGCTGGAGGAGCGTTATAAGCCGCTGCGGCTCCCACAAAGTGGGAGTTTACGGCGTCCTTCTTGCAAGGGAACCTGGAACCATCGATTCGTACTATAAACTCTGTATAATCAAATGGTCTCCTTGTTTTCCCGTTTCAGTTTTAACTACGTCCCACATGGTTTTTATAATATTAGGTGAATTATTAATTAAATTACAATAATAATTATTTCTTTGAATCATCAGAACATGCTCATATTTTATTATAAATTCATCTAGTTTAGCATTTAATTGTACATTATTAGGAAATTTGAGAATTAAGTCTCTCGTTTTCTGAATTAAACGGTTGAGGCATATGAGTTCTTCAGTAACCCACGTACTTCGTTTTTTATTTGAGTTAAGATTTTTTTTCGAAGGAAAGCATGTCTCTAACTTATTTTTAAGTATGTCTATTATCCCCTGACTGAGTGCCTCGGGGTAATTTGCGTATTTTAGCACTATTGCATCCCAGTCTACGCTCGCTACTGCAGCCACAAAGTTGGCTCGGTTCGCGTGAGTGTACGACCTACATAGGCGGCCGTGTTGGGCAGGCGGAAAGCGCGCCTCGCACGGAATGTGAACGCGCACGGCGTAGTGGTCGCTCAGCTGTGTGCGGACTGGTGCAGCGCGAGTGGCATCGGCGGCCTCACACCCGATCCAAACATGGTCGATGCTGGTGCACGACGTCTCTGTCACTCGAGTTGGAAAGTCAACAACATTGCGCAAATTATGTGTAGACAGTAAATCGTTCAATTTCTTTTGATCACTGTTCAATGGACACAAGCTATCGATATTGAAATCACCTGCGAAGACGCAATCCTTCTTACAATCCTTTAATTGCTCAAGAAGATTTTCCATTACTGAAAAGAATAGTAAGGTCGATGTCAGGTTTGATCTGTATACACATACACCAATTGTGTTTAGGTCAGTAAGCTCAACGGCTGAAATCTCGTATACTTGTTCTATTGATATATTGGATAGATGTTCAAGAGTTCTGAACTTAACATCATCCCTAACATAAATACAAGATCCGCCATGTTCAATGGATGGTCTACAATAATAGGAAGCTAGGCAATAGTTGTTTATGCTAATACAACGGATCTCATGTTCCGATCTCAAGAAGTGTTCAGTGATACATAACACAACGCACTGTAAGTCACTTGAGAGCAACACTTCTAGTTTGCTCGTTTTGTTCTTAATTGATTGAATGTTTTGATGGCATACTGACAGATAGTACTCATTGCCTTCGTCTTTATTGGAGGTCGTTATCACACGAACTATATTACCCGATGTACGTCGCCGTCCGGTCCTCACCCCGCGGCCTGCGGGGGCGCCCGGGAAACCACTCCGAGAAGCGTATACCCGGCGGCCAGAAAGCTGGTGTAGTTACCTGAGCATACACACTCTCAGGCATGCTTATCACGAAAGAAGCATGTCTCACTAAGCGTATGTTCCTCTTCTCTACAGAGTAGTTTGAGTTTACAATTTTACCTAGGAATAGTTGGATTTTGTCCGATTTAGTTTCAGGGTCGAAGTTCCAAGCCTGAATTGAACGTGTTCTTTCCACGGCTTTTAGCTCATGATCGTCGCAACCTGTTCCCATGATAACAGGTCTCTTTCTCCGTTGTCGTCCTACCACTTGCCAGTCATTTTGTTCAGTCTTATCCTCTAAACAGACTTCTTCGTGAGCTTGAATCGTAGGTTCGCTCGTCAATTTGGATCCGGTCACTGAAGTCCTAGTCATTGGTAAAGGCGCTGATGCATTACCAGCTGGAGAATTTACCGTTCTAGTTGTAAGCGGCGCATTCGATAGATTGTTTACATCTCACGTGGCTGATGGAGTAACAGCGCGGACCGCGCTGCATTTGCGATCACTTGACAGTTTAGTTATGGCGGCCACTGCATTTTGACGCGCAGCGCGCACAGGTCGCTGCAGCGCTGTCGGGATCACTGTATCGGTCGGCGACGGTACACTTGCTAATGATTTACTTTTGTCGTCAACATTGTTCGGAGATAATTTGGAAATTATCTTCGATTGTTCATCTATTTTCACTTCTAACGAGTTCACTTTATTTACCAGGCTTGTGATAGCCTTCTGAAGATCACGTATCACGTTTTCGAGCGTTTTTGTTGACATTTGGGCGTGAAACAAAAATATTCGAACGCGGAGCGCACTTCACACGACCATGTTCCGGGTCGAACCCCATCATATATATACTCATCATTTCTAGGATTGTCAAGATACTTACAAGAATATTTATTTGCATATAACATCAAGCCTTCTTTTTCCACAATCTTCATTTATAAATAAGTTGGGTTTGAACTAAAAACTAAAAATCGATTGCACTATTGAGTGAGGGGCAAACTAAGCCATCATTTCCTGAAGACCCCATGGACTTTATGGCGGACTACTTCTTGGCGGATGCCTTGAGGGAGAGACAGCGGAGCACGTGATATAGGTACCTTCCTATCACTGTTGAGTAAGTAACAAGCGATGATAGATTGAGAACGGAGCTGCAAGGGCTCACCGAGTTAATCTTCAAGAGGAACAACAGCTTCGGCCTAAAATCTGCTCCGTTATTTAGGGAGTTGCGATGTCTGTGATCAGGATAATAGGACGTTATAATGCACTACCCTAAAATTACAAATATAGGGGCAGTAGGTACCTATGAGGCCAATAACGACCAATACTATGCTGGCCAATTTATAAGGAGTTTATTGGCCACGTAAAGACGGTCCTCTGAGAAAACTTAACGTAAAGTAGTGTACCTTTAAAATTAGCGAAATTATCTGATAGTTGATTGGGATTTTTATTCACACTCGCGATATCACAGTTAGGGGCGAACCACTAACTACCACCTAGTAGTTTAGAACGGATTACAGTATCACAGAATAATCTACATTGCATATTATTTCTCTGTGTTATTTATTCATCTATGTTTATTTATCTATGTGATCAGCAACTAGCGCCATCTTGTGACTGACAAAAGGATGACTGCTTTCCAACCGGAATTATTTAGCGGATTTGGGGTGAGATGAGTTCGCCACCCCACGAGTAAGGGCGGCAGCTGCGCACACAATACGTCGCCGGTATTATTATTACCTACCGGTACCGCTGGTTATCATAACGCCAGACCACGAGGGATACATGACTTTAGATAAGTAATGGTTCGTCCATCTTATCTTGTATTGTACCCATACGAATTCCATACGTTCACGTTTCGTACCTACTCAATTGTGTGTGAGTGAGCAATGTAAGAAAAATATTTTAATATTGATTGCCAAGAGGGCCAAAATGGTGGGAGGAAAAATTTAAAAACAGGGTTAAGTAGGTACGTACTAGGTCAAGCATCTTTATAAGAGATATGTTATGTTAAGGGTTCAGACCTCTAAGATACTTTTTAAAGAGCTCAATTAGCAAAATATGTCGAGGTGACAGAGAAAACAGATGATAAACAAGGATTTTAGTACAAATTACTATTTCAATAAAATACTATACTTTCATGTTATTTAGTTATGAACATTATGTAAGCATTTCCAAATCCTTATGAAAATTATAATTTTTTTAATCATTTATTATAAATTAACTTTGCATCAAGTAAAATTTAACGAATTTGATTCTGTAACATTACATCGACAATAATAACGGAAGGGCGCTTGTAAACTGGCAACACTGGTTCCTTGCATACGCCCGTTTATAGTTTCTTGGGGTTTGTTCCCGCTAGTCCCCTGTTCCAGCCAGCGGGGCAGCGAAGTTTTAAGTAGCGTTTGACAGGGGTCAAACGCTACTTAAAACTTCGCTTAATTATTATTTTTTATTTAATATTAGCAGGGACATGGTTGGTAAATATTCATCATTATCATATCGGCCACAGGACGTCCACTGTTGAATATAGGCATCTCCCATAGATTTCCAGAGCAGAGAGTATAAGTTTAAAGGGCAAGTTGTACGCTTTTATCTCCCAAACTCCCAAGTGTTGTACAAAATTGACAATAAACAAATTTTAAAACGTCATCATCATCATCATATCAGCCGTAGGACGTCCACTGCTGGACAAAGGCCTCCCTCATTGATCTCCAGGAACTGCGGTTGGAAGCGGCCTGCATCCAACGCCGACCTGCGGTTCTTACCAAGTCGTCTGTCCATCTTGTGGGTGAACGTCCTACGCTGCGCTTGCCGGTCCGTGGCCTCCACTCGAGAACCTTTCGGGCCCATCGGCCATCTGTTCTGCGCGCTATCATCATCATCATCATCATCATATCAGCCGTAGGACGTCCACTGCTGGACAAAGGCCTCCCTCATTGATCTCCAGGAACTGCGGTTGGAAGCGGCCTGCATCCAACGCCGACCTGCGGTTCTTACCAAGTCGTCTGCCCATCTTGTGGCTATCTGCGCGCTATATGGCCTGCCCATTGCAACTTCAACTTTTAAAACGTATTTAAACAAAATCTTTGTTAAGACGCCGACTATAACATACCGGATAATTTAGATTTAACCGGATATTTAGAAGCTTGGGATTAAAATTGCTCGAATTCTTTCAAAAATGTTACTTTATTAATAGCTTAGAACGTCTATACTAGAAAAAACATAGCTTGATCTCTGGGACAGCTGTCAGTAAAATAGCGCTTATGAAGTTCTGAATTTAACAGTACGGACAAACGTACCAGTCAATGTCATACTTTATGGGCATGAGCTAATTATAGTGATGAGCGATGAATCATCGTGACCACAGACTATAAACTATCGATATTTTGTATAAAACTTTATTCAAAATTAATTTATCATATAATTTCAAAAAATAAGGTTATTGAATATTTAAAAAAAATAACATTATTTACAATAGTGAGTAAATAAAATCTAAATTCTAACCTACTCGTAACATTCCTTCCAACAACTTTGGGGTTCGAGAGAAGTTTAGCCGCGGCGTGTCTTCTTCCTCAAGATGGCGCCAACGCGCCGCCATCTTGTTTGACATGACCCATTCTCCTCGGTACGAGTGCTAACGCCTTGTATGCGCCACGTGTTTTCCGTTCTCATCACTTTGTTATTGTTACTATTGCTGTTAATTTGTTAAGTTTATTTATTATTGTTAGTTTCTTTGTTGTTATTTTTTGTTTTCATTGTTTGTTGGCCACTAAACCTGTTTGCAGTGCGGCCAACGACCCAAGAGCCAAACTGACCCGACATTATACCGAAGATATTCCGGACATCAGCCTGTATGAGATCAGGATGGCCTTGAAACAGCTTAAGAACGACAAGGCGCCGGGTAAGGACGGAATCACTTCAGAGCTTCTGAAAGCAGGTGGATCACCGGTACTTAAAGTCCTTCAGAAGCTTTTTAATTCCGCCTTGCTTGAAGGTACGACGCCAAAAGCATGGAACGGGGGCGTGGTGGTTCTGTTCTTCAAGAAAGGTGACAACACCTTGCTTAAGAATTACAGACCCATCTCGCTTTTGAGCCATGTTTATAAGCTGTTTTCGAGGGTCATCGCGAACCGTCTCGAACGCAGGTTTGATGACTTCCAGCCTTCCGAACAAGCCGGGTTCCGTAAAGGCTACAGTACCATAGACCACATACATACGCTGCGGCAAGTCATACAGAAGACCGAAGAGTATAACTTGCCGCTATGTCTCGCGTTTGTGGACTATGAGAAAGCCTTCGATTCGATCGAAATATGGGCAGTGCTTGAGTCTCTCCAACGATGCCGTATTGACTATCGGTACATCGAAGTGTTGAAGTGTTTGTATAAAAACGCCACTATGTCAGTCCGAGTACATGAACAGAGCTCGAAGGCGATTCCCTTAAAAAGAGGCGTAAGACAGGGAGATGTCATTTCTCCGAAACTGTTTACGACCGCATTGGAAGATGCCTTCAAGCTTCTGGAATGGAAAGGACTGGGCATCAATATTAACGGCGAATACATCACTCACCTTCGGTTTGCCGACGATATTGTGGTCATGGCAAAGTCGATGGAAGAGCTCAGCACGATGCTCGAAGGCCTCAATCGAGTCTCCCAACGGGTAGGACTTAAAATGAACATGGACAAGACGAAAATCATGTCGAATGTCCATGTCGTCCCTGCCCCAGTTATGGTTGAGAACTCTGCTCTTGAAGTTGTCGACGCGTATGTATACCTAGGACAAACAGTCCAATTAGGTAGGTCCAACTTCGAGAAAGAGGTCAATCGTCGAATCCAACTCGGATGGGCAGCGTTTGGGAAACTTCGCAACGTCTTTTCGTCCAACATACCTCAGTGCCTTAAGACGAAAGTCTACAATCAGTGTGTGTTACCAGTGATGACATATGGAACCGAGACGTGGTCCTTCACTATTGGCCTTATGAATAAGCTCAGAGTCGCTCAACGAGCTATGTAGAGGGCTATGCTCGGGGTTTCTCTACGGGATCGAATCAGAAATGAGGAGATACGTAGGAGAACTCAAGTCACCGACATAGCCCGACGGATTAGCACGTTGAAGTGGCAATGGGCAGGCCATATAGCGCGCAGAACAGATGGCCGATGGGGCCGAAAGGTTCTCGAGTGGAGGCCACGGACCGGCAAGCGCAGCGTAGGACGTCCACCCCATATCCGGTTAAATCTAAATTATCCGGTATGTTATAGTCGGCGTCTTAACAAAGATTTTGTTTAAATACGTTTTAAAAGTTGAAGTTGCAATGGGCAGGCCATATAGCGCGCAGATAGCCACAAGATGGGCAGACGACTTGGTAAGAACCGCAGGTCGGCGTTGGATGCAGGCCGCTTCCAACCGCAGTTCCTGGAGATCAATGAGGGAGGCCTTTGTCCAGCAGTGGACGTCCTACGGCTGATATGATGATGATGATTGTTTGTTGGCATAATGCCGAAGAAAACTGTTTTTAACAGTCAAAGTCGTGAGTTTGTGATTCGCTTGCGTGAATATTTTGAGCGAGAAAACCAAAATGGTGGACCGCTATTACCCATGGCAAAAGTTTGTGACAGAGTTGCAGATGCTCTTGGCATTGGACGTGCGACAGTAATTCGCATCAGTAAAGAAAAATATGGCGAATCTTCAACCGCAGTATTGACTGAAGACGAGGAAAAAAAGCTTTCAACACCAAATAAAAAAAAGAAGAAAGGCTGCCCCTGTCACAAAAATTGACGACTTTGACGCCGCTGCGATTCGCAACCATGTATATGGTTATTATACACGGGGCGAATTACCTATATTAAAAAAACTGGCGGCGTCCCTAAAAGACGCAGATTTTTTTAAAGGAAGCTTGCCGTCACTATCGAAGATTTTAAAAATATTGGATTTTCCTACAAATAAAGTGACAAAAGAAAAATTATAATGGAACGAACTGACATTGCTCTTGCTCGAGTGAATTTTCTCCGGAAATTCAAAAAACTTACAAATTGGGACTAAGTTGTCTTTCTAGACGAGACATGGCTAAACGCCAATCATACCGTATCCAAAGCTTGGACCGATGATACGGCACAATCGACCACCAAAGTACCCGAAGGCAAAGGTCAAAGATTAATAATAACTCATGCTGGGACGTCATGTGGTTTTGTGCCTAATTGCCTATTGGCATTCAAATCTACGAAGACCAATGAATACCATGAAGAAATGAATTTTGATAAATTAAAAAAGTGGTTTTTAAAGTTATTAGATAATGTGAAGGAGCCACATTATATAATTATGGCTAACGCCCCATATCACTCGGTCCAAAAGCACAAACCACCAACTTCGGCAAACAGGAAGTTAGAAATAATTGCATGGCTTCAAGAAAAAGGAGTAGAGGCCAATGAAACAATGCTTAAAAACGAATTATTGAGACTCGTTGGTCTGCACAAACCCAGCACACCAACGTATGTCTTAGATGACATAGCCCAAGAAAAGGGTCATAACGTCATAAGACTGTCTCCATATCACTGCCAGTATAATCCGATCGAGCTTATCTGGGCCCAAGTAAAAGGTTTGTTTGCTCGAATTTCAGTTAGACAGATTCTTTATGTATTAACTCCTGTATAATTTATGAGATTAAAATATGTTTTTCTTTCAAGGTTACGCTGCTAGACATAACACAACACCGCCTTTCACGGCAAATAAAATGTTGCAGTTACTAAACACTGCGGTTGAAAATGTATCTGTAGAAGATTGGAAAAAAGTAGTTACCAAATGCAGAAAATTAATGGAAGAAGATTGGGAGCGGGACGTTCGATTTGATAATATTTGCAAACAAGAGTTCATTATAAATTTACAAGATTGCTCTAGCGATTCTGAAAGTGATTCGGATATTGATTTGGGGTGTACTCCTTTGGAATAAAGAAATGTATGTATTAAAATATTCGTTTCATTTTATTACCCAAATTATAATATAATCCAATATACATATAATTATGGCAGACAGCCTTCGTGGCGAAGCGGTAGTGAACACGACTGCTGCGCAGGAGGTCGCGGGTTCGATCCTCGCTCAATGCAAATATTTGTATGCATGAATATGGGTTTTTGCACTGGTCTGGTCGTGCCTCGGAAAGCACGTTAAGCCGTCGGTCCCGGCTGCCATACGAATATCTAATGGCAGTCGTTACGGGTTGTTGGAGCCCTCAAAAGTCCAACAATTGGTCTTACTGCAAAGCTTTTATCGATAATTACTATCGATATTTTTTTCTGTATCATACAACCCTAGGAATGTCAGTTTAACAAATGTCACAGAGATCAAGCTATGTTTTTTCAAGTATAGTTCCCGAGATACGGCTATTTGAAGTTCATTAAAATCAGACATGCAGATCTGATTCATACCTACCACTTGTCTTATTATATTATATCGCTTATCGTCACAAGTAGCTTAATCGTTTTAATTAAGAAAAAAATAAATTATTTATTTGTCTCGAGAATTCATGATTGTGCCAACAATTTCTGAGATCCAGAAATTTGGAAAACGTTACAAAAACTGAAATAATTCTGAAATCCTAGGAAGTACGAATTCATAATTAAGAGAATAAGCACAAATCATAAGCTATCTTTCTGTCACCTTTTTTAACTAAAAATACCTGATAGAGCAGGCGTATCTCCAGCAAAATCTATTTAACATGAATCACCCATAAACCTTGAATGAACAAATTATCAGATTTCGAACACATTTACACTAGGCAATGCACTGATTCTCAGTGGTTTCAGAATCCTAAAAAGAGGCAACTTTTAGTCACGACTTAACGGCTGGACTGATTTCGATGAAATTTGGTATAGGTACCTACTTATACAAGATTATAACATAGGCTGCTTTTTACCCGACCGCGCAGGACGGTACTGATTTTATTTAAAAACTAGTGGTTCGCCCCGAACTGAGATCTCGCTAGTTTCATTATTATTTGTAATCTTTGACTATCAAAATAGTGCCCCAAACCAACTGAAAACCGAAATAAATAACCAAAAATTACAGGTAACGGGAGTTCATGTGATGTGGTTTTTTTGGGGTACAAATTGGGGCAGTTATTCTGTATTTCAGACTTTTGCCTATATTTTTGTCACTTAAGCTACACGTATACCAAATTACAGCACTGTGGTACCCTGTGAATTTTGTCAAAATTCAGTTTTTATTATGGCTTAAAAACTTTATTTATTTTTATTACTCAAAAACTATAAGGAATTTATTAAAAATATAAACGAAGTCTATATGTACCAATCAAAACCTTTCATTTTACGTCCCATTTGACGTCTCATTTAATTTTTTTTACCTCTCTTGAACCCCAATATCTCAAGAACCCCCCAACATTTTTAGCTCAATTAGTCACACCAAAATTGTGCCATCACTACCTACCTATGTATCAAACTTCAAGATGATTGGATACACACTTCGTAAGTTATCCTCGGACAAACAAACAAACATACATACATACATCGCCGATGTTGATTTAGAAATCTCGCTTCGCTCGATCAATTACGCGTGCGAAGCCGCGAGCGAGACAGTTCTATATAAAAGTTACTTAAGTACCTATTTTTTATTTATGTGGTTGTGTATGATTAATGAACCCAAGTACTTACTGGTAACACATTGGTTTTTTTTTATAAACTGTTATGTTATTTCATGAGGAATAAACGAATTGTTATTTGATAGTTTCAGCCTTTTTAGTAATTGCCGAGAACTCAGCTGTGACCGACAAACATACGGAGAAAGTCACACCATAGGGGTTCCCGTTTTTATCAATTTGTTCCGGAACCCCTAAAATACCAAAAGGTGAAGTAGGCGAAAATGAAACACATTGCATAAGCAAAAAATTATATAATATAAGGTTAAATATATCTTTAGTTGGTAGGTACATTATATAAATTTACAATTCCAGACGAATATTTTTAAACAAAACATAAACGGTCGTACGGCAAAAATGGTACGAAGTACGAACCCGCTAAACGCTGTTTAAAAAAAATCCTGACTAGAAATTGTTAAGGACTTTATAAACACGCGTTTTACAAAAAAGTTAAACATCCGCTAAATACTGAAACACTGTATAAAAAAATCCTGAACGGAAATTGGTAGACTTTATACACGTCGAATGGTGTTATACTTTTTTTTTAGTATAAAGGCAATTATTTTTATCTGTCCGTGTAACACTGATGAAACCAAATTCCTCTATTACTACTGATAGTAAGACTGGTAGTATGGTAACGAAGGGGAAACCATTCTTACGTTGAGTCAATATATAAGTACATACTAACTTTAACAATATATATACCTAGGTATTACAAAGTTGCACGCAAAAATAAGTGATTAACCATTGAGTGCACGCGCACTCTACTATAGTAGAATGCACTTACTTATTTTATCACTATTCATTCGTTCTTACACCTGATTGCCCGCGCTACTAGATAAGCCTCGTCGACAAAATCGCGGAACGGATTGGTACAGCGCCCACTGGCAGCGTAAGCGCATGTTCTCGTAATTAGGTGTCTAAGTTCGGCTTCTACCATTGTAGTACATGCGAGTATTGGCGTAATAAAACTGAATGTAAGGAAAGTGGTATAAGCGATGTGCTAGGTGGATTTGTCGTGATCTGTATCGAATGCGAGGATAGTGACCAATAAGATAGTCATCGCTTATTAGATATTTTTTTTGAGCTGATCTCAACAACCATGCCAAAAATGTTGATTATCTTTTTGATATCGTAAATTGTTCCTAATTAATGTGTATTCTATTAAAAATGTGATTTTTTGCAATAATTGTGTGTAATAATAAATAGTTGACACATATTATTTAGTTTATCATTTTAAAACTACCCATTTTTCAAATATCTGATACTTATATTGTTTTCTACTATGGTAGAGCACCCATGTAAAATAAAGGGGCGCGTGCACTGTTGTGTTAACACTAGAACACGCAATCCCCATTTCTGGTTCCAATAACTATATGTTACTTACACTATAACATTGCAAAATAGACGTGGTAGACTATAAAATACAGAAGAAACAGTCAAATTATCTAGAGACCGTTGCAAACGATCTATAGATAGCTGCTCGTCCCTGAGCAGTGGTGGCGGAAGTGACACAAAACACTTGCTGAATTAAAAAAAAAGACCCGAATTAACATGATCCAACTAGGTTGTGTATCAGGAACACAATATTACTCTGACTAGGTAAATGGACAACACTTGACCAAAATGGCTAAGCTTTATGTTCTAATAGATAGATACCTATTGAAAATAAAAAAAAGCATTATTAACGTTTCTTTTATGATTCGCTACGCCGCACAGTGAATAAATTTACCATTATAATCAATAGTGCTTATTAAACAAGATGTTGCAATTTTAACTTATAATTAAATTACCAAAATCTCGAGAAAATCGACGAAATAACAACACCACAATTATCAATAACTATACTCTGATTTTTAATTTGTGATTGTTTAGTTAAACAAGGAAATGTCAAATTTACGCAGGCGAGAGCGAGAAAGAGGATAAGCATACATTCCCTCTCGCTCTCATGAAAAACAGACATTTCTTTGTTAGCCTAAAATATCTCGAATTCAATACCAGAGAATAGGTTAGTAGAGACCGTCTATTAAAAAACCTAACGCCCCTGTACTTCATGACGTCAAAGCGAAATGTTCTTTATTCACTGTATTACAAGGTGCATTTTGAATAATTTGCTGTGCGTCAACTTCAAGTATACGGTACGTAATATTCGGTCGAGGGCAGGTCACCTAATTTATAAACTAACTACTTCTTGACTATCTTAGTCTAGACTTAGTCCTAGTACTTTATAGGAAAACTATATCATAAAATACCTATTCCCCTTACTAACACTTACTACAAGAGATTTTTGTAAATATAAGAGTACATTCGATGGATACAAAGATACGTTGTATAAGATTTGAGTAAAATTTAATTTCTTACAAAAGTAGATTGTCATCAGTGTTTTCACTGTTTGACACTTTATTTAATAAATAAAAGCCCTTATATTTCCTAAAATCGAACACCATACATACGGGATATTATGCAAAAATGCATATACCTAAGAGCTACAAAGATTTAATCGCCTAAATATCTATTAGAAAGCGCAATATACTATAATCTATACATATTAAAAAAAGGATAAACAAACAGGTTTATTCTCGAAATCCCCACCTCTACGTCCCCACCACTGCGTAGAGGACAAACATATTTTTTTTTATCTAGCCACTGCTGGACAAAGGCATCCATCTCGATCCTGCACCAAATCGCGCCAGTCGCTAAAAAAACGTCCAAATCATCGCACCAACGCTTCTTAGGCCATCCACAGCGTCGCTTTCCATCTACAAGGATCCATCCCGTTACGAGCTTGGCCCGCCTATCTGCTTGCATACGCGAGGCATGACCCGCGCAATCCCATTTTTACATGCTTTAACACGGGCAATTTGTATTCAAATAATTTTATAAGAAATTGCCCGTGCTAATGCATGTAGTAATTGCCCCGTTACAGGGCCTCCTCTACACACTGATGGGGATTTTGAGAATATACCAAACCAAAACAATTTTTATAGATAAACTAGCAGAATCCTTAAAAATTTAACATCGAGTCTGATTATATTTAATAAATGTTATTTTAACGATTACATTCAGTTTCCATAATTAAGGGTGTTGAGGGCAATATAAGCGGCGCTAGACGCCTTTAAGAATATGTATGTATACATACATTGCGTATTTATATTTGAGTTGTGCAAACATTTGTGGCATCGAATTATTAGTTAATCCTATTGACCTACAATAACCGCCCCCGGTCAGTACCTGAAATAAAAGTCATTAAACCATCTTAAATTGCAACGCCGAAATCTAAAGCGCAATAAACATTGCCGCGGTACTGAATGGAAGCAAGTTTAAAAACATTTTCACTTCAAAAACAGATCGTCCGTCAGGAATTCGCGAGAATCCTTCCATTTCGTTCCTCGGCAATTAAATGTAAAGTGAGGATACAATAAAAATCAGGTATGTAAAATCATCTAGCCAATTTAATTTTATTACACTGACCTAAAAAATGGTTAGAACAGACTTCACTCTCTTTGCGAAGCCTATTCAAAACAAAACTTTTTACAATTAGGCATTCCATCGTATATATATGTCGTAGGATTATTGCAAAAAACGAATCTTTGCGAAAATCCTAGGACGATTGCGAAACACCGGATAATTGGAATCTAGGAATGAATTTCTTAATCATCCGTGCCGTGTTCAGGATCTTTGCAAAAATCCGGCTCATTTTAGGATAATCGCGAATAACGACTCACGTATCGTAAGTCATGAACGCTGATTGGCTGATATGAACATTGTCCACTGACAGATGCGCTGATTGGCTTACGTCTACACAACTTCTGCATTTGTTGTTGATGGATATTGTTTCGTTGTTTAGTGAGTGTTATGCGTTATTTAATTAGAAAAGTGAACCGCTGAGTGTGTACATTGATTTAACAGACTTTAAATTATACCAGTGCAATGAATGAAGTGACTGAAGTTTCTGTAAAACAAGTGCCGGAGTCGCTTAGTGCAGCTAATTTAGAGGTTATGACGGAAAAAGAACTTTTTTACATAGAGTTACGAAAGTCATACAGTGTTCACCAAAATAAATGCACAAAGCCAGAATGGACATTGGAACGAATTAATCATGTTAAAACTTCAATTGAGGAATTCAATTCGGAAAAGTTACGTAATCAACCAAAAACTCAACAACAATATCGTAATTCAAAAAAAATATGATGTGATGAGTGTGGGGGATGAAAAAGTGTGATTCAAATAGTTCCTAGCGAAGATTATTATGAGCGCCTTTTGCAAACGCACATATCTACAGGACATGGAGGCCGGGATAAAATGATTTACGCATTAAAAGATAAATATTACATACCAGTACCTGCAATAAAAAATTTCATAAACTTATGTAAGACTTGTCTAAGTAAGAAGAGTTGTCCTAAAACTGGAATCGTAGTGAGGCCAATAATATCCAAGGACTTTAATAGACGTGGTCAAGTGGACTTGATTGACCTCCAGTCAACACCGAGTAACAATTTTAAATGGCTTCTAAACTATCAGGACCATTTAACAAAATTTCGTTTTCTCCGGCCACTAACTTCAAAACGGGCCAGAGGTTTTTTTTTTTGTTACGCATTTAAAATTTTTTTTAGAGGTTGGCGCCCCGATGATTTTACAAAGTGACAACGGTAAGGAATTTACAGCATCAATCATAAAAGAACTAGTCACATTATGGCCGACTTGTAAGATAATAAACGGACGCCCAAGACATCCACAAAGTCAAGGTTCAATCGAACGGTGCAACCAAGACGTAGAGAATATGTTACGCGCTTGGATGTCTGACAGTAACTCTACTGATTGGTCCATAGGGTGTTATTTTGTACAATTCCAAAAAAAATCATCTTACCATCGCACAATAGGGCGCTCACCTTACAAGGCCCTGTTTGGACATGATCCTGTCACAGGGCTTTCCTCTACTCATTTACCTGCAGGTATATTATCTATTGTAGAAGACGAAGAAGAACTAGAACATATTTTAAAACAGCAAGAAGAGCTCGATGGTGAAAAGACAGAAGAAAGAATTCATGAACAAGCTTCCGAAAATTTTACAGACGATAAGGAACACAATCTAAATAATCGTATTGAAACGCAGGCGCAATTGACGAATGAATGCTTGATTTTAGCTCAACCGAATAATCAAGAAGAAACAGTTTTAAATGAAAATTGTATTGTTCCTAGTAATAAAATAATAATTCTAGAAGATATTACGTTATCTGGTGCTGGTGATTATATTTTAGAAACGGATAACAAATGTCATATTTGTCAAGAGGTCACTACAAGTACGATTACGTGTTCAAAGTGTAAGCAGCTAATTCACGGAACCTGCGGAGTGTCCACATCTCAAGAAGCATGTGGTAGCTCGAACTTGACTTGCAATTTATGTTGGCGTGAGATGTCTATTGAACAAGAACGAGCCCAATCACATATAAATTTAAAGAGAGCTGCTGAAGACATGTCAAAGGCTTCCTCAAAAAAATACAAAGAAATAAATAGATGTAGGGGCTACTGTTTTGGTGGATATTCCTAAGTTTGATCGAGCACCTTTGGATAGCAAAAACATCACTGGGAGAGTCATAGATAAAAGAAATGACTTGTATCGCGTCGGAACTGCTGTTGGAATTATAAAAGACTGGTTACCAAGAAACGCAGGTCAGCCCTCTCCTAGAGTCAAATTCGATGAAAAAGTACCTGAAGTAATATTACCAATAAGAGGAATAGCATCAAAAATATCGCCATTTGGTGGTCAGGGCCTTAAACAATGTAACTGCAAGAAGTCAAATGTACAATGTACAACAAAGAAATGTGCTTGCAAAGAGCAAGGGGTTCTATGCAATTCCAGATGCCATAGTTCATCGAATTGCAATAATAAATAACTTAATATGATATTAAGCTTAATAAGTAAAATAGATAACTATTAAATTATATCCAGTTTTTAAAGTTACGCACCAAAATAGTAATTCTAAAATTTGGTATTGTGCTCAACTTTTTACTTGTATTTCTATTAATATTATGGTATGAAAGGAGTGGCTAAAAATTTTAAAGCGGGATGGTAGGGTATATGATGCATGTCTCCTTATTTTTTTTTAAAGGGTCATCTATCAATTGCTTGCTGCCCTCAAAGTTCATTAATTACTCTGTTTATTTTGTATTTTTGACCAAAAGCAACCTTAAAAATATTATACCATAACATCCTCTTATAATCTCCTATTCTTTGATTTTTATATTTTATTTTGTTTGTGTGTTTGTCATGAACATGTTGAATGTTGTTTCAAAATAGCTTATATTAATATCTACAGGTTTAAATGTGTTAAAGCGCACAGTGAGCAACTTTAAAGTTATAAGGGTACTAATGTAACGAAAAGAATTGTATATTTTTTGCCTAAGTGTGTAATCAAGTTACGAGTTTATTTAAGTAGTTACTTTCTACTAATACTGTTAAAAAATCAGAGATTTTTTTTTTGTAGTCAAGCTAAACCTATTTAAAACCGTGTTACCTACTTAGTATAAGAAGAATAATACCTCATAAGCAATTTATATGATAATACAAATAAGACTGAAATTGTGCCATGACTGTTTAATAGTAGATAGAGTAATACTCGTATTTTAACATTAAAATCCTTTACCCAAAGAAATATTGCTTTATCACTTCTTCGCTTTCCTATCTCTATAGTCCTCTGTGAAGAGCCATGTTCTGCCCAACCAGAATAAAGATATTATAAGTCGACTCATAGAACAGCCAATCAGCGTTCAAATTTCTGATCGACCGAAACAAACTCGGATTTTTGCAATGATCCTGAAAATAGCTCGGATGATTACGAAATTTATTCCTAGATTCCAATTATCCGGTGTTTCGTTAGTGGCTTATTTTATAATAAGGTTCGTCACAATAATCTACACAATTTTTGATGTTTGATGCGAGTTTTAACTCATTCATAATTTAGGCTCAAAAAGTACGTATTTTAGAGAGGGTTCATCACAGGTTCGCTTTTTACAATACTTACTTACAATCTATAGTAAAAAAAAAAATATGATAAAGATGCCGAAGTCGATACAACTGACCTCACACTAGGCTTCCCTGTAATGAGGATACAATGCGGTAAAATACGAGCCAGGCTCGCAAACACGCGCGTACGAGTACCTCGGGTCAATTAGACCGAAGCTTCGAACAAATTGATCCGCGATCCTCGTAATCGCGCGTCTATCTGCGCGCGACCGTATTCGCGCGTTGGACTAAGCTGTCGGATTGGAGACTGTTCTTATCGAAATCGATTTCCAGCCTAAAACGCTATTTAAAAATTATTTCGGATTGACCAAATAATAAAATCGGATACCTTTTCCGACACGGATGCAAAGGTTGATAGTACAAAATAAAGTGCTCGGATTCGAAATCGGTTTAGACAAAAACTGGTTTCCAACGTCTTAAAAATATCCTCCCTGATTATCTCTCAAATTTTACTTAGAAAACTTACGTGATACACCGATAAACGATGACGTCTTAAATCCCGTATTAATAATAAATATCTTTAAGGGTTATTTTAAAGTTTAGGGTTATTATCTCTCACGTTCTGTTATCGTAATATATCTATGCTTCTCTTTCATTAACTGGCCTAAGCTTCGACGGCGTTGTAGGTGAGAACTGCGGCAACACCTGAAAAAAAACGCATTTCCATTAGTGTGATAAAATTAAACTAGTTTCGCATTGTATGTAATTATGTGTATGTATGTTTGTATGTGTGTGTGGTAAATTTTAAATAATCGTAATTTAATTTCTACTTCCTTTTATTTGTAACCTTTATAGAGTCAATGGCTTGATATAAACAATTTTGATATATTTATTGTCATGGGAACTTAATAGTTATGAAAAGAAAAAAGATAGACGCGACCCAAGCAATACAAACAAAACCGGTAAAGTGCGAGAGTGATTCGCCTGCCGAGGGTTCCGTACCTACCTAAGTTAATATAGCTGTAATGTAGTAGAGCTCTTTGTGAAACGGCTCGTCCGGGTACCACCATAACTATTTCTACTTCAAAGCAGCATTGCATTGTCTTTCGGTTTGAAGGGTATGGTTGCCGGTGAAATTACAGACATATGGGGCTTTAAACCTGTATTCCTCAAGTTGATGGACGCATGGAAGTGCATAGTGCATGATTAAACAAACACGCACTTTTTCCGTCAAACAAAAGTTAGTTGTAAAAGGTCGACGAACCCCAACGATGAACGCGCAGCACACACTGATATTTTAAGAAAGCACATTTAGCATTTATATTTAACTAGCTGACCCGCCCGCGACTTCGCGCACGTTTTTTCGTAAAACATTACCCTCCTGCGCAGTCAGGTAATCGATCTTTTTAAGATATACAACTACGTGGTAAATTAATTTGATCTCTAAGGTTTAGCCAGCGTTTGCGATTTAAGCGCACAATAATATATTTTTCGGTTTTTCTGTACTATAATATGTATGTATGTATTATGCTGAAAACTGCATTACAAACCGTTAAGTAGTTTAAAAGATTAAGTGAACAGACAGCGGAAGCAACTTCATTTTATACTATGTAAATATACTATAAATGCGTTATCATTTTAAAAGGTTTTACAATTTCAAATATTGTTTTTTTTAGTCCAAACAGTTTTTGTACCAGTTTTTATTTACCGCTCCGTTGATCGGGCGAGTGCATTATATTGCCTCATATTTGCCCGACGACTCGACTTAATGAAAACTTCGGTAGTACCTATAGTTAAAAACAGGACAGGAGATATCTCGGACAAGGGAAACTACCGCCCGATCTCTCTTGCCAACATTATTGCCAAGATCTTGGACAGTATGCTTGATTCTTGTCTACAAAATTGTTTAAACATACATGACACTCAGTTTGGGTTTCATCAGATATTTATGATAAAATATTTTTTATACGTGTCTTAATTTTTGTTTAGAAACCGTTCCTTCAATATAATTAGTTTAAATTGCAAGATAATTTAGGTAGCAATATTTTAATGAACTCACCTGTACCTCGCGCCTGTTGGACTTCCTTTTAGATGGGTAGTCTTTTGAATGTTTAGACAGATCTATGGCGGGCTGACTATCGGAATCTGAATTATCGAAGAGGCTGGGGTCGGGTGGCCCAATGTAGCCCGGGGATAGCCACCTTTGCCTCCTACTGACAGGATACTTCTTAGTAGGGTCCGGAATAACACCCAGGTATATTAACAAATTACTTTGTGAGTTCGGTCGTAGGTGTCGACATTTACAACCTTGTCGCGAATACAAACTTTTCTGTGATATCTTGCGTTCTGGTCTAACAGCTTTATTAGTTCTACCGGTTTTTCGGGCTCTGACACCTTTTCGTCGACTGGTTTTTCAGTACCTATTAAATTTGTTTTATCAGTATTGTCTATATCCATAGGACTTGCGTTATCTTTAGAGTTATCCGGTGCCTGTCTTTTCGGTATACATCGGATCGCCAGGCTGTGGAACAGCCGGCAAGATGTTCCTGCGTTGATAGGATTCGAAGTTTGGCGAAGGCTCAAGAGAGTTGCCTCTAGGCTGTGCGCTAGGGTCTATGACGGCATCGTCCAGTCCATATTTAGTATCAGTACCTATGTCGACGATCGCAGATTCCGTGTCCATTTCAGTCGAGACCTCCCGGTAAGTGTGTTCTTGAATGATGCGCCCGAGTTCTAATGAAATCTTCCTTGCTTACCTCTGGCGAAATTCGTCGCATTTTTATGGATCTTTATTTTTTTTAGAATTAAAGGTGCTGGTCTGGCGAGGAGCATCTTTATAGGTTTAGAGATGAATCATGCCTTCGCTTCGGCTAGTATCACAGGTCTCGAAGGTTTAGTTTGGGTATATGATGAGATGAGGGCTAGTTGGATATCCTCGTTATAAGGAGATTAAGCCTAGTTCGGGGGGGGGGTTAAGTTATAAGTATGTAAGTTATAATATATTAAGTTTCTTGGCAGGACTTGCCAGCCCAACTCTGCGGGTTCTTCCAGCGGTTGTTTGTTGCAATGTTCAACGGCATTACCTGCTCTCTGAGCTTCGATACGCTGTCCCCCTGATCCACATCTGAGTTTTCGCGATTGGATTTAATATTCCTGTTATTTTCTAAGCTATCGCCGTTGCCATTTCTATTTCCTGAATTACCAGGATTGCATCCATCGTCACCCATGTTGCCTGAATTGGATTCATTGGCGGAATTCCCGGTGTATTCGTTACCGGATCCGTTATTAGTTTTGCCAGTGTCTGATTTGCTGGCTGCACCGTTATTTCCGGAATTGGCCACGTTTTCAATGCCGTCGGTGTTTCCTAAACTGGATCTGTCTTTTTTATCGTGGTCCGATTCGGGGCCCTCCTGGGATAGGTTGTGGATGGTATCGGGCCGTATTCGTACAGCGCGTGGGTAGTATGTAACACTGCCCGACTCCTCACTCAGCTCAGGAAAGAGGAAGCTAGACTCCTCTCTCATTTCTACTTCAAAATATCTCGGATTTATACCATTATTAGTAAGAGATAAAAAATCCCGCAGTAACCCGAACTGAAGGTTTTCATTCGCTATATTCTTTATGATAAATGCTTTGAAGTCAATTGTTTTGCATATCAGCCGAAACTGTTGCTTGATGTCTTTATTTGTGAAGACTGAATCTATCGTGTACGCGACGCCTTGTAGGATGCGCGGTGCAACTTGATCGGCGGATAGATCACGCGATTTGAAAGCGATGTATTTTTTGATGGTGATTGACGTAGTGGTGGCGTGCGATAGCGCCAGACGCTCGTCTCAGAGAGGCAGGATGGTGTGGTACCAGACGGCGTTGCGGCACATCGGGCACTCGACCACACGGAGGGCGCACGCGCGGCATAAACTCCTGGAACCAATTACGCATTCATAACTCCACCACTCCACTTCGACTTTGTCGAGACACACTATATTATTCACTTCACATTTTTTTATTATGTTGGTTATTCGTGATAACCTATTATTGGCTATCTTTTATTTAGTGTGTTTCATAATATGTATGATTAGAATAGAATAGAATACAAAAACGTTTATTTTGCATCACAAAATGGTATAAACCGTAATTAGCTGTTAGTTTTCCAAATAAATATAAATATAACACATAAACAATCCACTTCTCAATCAGGGATATTCGGAAGCTAATTAAAAAGAAAATAAAATCCAATTGCCTTGTCTAGATCGATGGCGCCAAGAGTGTGTTAAGAGTGGATATCAAAATAAAATCCTTTTTATTATGGTTACACAACTTGCTACCAGTGCTAACGAAGGGCAAATGGCATTCAATGGGTACATAATTAACAATGTCTCATTATTTTAAACCTTGAGACAAGTTTCATAACATACACATGCTCCTTTTAGTTTCCACTCATATTGTCATCATTTAGTAGCACAATTCAGCAAAGCAGCTAACCATATTGGCCGCCCTTTTTAAAAAATGTGTGTTAGACAAAGTGCACATAAAATTGATTAAAATACCTAGACTGTGTTTAGAGATATTTCGTTACTTATGTATTTCTGTAAATAAAGACTTTTAAAAACAGGGATTTAACCTACCTAGTCAGGTCATAAACTCTGTCACATGTTTAATGTAAAATAATTGAAACAAGTTTATTCATTATGTAACCATTCATATACCAAAATGAACTTAACAAAACATAGATTCTTATGACACTAAAGTTTATTCAAAATGATCTCAGTGATTTTGAATACAGGCCTTCAATCTGCGCGGCCAGTCGTCTATCGCAGCACGAAAGAGGTCCATGTCAATATCGGCGGCTGCCTTAATCAAGGATGTCTTGAGTGACTCCAAATTAGAATGAGGCTTTGAGCACGCCTTTTCCTCCAAGTGTTGCCATATCTTGTAATCTAACGGATTCAAATCTGGACTGGAGGAGGGCCAGTCTTCGTGCCGGATGAAGTCGATTTCACGCGCCGCCAGCCAGTCTTGTGTGCTCTTCGCTCTATGAGCTGGCGCCGAATCTTGTTGGAAAACCCAGTGCCTGTTATTGAACATGGTATGAGAAACAGGTTCCACAAGGTTCGTCAGGACTGTATTTTGATACACAACTGCATTCGTTTTTACACCTTTTCACAAAAATGTACCTCTGTTAAGCCCCAATAAGAAACTCCCAACCATACCATGAGCGAGGATGGAAAATGACCTCGTTGGACACGCGGAATACAGTTGCTCGCTTCTTCACTTCTGTGTGCGTACACCTTATCATTTTGTTTGTTGTAGCTTTCTTCTACGGTAAAAATTTTTTCACCCGAAAAAAGAATTTCCCGATATTTTTTTCCCGCGTACCGCTTCAACAAAGCGCGGCATCTCTTCAGTCTCAGGTCCATTAGACGAGCATTCAAACGATGTCCTGTTTTTCTTCGATATGCCCGAAGCCCTAAGTCTTCATTTAATACCCTTTTCACCGTGGTTCTGCTTAACCCCATCTGAAGGGCCAACAGTTTCTGCTTACGTTTGGGATTTCTTTGAATTCGCGCCTTCACAGCTTTTATCACTGCTGGAGTCCTAACAGACCGAGGGCGACCACTTCTTGACCTGTCATCTACACTAGAGTCTTCATTGTATCGTTTTATGGTGCGATAAACGAATCTTTTGGTTATATTCAAATTTTTCAGTATGTCAAAAATTTGAATTGGCGCGTAACCGCAACGATGCAACGCAATAACTGCAACACGGTCTTCTTTAAGCGTCCACTCCATATTTAAAAATGAGTAAAATTCTAAAAAGTATACATTTTTATTTTCATGAACAATTCGAAATTCGAATTCTATAAACTTTTTTGTGGCCAGCATTATAAAAGAAAAGTTTTTACTGTGCGACAATACTTATGACCTGACTAGGTATATTGTATTGTCTTCGGAACTTGCCGGGTAAGTACCATTCCAACATCGGATTAAAAGTTCTGGGTTCAAATCGACTCAAGGTTTGTAAAAATATAAAATTATAAAAATATGAGAGTAAAAATTGAAATTACTTATGGAGGCATGGAGAGAGGATAGTGTTGGGCTTATTAGTGTAGCATATAGAGCAGACCAGGTCTTCATCTAAGTTCTCCTGTTCTATTGCTTTAAGTCTTTCGGCTTGCAGCCAACGGGGAATCACCTGAAATGAACAAACATTTAATTATGATAAAAGGACTTACGGTTGACATCATACACCAACTGGGGTTTTCATAAAAAAACTGGAATTTGTGGTCTTATTAAAGTTATTTCGTATTATGTGTGCAATGACTTCCTTTCGGGACAACATACTAAAACAATATCAAATTAATCCAAACTAATTGTTTACGTGTAAACAAACTAACAAACAAGCAGTTGTGAAAACAGAAACCGGAATTAATAAATAGTTAAAAACGCCATCTCTCTGATGTAAACTCATTGCAAAAAGCTTAAATTCCCCGTAAAGCAAATTTAGGGACTGTCAGAGGATTGCATTGCAGAGCATTTATAACATCTATATTATATCTATAGATAATGATAATACCTATATAAACGTACCTGTCTTTCTACCGCTGTCAGTACCCCGTGGTCATTAAAGACCATGAACGCCCTATCAACGGGTGCGTAGCGGAATTCCTTGGTCCCGAAATTGAACCGCACTGCTTGATAGCACATTAAACTAGCAGCAGCATATAAACCTTCGCTGGAATTAGGAAATAGCAAACGTGAAAACCTGGCGGGACCAAAAAATCATTTTAATTTTACAAGAGTAATTATAAAACGCATAATGCTGAGCTGGAACCCATTTGCTGCAGTAGCACATACACACCTACTTGCCTCTTTTTAATTTTTCCCTGACTACATTGTAAATTTATTATTTCATTCTATTGTTTCTATGTTTGTTGTATTTTCTGTGTTCTCTTGTGCTTTCTCATTGATGTTATACCTTTTGATTATATTGTGTGAATTTGTGTGTGTTACGGTAGCAAATAAATGTCTGTCTATGTCTATGTCTAAAACGTAAAAGCCATCAATTTTGTACAAGTAGATTTTTTTATGGTTAGAGTAGAAATATATCTCAGCATTTATGGCGTTTACTGAAAAAGATAATTCTGCTGTGTTTTTAATTTAAAGGTTTTTAAGGTGTCGAAGCAGGGGTGACTCAAATCGACCGCGGAGACACTTAAAGCCGGGTCCACATCATCGTCGTACGGTATCAAGTTCAGTATCTAGTTGTGGAATCCATTTTAGGGTTTCGTAGTCGAACTCGGTACGATATATAGTTTCGCCATGTCAGTCTGTCCGTCTGGCCTGTTACTGTAGTTTCATTCGTAGATAATTAGTGCTGTAAAGCTGCAATTTGGCACGATGATACGTTTTAGTGACGCCTTCTAAGTTATGAAATATATGAAGAAAACATGATCAAAACTCATATGATACAATTCGGCTTTGCAGTTTTCTATCAGTTATATAGTTAATATATACCTTGTTTGTTTGAAAATTTCTTTGCACGGTGGCAGGCTGATACCATTCAAAGAGAAAATAGCTTCTTGTTGGTCAAAATCAATGAGACAGCCGAGAATGTCCCCAGGGGCCCAGGCTTCAACGACCTCACATACTGTAGGTACAGCCTTGTGCCAAATGAGTCTACGGCACCCGTCGTATGCCAGGGAGAATATGTCGTCTCCTACGCCGTGACCATCCTAAAAGCGAATGAATGAATACACATCATTGTACACCACAAAAGAAACAAACATAAATAAATCGCTTAAAGTGGTCAACTTAGGCTGATTATTTGACAGAAGAATTGATCTAAACATGCAATTATACTTAGTTTGGATTATTAGTTAATAAATGTCTATTTCGATAAATATTGAATAATCATTCATCATCTTATTAGCCATAGAACGTCTACTACTAAACATACGCCTCCTCCATAGATTTCTACAGCACCTGCATCAACGGCTCCCACCAACCTGTATCAGGTCGGCCGTCCTTCGCTGCGCTTTTCAGTGCGTGGTTTTCACTCTAGAGCCTTGCGGCCCCAACGGCCGTCAATTCTTCAGAGCTATATGCCTGCCCACTCCCACACAATCAAAAATGAGCGGCCTACTTATGCCAGTTTTACTTATGCCACTAAAAGTTTCCGGAATTGGCCACTTACATAAACATTATTTATAAAGTTATTGAAACATTGAAAATGGAACATGGCTACATTTGAAAATGGAACTCTTTAGCCGTAGAATAAAATTTGTTTCATCTGATTATCAACTGTTTTCACATTGTAGCGTCATTTTAAAATTGCGTGATTACAAGAACATGGATTTAACTCGGGGAAATTTTCTACCATGAGATCAGGACATCTTTGGAGATAGGCATGAAACAAATACAGTCAATCCTACACAAACATTTGGGTGTGAGAAAGCGGTGTTCTCGATGGATCCCACACAATTTGACTCAAAAAACTGCTCAAAATACGGACCGCATCACTTGGTGCCATGCTATGTTTGCCAGATACAACAAAGGAGCTTCCAATTTGGTGTGGGACATAGTAACAGGTGACGAAACATGGATGTATAGGTATGATCTCAAAACGAAGCAGCAATCGAGCGTATGGGTCTTTCGAGATGAGCCGAAACCAACCAAAGTGGTGCGCGTGAAAAGTGCCTCGAAGCGGATGATTGCTTCTTTTTTTAATAAAACTGGACACGTGACTACTGTTGCTTTAGAAAATCGTCGTATCGTGAATAGTGACTGGTACACGACCATTTATTTACCGTAAATTATTGACAAACTCCGTGAAAATAACGCTAATCTCCGTATCATCTTGTACCACGACAATGCAAGTTCCCACACGGCCAGACAGACAAATGAGTTTTTCAAGGCGAAAAACGTACAACTTATGAGTCATCCAGCATACAGTCCTGACCTGGCACCGAGTGACTTTTTCTGTTCCCAAAAATCAAGAACCAATTACGCGATCAACGGTTTTCATCACCAAAAGAGGCTGTCGAAGAGTATGAAAAACATGTATCTGACGTCACCACGGAGGAATGGCACAATGTTTTCAAAATTGGTTCAATCGTATGAAAAAGTGCATTGACGCAAAGGGAGAATATTTTGAGAAACAGTAAATTCATTTTTGACCATTAATAGTATTTTTTTATTATTGATTCCGGTAACTTTTAGTGTGCCCTTCGTGTAATATTTAAACAAAACTATTGATAAATGATAATTGAGGAGATCGAATCAAGAATGAGGAGATTCGTAAACGACCCAAAGTCACTGACATAGGATAAAAGATTAGCAAGGTGAAGTGGCATTGAATTTTTTACAGATGATGTATTTCTATTGCTGCTATAACAACAAATACTAAAGACAGAATAATATAAATATTCATGGGGGCTCCCATACAACAAAACGTGCCGTTTTTATAGATAATGGTACCGAACCCTACGTGCGCGAGTCCGACTCGCACTTGGCCGGTTTATTAAACTTATTGCGCGCACGGAGGAGTGCGAGATTTGGCATATATAAAAGTTTATATGGAGAAAGAGGGGCGAGTGCTAAAATAAGGTTAATTTTGACGACCTTCGTGGCGCAGTGGGCGAACAGCCGGCTGAGACGCAGGTGGTAGTGGGTTCGATTCCCGCCGCGGAACAAATGTTTGCACGATCTACATATACTTGGTCCGGGTCTGGTTGCTTTTCTATATATTATAAGTATGTATTTACAAATAATAGAAGTATATTTGTATTCTATCAGTTATCTGATTCCCATAGTACAAGCTCTGCTTAGTTTGGGGCTAGACAGCGCTGGGTGAAACGTCCAGCAAAAAAAAAAAGGAAGCAACTTACATGAGAGCTAACCTTGGTTTGTTTAGTAGCCCAACCGATTTGCATAACACCCGGACTCAGGATTTCAGCCTCGTAGTACCAGCACCCGCTGTCCATCTGCAATGCGCCATATACTAAATAAAACACTAATCAAGGAGTTACTTTAATTTTAACAGAGTAATATGAATCTCTAAAGTTTCGTACTCAAACATGAATGAATTAGTAGGTATAGAATCAAGTTATAGTAAAGGCAACAGCACTAGAGGGTCCCATAGACTGACTAGCGGGCTTTTGCAAAAATCCGATCTATGTCTGTCTGTTACCCTTTCACGACTAAACGGCTGGACCGATTTCGATGAAATTTGGTACATAAATAGATAATGACCGGGATTGAGACATAGGCTACTTTTAGGTAATGTTTTTATTGACAAACCACGCGTGCGAAGCCGCTAGCGGGTCAGATAATATCATTATACATTATTTATACATATATGTATATTATTATCCAAATATATCTTCTCTAATATATAAAAATCTCGTGTTACGGTTTTAGTGGTCGCACTCCTCCAAAACTGGTCGATCGATTTTAATGAAATTTATTTTGTATATTTGGTATGTATGAGAATAGGTCGTAAAGTATTTTTTTATGAACAATATCCTTATAATTTAACCGTCGTGCATTGACGTGAAGTCATTTACATGAAGTGTCACGTCACTTTGCCAAGAGTGTTTTATATAGTTTTTATCCCGAAGTTTCCACGGGAACGAGAAATTTCAAGCGTGCGAAGCCGCGGGCGGTTCAGCTAGTCTATACTAATATTATAAAGAGGAAAGATTTGTATTTTTGTGTGTATGTTTGTAATGAATAAACTCAAAAACTACTGGTCCGATTTCTAAAATTCTTTCACCATTGGAAAGCTACATTCACTCTGAGTAACATAGGCTACTTTTTATCCAACTGTGTAAAGGAGGGTAATGTTTTTATTAAAAAGCTACGCGTGCGAAGCTGCGGATTGGTCAGCTAGTGTTATATATAATGTTTAACAGACCCTTAGGTGTTTAGAATGCTTTATTATCTCATAAGAATTAAAAATTCACTTACTGAGATAAACTTATACTAAATATACATTTATTGATGCCACAAAGCGTAGTGATACAGAATAATACCCTTTAAAAAACAGGATATCTCCTATGTCATGTCAAGGACACGAGGGAGATTGAAAGCTAATACATACATACTAGACAGCGTCATCTGTTTTTATTTGTCCAATCAATATCGTCTTTAAGCGAATGCCTTTAAACCTCAAAATTAAAGGAAATATAACTTAAAAACTCTGATCTCAACCATATCTACTCGTGGGCAAAGGCTTTTGGTCTCCTGGTCAACCCATCGAAGTCTCAGGTTGTACTTTTTGGGAGCCCTTATATGTTAAACCATGTCGGTAAATGTGGTTTTCCTCCGGTTTTATACGCTGGAGCACCGATTAGCTACTCGGCCAATGCCAAGAACCTTGGCGTCTATTTTGACAATCATCTGTCTTGGGTGCGGCATGTTAATGAGATTAGTAAAAGGGTTAACTACTCTTTTCAATCTCTTAAGCGTCTCCAAAAGTTTTTACCCATTGAAACTAAAATTACTCTTGCTCAAACACTGATGTTACCCCTTTTAGACTATGCCGATGTCTGTTTTCTTGACGCCACCGAGGAACTTCTAAATAAACTGGAACGTCTTCAGAATTTGTGTATCCAATTCATATTCGGGTTGCGCAAGTTTGATCACGTCTCCATGTTTAGATCCCAGCTAAAATGGCTTCCCATTCGTCGTCGACGTGATCTTCATGTTGTAACTTTTCTCTTCAACACTCTTTTCAATCCTTTAGCTCCTTCTTACCTCCGTGAGCGCTTCGATTTTCTTGTCCTACCGGAGATGACTTGTAGGTCATCTAAGTCCCTCCTTCTCAAAACCCCTCCTCATTCCTCCAGTCGCTATGGCGGTTCCTTCACTGTCCATGGAGTCAACCTGTGGAATTCTCTACCACACTCTATCCGCGCAAGTCCATCACTAAGCACTTTTAAGCTTAGAGTCAAAGAGCATTACCTGTCCTTGTAAGCTTTTAGGTTATTTATTATGTATAAGTAGGTATATTATTTATATTTTGTATAATATATTATGTTTATCTCTAATGTAGGTATAGTATATAGGTATTATTATTATTTTTTAATATGGTTAAGTGTTGTATTTATTATAGTACATAGGCTGCTATTTAAGAATCCGGAACTGGCCACTGCATAAATAATATTTAAAAATAAATTATCACGTTTGAAAATGGAACTTTTTGGCTGTAGAATGCAGGTTATTTCGTCCGTCTGTCAATTGTTTTCATTGTGTGGCGCGATTTCAAAAATTGCGTGTCATTATCACAATGGATTTATCTCGAGAAAATTTTCGTGCGATGATTTTTTATGATTTTCGACGTGGTCTAACTCAACAGCAGTGTATCGATCAACTCAGTTCGACTTTTGGGGATAAAGCACCATCGAAGACTACTGTGTATCACTGGTTTAGTGAGTTTAATCGTGGACGTCGTATGCTCACGGACGAAATTAAAGATGGTCGGCCTAAATCAGTTGTTGTGCCACGAAACATCGACGCAGTGCGTAAACTAATAATGCAAGATCGTCATGTGACATATCGAGAGATAGAGGCAATCTTGGGCATTAGTATGACGAGTATACATAAGATATTACACGAACACTTGGCTGCAAAAAAAGTTTGTTCGCGTTGGATACCGCACAACTTGACAATAGATCAAAAACAGGCTCGTGTCGATTGGTGCAAAAAAATGATAAAAAAATACAATCGTGGTGCATCAAAAGCTGTATATAATATCTACACAGGTGATGAATCCTGGATTTATGCATATGACCCCGAAACTAAGCAACTGTCAACAGTTTGGGTCTTCCAACATGAGCCGAACCCAACAAAAGTTGCTCGTGCGAAAAGCACTTTGAAGCAAATGGTCGCCTGTTTTTTTGGTATAGATGGACACGTGGCTACTGTACCCCTAGAAAATTGTAAATCTGTTAATTCAGAGTGGTACACGACCATTTGTTTGCCAGAAGTCTTTGCAGAAATCAGGAAGAATAATCCACAACGCAGAATCATTCTCCATCACGACAATGCAAGCTGTCACACTTCGGGTGAAACGACCCGATATTTGGAGGGTGAAACGGTGGAATTAACGGGTCATCCGCCATATAGCCCTGATTTGGCACCCAACGACTTCTTTTTATTCCCAACCGTGAAGAATAAATTACGTGGTCAACGATTTTCAACCCGAGAAGAAGCCGTTGAGGCATTCAAAAATCATGTTTTGGAGATACCGTCTTCCGATTGGAAAAAGTGCTATGAAAACTGGTTTCACCGAACGCAAAAGTGCATTGATCATCATGGCGAATATTTTGAAAAGCAATAAAACCATATTTAACAGTCAATGATAGTTATTTTATTTTATTCCGGATACATAAATAGCAGCCCTCGTATATGCTATATATTAGTATTCTACTCCAATGTCATTCTCTGTGCACGTACCCACCACTATAATCAAATATCTCTATCTTCAAAGGTTTGCTGGAAGAAAACTCTTATTAGGGTTAAGCTCGCCTTTGTACATGTCCATTTTGTAAGCTATTTTTATCTGTAAATCTATTTGTGTACAATAAAGAATTAAAAAAAATATTGACGAGTTGCCTGATGCGATCACCGTCACTAATAATAACCTGCTTTATATAGGTGAATGGAGCAAGGCTTATGGATTAAGAGTTAATCCTAATAAAACACAGACCATCATACTGAGAAGTTCACGCACCTTATTGAAAATCAACTACACAACACTCCCTCAAATTAAGTTTGATAATGTAACTGTTCCCTACTCAAAGGTTGTGAAAAATTTGGGCATCTTCATGCATAGCTGTATGTCGTGGGGTCCTCAGCTCGAATCTGTGAGTCGGAAGCTATTTGCCTCTGCTGGTTCGCTCAGGAGTCTGCGAAACTTTCTTCCGATAGATACTAAAATTGCGTTTGCACAATCTCTTCTCCCAATTTTAGATTACGCTGATTCCTGCTATTTTGACCTCACGGAGGAGCAGCTCAATAAGCTTGAGCGTCTTAAATTTTTTTGCATAAGGTTTATTTTCGGAATCCGAAAATACGACCACATCTCCGAATTTCGTAATAAACTCAAATGGCTCCCCATTCGACTTCGCCGGAATACTCACATCCTATCCCTCTTATTCAACATCCTTCGTAATCCTTCCACGCCTTGTTATCTGAAGGAACGCTTCGAGTTACTTTTTTGCACAAATTCCCAAACACTCCGATCCTCTGAAAACCTCCTTCTCAAAACCCGGATACATAGAGCCAGTTTCTATGCAAACTCCTTTTCCGTCCAAGCAGTCAGATTATGGAACGCCTTGCCGGTCTGCATTAAGAAATCCCCCTCACCTTCCGTATTTAAAGCTAGACTCAAAAACTTTTATCTCCATGAAGAGTCATGATTCATCTGATCTCTAATATTATTAATGTAACTATGAGTATGTAAGTACATATTTATTTTATATATGATATTTATTTATTTAAAACTATTTATGTACCTAATATGTATGTATTTAACTATTTAGGATTGTAATTTCTTTTTCTATTATTAAGTTTATTCTTTTTACACCTCGGCAAATCTTCCATTATGCAATGATCCTCTCCATCCAAAGGTTGTCTGGAAGAGCAACCTTTGGATGTGTCTGGAAGACCGCCCATTATGCTTATTTTTATTTGTTTTTTTTCTTTAAATCTGTTGTGTCTAGCTTGTAAGGTATAATAAAGAATTTTCATTCATTCATTCATTGACTTAAACTTGATGACCTCCGTGGCGCAGTGGGCAAATAGCCGCCTGAGACGCAGGAGGTTACGGCTTCGATTCCCACCGGGGAACAAATGTCTGCATGATCTAAAGATAGGTATGTTCCGGCCCCCTTATTACCAAAGCCAAATTGCTGTCGTGTCGCTATCGCTAGTCAGGCCATCCCTTTAACACGTACAGTACGTTCCTCACGTGTGACAGGGATGACCGGACTAGCAATAGCGACACGACTGCAATTTGGCTTAGGTAATAAGGGGGCGGGTCTGGTTGTTTTTCTACATAAGGATGTATTTACAAAAAAAGTTTATCTGGTTTTCATGGTTCTGCTTTGCTTAGTTTAGGGCTAGATAGCGCTGTGTGAAATGTCCAGCAGTATTTATTTATGTAAGATGTACCTCGAAGGTGCAATGCACGCTTTCAAACGTGTGCACATCACAGCGAGCCTCCAACCCATCCGGGGAGATCTTAACAAAATCAGTAGTATCTTTCCAGTCGAGCATTGCATTTGTGTTGCTCATATCAAAGGTGGTATAAGAAAGCGGGCGGCCCTCCGCGAAAACTGTAACAAACATAAATAATAATAATGAGTTTAATTAGTATTATTGTAACTATGTATTGGCTTATATAATATTACAACTAGTAGTATAATGACGGTGATTGGTGAATTCATCTTTCAAAGTCACTACCAGTTGTCGTGCACTACCTACATAATATGTTTTCCACACTACGCAAAGGTTAACTGGAAGAGAATACTGGCTAGCATTAAGTTCAGCTGTGTACAGATATATTAATTTATATATATATAGGATTTTCAATTAATCAAATTAGAAAGAATTTAATAAAAGAAAGAGAAATAAATAAGGGAATATAAGGATGTTTTACGCGACTGTTGATCAGAGACGAAGCAAAATTGTTAAGACTTTAGCAACATCAGAAACAAATATTTTAAAATGTAGATGATGGTTTTAAAATGGGAACTAACACCAAACCTGGCTATTCAGAGCTGTAAATTTTTACTTGAGTTGTAAGTGCCCGTAGACACAAACGGACGAGAACAGGAGAGCACATTTTTACCGCGTTTTAAAAGAGTTTTGGGTCATTGAAATAATGTTCTTTGATTTCATTTCACTTCTTTTTTAAATGTAGCCGACCTAACGCGCTCAGTGTAAAACAAATCAAATCAACCTTAATGACCCAAAACGTTTTTTTAAACGCAATAAAATTTACTCTCCTCTCCGAGTCGGTCTGTGTAAACGGACACTAGTTCGATACAAAAATATGGTCTTCTAAGCTGCGTTGCCTATCTTTTTGTATGTGTATGTCTATGTAAGTGTCATCGTAACTGAACATCTGGAAATCTCTTGGAAGGCCTATGTTAAGCAGTGCACGTCTTATGGTTATGATGATGATGATGAACTTGTACTCACACATGTTATCAAGAAGCCAGCGAGCGCAGAAGCCCACTTTACACCACATTATATCATCGGAGCTGCAGTAGCGCTCCAACGGTACAAGTGGATTCGCCACCTGTTGGCTAGCGAAGTACGCTTTCAGTGCCTCCTTATTATCTTTAGTCTTTGCAAACTTCTCGGCAGTTATTATTGCGTGAAGCACTAGCTCAGGTATGCGGTGGTCCGTCTAGAACAAAATTATCAGATTATAATCTGCTCTAAACATTACAATGGGGCCGGTATCAACCGAAGCTAAGCAGAAAGATGTGTAAAATCAACCAATAGAAACCGAACACCTGCACGATGGAAGACTTGAGAACGGTTTCGCCTGACGCCATCAATGTGGCCAAGTAACTGTCTAACACAGTCTAAGTAGACCTATTGACACGCTAAGAAGAAGAAGAAGCAAGAAGACACACGAAGATGTCATAAAACATTTTTAACGTCATTCTATTGGCTCATTTTGCCGATCGCTCCTCTGCACGTTGGTGGAAAGCGTACGAGCTACGCAATTATGAACACATCTCACAGTACCGCTCGCAGTTAAAGTGGCTCAAAATCCGGTTTCGTCGGAATACTCATATACTCTGTTCGTTATCTTTAAAATCCGCTGTCTCCACGCTATCTTATAAAGCGTTTTTCTCTTCTTTTTCCACCAGATCGTCCTTCTCAACATCTTTTACTCAAGACGCCTGAATATAAAACTTATTTCTTCGCTAACTCTTTCATCGTGACTGCTATGGCCGCCTCTATGGGAATCTCCAAATCCAAACTCTATAAACACTTTATTTCTCTTCAAAATAGTCAAAAAAATTGAGCACTTTATGTAGGTAAATTTATGTATTTCGTTATGTATGTGTATTAATATAAATTTTTGTAAGTTTATTTTATGTTAAAATTACCTAAGTTAAGTATTTTTTATCTATTTTCTGGCACTAGCACTTAATCTACACTACACAAAGGTTAGCTGGTAGAAAATGCTAATTAGCATTCATCATCATCATCATCAGCCCACATTAGTCCACTGCTGGACATAGGGCTCTCCCAATACGCGCCACTGAGCCCGGTCTTCGGCTCTTCTCATCCAATTTTTATTAAGTTAATTAGCATTAAGTTCGTCTTATTATTTTATTAGTGCAATAAAGAATTATCTAATATAATCCAATCTAACTCAATTATCAGAGGGGATTATCATCAGCCTGAGGAATCCACTGCTGAGTAATATACTTTTTTTACTTTTTATAACCAGTGTATTAAATATGTTACTGTACTCACCATAAACGTTAACAGATATTCCATGACGTTCTCACTCAATAGCTTTACACTGATTGGCCCAGCGAATTTCTCAGCCATACAACCGAGTACAACCAGCATGTTCCGCTCTTCGCGTTTAGTATCAGCGTTGATGTTGCAAGACAAAGCTCGCGCACGGCCAAGCCCCAAACTTTTCAACGTCTGGTGAAAAAGGTATAACAGTCAAAAATTGTACACCCATGATATTTTTTTTATTTTAATGTATGCCATGCACAACTTTTATAAAAAATTAAGAGCTAACGTAAATGCGCAAAAGCGATTAAGAAACTTGAATAAAGAACTCAAGTTATAGAGCTAAAACACATTTCGCTCTGGATAGAACGTTATATCCGCTAGATAAAAGCCGGGCTGCCATATGCGCTCCAGCAATAATAGTTTTATGGAATAGAGTCTTATTAAATCCAATAATATTCGGTTTATACCAAGCGACTAAGCCTTTGAGGAAACGGATAGCATTGTCTCGGTCTAACTAGATACTATTTTATCAACTTACATTTATAACGGTATTGACCGCCGGCAGAGGACAATCGTCAAAGATAATTGTGATAGCTGAGGGTCCCAGTGCTTGGTCCAGTGGAACACTTTTGACAAGGCCTTCAATTACGTGCTGCCACCCTTCAGCATCATCAGCAATGGAATGGAGTTTCATCAGGGGCAAAGGATTTTCATCAAATCTAAAATAAATACCCGTTTAAGAGCGTAACAGAAGAACGAAAACAATATCTTATTTTAAGTTAGCTGCAATGTGTTTTCGCAATTGCAACTATTATACGGCGTTCGCGTACCCGCTTGTCGAAATGCTCGCATAGATATACCGAGTAGAGAACGTTCATAGCGCGTTTACCCATTCGAGACGAGTGACGAACGTACCGTTAATAGATGCGCGCACGCTACTCATTTAGTACATGCCTATACTAGAAAAAACATAGCTTGATCTCTGGGACAGCTGTCAGTAAAATCGCGCCTATGAAGTTGTCAATTGAACAGTACGGACCAGTCAATGTCATACTTTATGGGCATGCTGAGCTAATTATAGTGACGAGCGATGAATCATCGTGACCACAGACTATAAACTATCGATATTTTGTATAAAACTTAATTCAAAATTAATTAATCATTTAATTTAAAAAAATAACATTATTCAATATTTAAAAAAAATAACATTATTTACAATAGTGAGTAAATAAAATCTAAATTCTAACGCCTTGTATACGCCACGTGTTTTCCGTTCTCATCACTTTGTTTTTGTTACTATTGCTGTTAATTTGTTAAGTTTATTTATTATTGTTAGTTTCTTTGTTGTTATTGTTTGTTTTTATTGTTTGTTTTCATTGTTTGTTGGCATAATGCCAAAGAGAACGAAGAAAACTGTTTTGAACAGTCAAAAGTCGTGAGTTTGTGATTCCCTTGCGTGAATATTTTGAGCGAGAAAACCAAAATGGTGGACCGCTATTACCCATGGCAAAAGTTTGTGACAGAGTTGCAGATGCTCTTGGCATTGGACGTGCGACAGTAATTCGCATCAGTAAAGAAAAATATGGCGAATCTTCAACCGCAGTATTGACTGAAGACGGGGAAAAAAAGCTTTCAACGCCAAATAAAAAAAGAAGAAAGGCTGCTCCTGAGCGGGACGTTCGATTTGATAATATTTGCGAACAAGAGTTCATTATAAATTTACAAGATTGCTCTAGCGATTCTGAAAGTGATTCGGATATTGATTTGGGGTGTATTCCTTTGGAATAAATAAATGTATGTATTAAAATATTCGTTTCATTTTATTACCCAAATCATAATATAATCCAATATACATATAATTATGGCAGACAGCCTTCGTGGCGAAGCGGTAGTGAACACGACTGCTGCGCAGGAGGTCGCGGGTTCGATCCGCGCTCAGTGCAAATATTTGTATGTATGCATATGGGTTTTTGCACTGGTCTGGTCGTGCCTCGGAAAGCACGTTAAGCCGTCGGTCCCGGCTGCCATACGAATATCTAATGGCAGTCGTTACGGGTTGTTGGAGCCCTCAAAAGTCCAACAATTGGTCTTACTGCAAAGCTTCTATCAATAATTACTATCGATATTTTTTTCTGTATCATAACAACCCTAGGAATGTCAGTTTAACAAATGTCGCAGAGATCAAGCTATGTTTTTTCAAGTATAGTCTCTCGCTCTTCATGTGTAGACGCGGCATTAACAAATCGCAATCATACATGTTGAGGTTGGTACCTAAACCACAATCGCAAAGCGAAAATTTGACGCAAAGCTTATATCCGAAGAGCAATATTAAATCGAACTATGTCGATTCAGTAGAGTAACGTACAGGCGCTAGAGTAATGCTGATATAGTACAGAAACGTCTAGTTGCTAATATACTGTTGTTTCAGTAGAGTTACGAACAGTTGCTAGAGCAATAGTACAAAAAAAAATATCAATGGAACTGACTAATGGTACCACGGCAAAGGAAGGGAGAAAACTGCGTACAAGAACATTAGCTTCGTCTTATCTTATATCGCCTATTGCAGAGCAAAAAACTATTTCATTAGGTAAATGTTATCATCGCTCAACGAAAAACGCTTAAAGTATACGCGATGCAAGTATGCTTAAAAGTCTATGCAGAAGCAATTTGTTTTGCAAAATGTAAACATCGTTTTTGCCACGTTTCCCGAGATGATAAACGAGGAGAATATCTAGAAAATCTGACTCCACTGCGAGCGCGAATTGGAGTTATTGGATTGTTCTATCGGCCACAGACGGGCGCGCGCGGCATGTAGTCGCCTCACTCCGCGTTCGTCGGATCTTGGATTTTTGTAAGATTTGATATCCAAATATTTCTAGGACTCCATGCAATCCACGCTTTCGAACACACGGTCAGTTTTTGGAGTGTTGGCGTAGAATCTCGTGGAATCAAAAACTCTTCTTGCTCACCTTTGTACATGACCTCTATTTCTGTATTTTCTTGTGTGCAATAACGAATACAGAAATCTTAATAAATAAATAAATCTTGTGGAGTGGCGTGAGCCACCATACAGTTCTCGCGTATGGCCAGCTTTAAGAAAACTGGCACTTGGTTGCAAAACTAAACCCATACTTTTCTTATTATGTTTCAAATTTTTATGAAATTCTACATTCAGATTATAATACCTAATCAAAAATTAATGAGACCTAGTCGCTGTTTGTTTTTGTCACATAAGAGATACTGTTTTGTACACAACAAAGCTTGCGTTAAGTATAAATGCATGTAGATATTCAGAAAATATATATTTGCAATACATTTTTTAAATGTTTTTTCATTTGTAAATGATGGTCGAAGATGTAACACAACCTATCAAGTTTTTAAGTCTGGGGTAAGACTTGAAAACTCCTAGATCACTCCTAGTCTTTGTGGTGTAGTGGTAACATTTTTGGTATGTTCATAACTTATTGCTTAAAGCTATCAATCTCATTGTGTCCAGCCTTCCCAGAGAATGTAGCACTAGTAAAATACACTCATTCTAAAGAATGTCTTGCTCTTAAAGTTTCTTTGGTACTAAAGCCTTATTATGGCTCTTGTCTCACCGCCGGTGAGTAAGCAATTGGCTACCAACTATTTTCTCGCTCAAGAAACAAACAAAAGATTTAGATTCCGTGTCAGTAAAAGCGACAAGTATATTAATAGTTGATCGTTGGCCGGTCATACTGCCGGCGAGAACTCGCTCTCCACTATTTTGTCGCGCCGACTACAACACTCGCTCAGTGATACGCGAAACAAAGCGCTATGTTATAACCCAGCGAGACAACTATAAGAACTATACACTCGCTTCTTCTGCTCGCCAACTCGTTTCTAGCTCTACTCGCTTCTCGCACATCGCTGGCGGTGAGATAAGTGCCTATAAAACCTCATTAAAAAACTTACGTTTGGCTAATGTCAGCCACCATCTGCACCATTTGCAGAATGTATTGTTCAATCATCTTAAATGTTGGTGGGTATCCTATGACAGCAGAAGAGTTGTTGCTGATGCTCCTTACAGAGGCACTCACATTTGCTCTGAGGCCACCATCCACAGGTAAATTATCCTTGCTGCAACATGTACCCATTACCTGAAATTATATACTTCTGAAGTAAACAGAATTATGTAACAGTCAAAATAGGAGGAATCAGAGATACTAAATGTTTACTTGATGCTAAAAATGTAAGTAGTTTCTACTTTTGGTGTACCTATCACAGTAGCTAGTAATCCTTGTCTATTTCACACTTAAAGCTAAACCATCAATGCAAGTACCCACTCAGCTTCACTTGATGGAATTAGACTTTGTATCTTTATGTATCATCACTTCATGGTAGGAGTCCTTTATGTTGCCCTTTTGTTACAGACAGAAATTGTTACATTAGGTACCTGTTATTGTTATCCATTATGGGTACCCACACTTAAAGACTTGAATATCAAGGATTTTCACTAAACTAAAGCAACACCTGATGAGATTCCTAACAAATTAACTGTTTATTTCAGTAAACTCCACGTCAGTATATTAGTAGATGAGCGAGTCGCGCGCAGTCTCAGCATGGTCTCCCTCCCGCACCCATTAAAAGGTGCAGAGGGATTTTGTTTTGCATTGCAACACCACCCACCCTTCATATTGTGCCGGCGCGACGACCTCCAAGCGATAAAATCGATGATCTCGTGGGCGGACGGTACGATGGACATGCGCGCTACATCCCAAAACACATAGGTAATAATTTTCACTTCTTGGGGATGACACTATAGACGTTCAGGTATTTACCTATCACTAGAATATCTTCATGAAACTGGACACAGTGATGGTGATGAAATACCTTGTTGAGTTTGTAATAACATAATTTACATTTACTGGATCTAGGATGAAATTAGCTCACAAATTAGATGATTGATGTTAACACAGCAGCTTTATTTAATTAATTGAACAATTGCAATAAATTATACCAACACGATCTTTAAATTTGCAATTTTTATAATTTTGTGATTTGAATCGCATTACTATTGCTCAGCTCAAGCTAATGGCCACAGTGTTGCCAGCACCTCAATCAGAAAAAGGCCGGTAGATTTGTTGAAAAAGGCCAAAATTTAAATAAAAAATCGTTATTTTTCATGTGTAGATATACATAAAGGAAACCTACATGTGAAGTGGCAACTTGCGCAACTTTATAGTTTTTGAGATATTAATTTATGAAAATCAGTAATCGATTGCGAAATTCACTCGGAAATTACTGTCCGACCTTTCAGTTGGCGTTTTATCGATTATTGCGACACTAAATTGGCATGACAGTGACAACTAATATATGGCTATTTGCATAGGTTTTATATTTTTATTGGCGGGAATTTCGAATTTGGCAATGACATTGTCATTTCTTTTATAAATTTTACAATAAATTTGTTCACTGTTGCATGGATTTGGTCAAGCCCCCCCCCCCATCCCTCTATCAAACCGTTCTTAAAAGAAAGCCCTCCCAGTCTTTACATCATCATCATCATATCAGCCGTAGGACGTCCACTGCTGGACAAAGGCCTCCCTCATTGATCTCCAGGAACTGCGGTTGGATGCGGTCTGCATCCAACGCCGACCTGCGGTTCTTACCAAGTCGTCTGCCCATTTTGTAGGTGGACGTCCTACGCTGCGCTTGCCGGTCCGTGGCCTCCACTCGAGAACCTTCCGGCCCCAACGGCCATCCGTTCTGCGCGTTATATGGCCTGCCCATTGCCACTTCAACGTGCTAATCCGTCGGGATATGTCGGTGACTTGAGTTCTCCTACGTATCTCCTCATTTCTGATTCGATCCCGTAGAGAAACCCCGAACATAGCCCTCTCCATAGCTCGTTGAGCGACTCTGAGCTTATTCATAAGGCCAATAGTGAAGGTCCACGTCTCGGTTCCATATGTCATCACTGGTAACACACACTGATTGAAGACTTTCGTCTTAAGGCACTGAGGTATGTTGGACGAAAAGACGTTGCGATGTTTCCCAAACGCTGCCCATCCGAGTTGGATTCGACGATTGACCTCTTTCTCGAAGTTGGACCTACCTAATTTGACTGTTTGTCCTAGGTATACATACGCGTCGACAACTTCAAGAGCCGAGTTCTCAACCATGACTGGGGAAGGGACGACATGGACATGGAGTCTTTACATAATAGAGGGTAATGTGCCAATATTCAAGATAGAATGGACATACGACTCACATTAAGATATATTATATTTGTTCATTGTTCATTTTAATGTATTTTCCCTGCTAGAATCTCGGCATTAGACTATAGTGTAGCGATTCTACATAAAAACGTCATTCCTGACAAATATTCCTTCAATTTCATTCATTCATTCACTCGGTGTGTAAAAGAGAAAGATAGCTACAAAGAACTCAGTGCGTGACAAAGACAGCATAGGAAACGACCTTGACTTGTTTTTCTTTTCCAAGTTGCTAGGTGAATATACCAAAAAACAATTATTACAAATATTATTCGGAGCCTCAATTATAACAATATTATGTACAGTGATCGCAAAAGTTTGTAAAATACTATACCAATTTAGTACTAATAATACTAAAAACGGTCACACTGATGTTGACTGACAAATGATTGACATTTAGTTTTCTATAGTGTTATTTTTTTAATTTTCAGCAAGCTTTAGCATGCCTGCTTTCCCATTCTACCACAGACGAAATAAAATTATAAATTTTTATATAATTGATTACAGTCAAACCTGGTTAAGCGAGAGTTCAAGGGAGCACAATCTCATTCTCGCTTAAAGAGGTTTCTCACTAACCCGAGTTTCTCGCTAATGCAGGTACATGGGCAGCGTTTCTCTCTTATGGTGATGCAATTTTATAATAGGTCGATCCTGGTAAATTAAACTCCCTCTGAATTTCATTTCGCGATTTTCCGGATTCAAATGCATCACTATTTTAAGTTTATCACTTAATGACGGTACTCTAATTTTTCGTTTTGACATGATGCAGAACAGAACTTTCCTTTGCAATTGATTAACTATAAACTGAGTAAGTCCGACAAACAGGACGGTAAACAGGCACACGTGTCCATTCGAAAAGAATGCGATAAAATAACAATGTGATTTATTTCCACGAAATAGAATAGGTACAATATTGACGAGAAAACAATACAAAAACAATGTTAGGAAGTTCCACGAAAGTTAAGAATGAGTTATAAAATAGCTGATGTGTCCATTCGAAAAGATTGCGATAAAATAACAAGGTTATTTAGTTCCACGAAATAGAATAGGTACAATATTGACGAGAAAACAATACAAAAACAATGGTAGGAAGTCCCACGAAAGTTAAGAATGAGTTATAAAATAGCAGATGTTAAATTTGTAAATAAAGCTCGACTGTCGCTTATAGAGGTATAGATAAGTAGCAGTCTCACTTACGGAGCTCCATGAGAGAAAAACGACTCTCTCTTACAGAGTTTTCTGTTTCTCGCTAATAGAGGTTTTGGGAGCTTAAAATGACGGGTCCTGGCTATTATTCTCACTTATAGAGTTTTCTCACTTATCCAGTTCTCACTTACCCACTGACTGTATAATTTATTATAATGTTTGTAAGACTCGTACTACGTGCATTCTAATATCATTCATTATATAGCATTCATCTATTTGTAAGAATTACGTTCTGTATTTTACTTTGGTGTACAATAAAGAGTTATCTTATCTTATCTTATCTAATAACCTTGGGTTTCACATGAAACCCTACGCGATAGAAAGGTATGCCCTAATTAATAAGGACTCGCTTCATATCATTTTTTTCTTGGTTTTTTCGTTTTTTCGCATGAAAGCCATAGTGCCAACCAAACCTGTCAACTGTCATACATAACCAGAGATGGGTAATGGGTAAAAACCCATTCTACCCATTTGGGTTATAACCGGGTGATTTGGGTTTTAACCCGATTTTAACCCATTTTCACCCATTTTCCTGGGTGAAAATGGGTGTTTGGCTATTTTAATGCCAAAGTTAAAATAAGGTAGGTGCCCACTTTGGCAGGTACCTACTAGGTACGTAATTAAAATATTAAATTAATAGTAGCGTTCTAATAGACACTTAAAGCTGGAAAATTAATAAAAGTCGGAATTAAATTTAGATCGATTTATTACTAAGTAAAACTTCTTTACGCACGCTTGATTTGGCGAATTGCTATAGATAAAAAAAGTATTTGCGACGTTTCGTATTTTGAATCTACCATCTTCGATTTACGAAAAAATTCAGCAATTCCACAACAGATGGCAGACAGCAGCAGAAAATAACTTATGTACTTACTGTATGCTCCTCAAAATAAGGTTACATTTCCTTTTTATTTTTCTTACTTGGCGTCGCACGGTTTTGTGCATTTGTCATTGGCAAATAAAAAAATAGGGAAACAGAATAGACATGACATTTCCTTAAAACATTATTTTTACCACTACTCAGCCAGTGCGGTGACACAAAATATTGTCATTATCGATTGGACCCGATTTTGGGTTTGATTAAAATATTATAGAATACAAAAGGGTGCTGTTATCTATAATCTAAGGATAATCTAGTTCAATATTTGACTAAAACTTACTAAGATCATTATTATTTACCTACAGAAATGGAACTATTTTTTGCGAAGATCATGATGTAAATAATAATGCGCATGAATAAATATATGTCGTTATTACCACTTGAAAACTAAAAGACGTAAGTTTTATTCGTCGTTTTTAACACTTAGGGCCCATTTCACAGGTTCCTGATAAAGTTCCACTTAGCTATCTGACAAATAACACCATACAAAATTTGTTACTTTTTGAGGTTACCCGATGATACAAACATATGTAGACTCATAAATTACCAGTACAAGTTATAATCTTAACAACCCTTCATTTTGGTAAGGGGTAAAACCATTTGATGAACGTTTATTAATTTTTGTGAGAATTTTAATATAAATGACAGATATCGATAAAACTGCTATCGCATTAGACTACATCACTAACTGAGTAGCGGAGAATATTCCAGAACGCATATCTCCTATCCCAAATTAGCCTAAGTTATACAAACTGCAATAAAACACTCCTTCATGCTTGTATAATGGAGTTAATTTTGCTATAGATAAAAAATGTATTTACGACGTTTCTATTTTGAACATACCAGCTTCGATTTACGAAAAATTTTAGCTATCCAACAACAGATGGAAGGCAGCAGCAGAAGATATCTAATGTACTTACTGTGTGCGTCTCGAAATAAGGTTGACATTTCCTTAAAACATTATTTTATACATATATTATATATATGTACAGATATATACAGTGTTTTTTTAACTGTAACAGTACGGCAGCACCCATAACCAGAGTAGATACAGGTGCAGTTTCTTTTAAAACATCAGCTCGTTTTCGAAGAAAAGACATTATGGAATTAAATTTTTTTTGGTCAAGCGTGAGTAGCGCCTTAAAATTAATCAACTTGGTAATTTTTTTATGCCGATCGATGCAGTCATATGTAAGGATCATTTTATTGTATTGGATAAAATGTATTCTCATACAAAAGGACAAAGCAAAGTTCCTCCAACAAACATTTTATTACATTCTAATTGCACATTAAAGAAGTATTAATACTGTAGCGATTGAGAAGTTTCGGAACTCCATGCTCTCATGAGCAATTCAAAAACATTTCGAATTTCAGAACAATTTTGAATTTCGAACATGGTGCTTGCATCTGTCGGAATTTTATATTGCATCATCTTATGTGTCCTATCATGGCATTGTCAAAAAAAAGTAGACTTAATTGAAGCATACTTCCTCAACCGACGAAGCCCAACTAATGCGTTGAAGTGGTATAAGGAACGCTACCCAGACTGCGATTGAGGAAGTACATATGCTTCAATTAAGTCTACTTTTTGCGTAATTTGACAATGCCGTGATAGGACAAATAAGATGATGTAATGACTGAAAAAAAGTCGACAGATGCAAGAACCATGTTCGAAATTCAAAATTGTTCTGAAATACTAAATGTTTTTGAATTGCTCATGAGAGCATGGAGTTCCTAAACTTCTTAATTGCTTCAGTATTAATACTTCTTTATTGTGCAATTAGAATCTAATAAAATGTTTGTTGGAGGAATTTTGCTTTGTCCTGTTGCATGAGAATACATTTTATCAAATTTGACTAACTTTCGCTACTCAGATTTTTTCAGCCTATACAATAAAATGATCCTTACATAGAACTGCATCGATCGGCATAAAAAAATTAAGAACTTGATTCATTTTAAGGCGCTACTCACATTTGAACAAAAAAAAATTTAATGCGAAAATGTTTTTCTTTGAAAACGGGCTGATCTTTTAAAAGAAACTGCACCTTTATCTCCTCTGATTATGGGTGCTGCCGTACTGTCCCAGTTAAAACAAAACACTCTGTATATAAATATACATACATATAGATGGAGCTAAAGAAGTTTAAGGTACCTAGGTACTTTATTAGACGTCATTATTAATAATTACTACTTATTTCATTTTCACCTGCTCAAACAACCCAGTGGGTGGAATGACTTGGGTGATAATTGGGTTTTAACCCACTCATGTATTTGAACCCGGGTGGTTACCCATCTCTATACATAACATATCATCTAAATTAGATCAACTGTTCGATTGCCGAATATTTTTTGGTATTTTGGTATTGATATCGTACGTTCGTAGTGTTCGTACACACGGCTACACATCAAGCTATATGATTCCAGTATAAGCTGACCTCGCATTGTGTAGGCTTTTCGTAGAATGAGAGGTCAGCTTATACTGGAAATTATAGCTTGATGTGTAGCCGCGTGCACGTCTTCGTGTCGTTACGTTAGTTGCGAACTCGCTGGCGTGTTATAGTTATTTATTAGCGGTTGTCAGACATTGCACTAACGATACGATACATGTCAACGTTTTTAGGTACACACGGCTACACATCAAGCTATACAGTTCCAGTAAAAGCTGACCTCTCATTCTACGAAAAGCCTACACAATGCGAGGTCAGCTTATACTGGAAATGTATAGCTTGATGTGTAGCCGTGTGTACCTACGTTTTGGTATAGCGGACTCATGCCTAGTAGAGGCTGTGTTTTTACTTGAATTTATCGTGTTTTCTGAAAAAAAGTGACTGAAAAAACCTACAAAAACGATGAGGAATCCTAGGTTAGAAGTCTTTCAAATAGAAGCGAAACCCTCTCGAAAGACCGTCAAGCAAACATTCTGAGTTTTTATATAGGTACCTACCTAGGTACCTATATAAAAACTCATATAAAAATGCCCATTTTAAATGCCCATCTAAAAATGCTATGGCATTTTTAGGCCGAACTCCTTCAAGTCCTTCAACTTTTGAATTTTTTCAGATGATTTTTTGAGCAAATACCTACGCTAAAAAAGATGATCCTTCATGATAGTGCAAATAACTTGTAACAACACTGATACATGAGTTAAAAAATCGACCGAGGGCATGGCCTAGAGGTCTGTGACTGTGAGACATGTAAACAAAAGTTTTCAACTGATTTGCTTTTTGTGTGTTTTTTTTATCTCCCTTGTTTTATTTTTTTGCAGCTTGCTGAGGTTCAATATTCTCGGAATTGCTATAAATGTTTATATTAGGTATATCTTAATGTTTTCATATTATACTTGTAGATACACTAGCTGACGGGCCTCTTGATGTTAAGTGATCACTGCCGTCTATAAACTCCTGCAGCACTCGTGGTACTGCAGTCGCGTTGCCTAGCACTTAATACCCAATTTACACCTCGTTTGAAGACGTTCAGTTTGAAGCCCACCGGAAAAACCTCCGGAGGAAGGTTATTCCACATCTTGCAGGTGCGTGGAAGAAACGAACGGGTGAAACGCACCGTGTGAGACTTCCACGCATCTACAATATGTGGGTGAGCCGGTTGCGGGAGTTTCGATGGTAGAAGTGGTTGAGGTTCGATGGTAGAAGATTTAAAAGGAAGCCAGACAATTGATGTTGTTATCATACAATTGATATCTACTTAACATCATTATTATAAATACGGGATTTATCACTTACCGTCTTATTTCGTATGTCACGCACCTTAGACACGTGTCCTACGATGCACTGCCCTGCGTCCAGCAACTTGAGGCAAACATGTGTAAAGCATCATGTGCTTCCATTTTAACCGGCAACTAAGTATACCCTTCAAACCGAAACACAGCAATGTTGCTTTACGGCAGAAATAGTGTGGACTGCCTACTCAAGAAACTTATTTATCTTTTTCGGCCTTCTTCATGGTGTCTTCTGCTGTGACTTCCAATTGGTCAATATTTTGGGCACCCTTTTATTCCCCATCCTCTCAACATGTCCGTCGCACCTCTGATGCTGAGACTTTAGGTAGGTACCTATATGATGTTCGTGTCTTACTTTATAAGCACATCCAGCTCACGGTTCTTCCGGAAACGATAACGACCCCCTTCTACTCTGAGTGGATGAAACACTATTCGCAGCACTTTTCTATCGAACAGGGCTAGTGTCTGATGCTTCTTTACCGTCAGAGGCCACGTCTCACACCTACTCAGGCATCTACCCGCTTCCTACACTCAGGACATTGTGAAACAGACCAATCATGCCGAACAAGCAAACAATACAAGAGAAATATCAATGCCAAATTACCGAAATATCTATAAATGGGTGTAGAATACATTGTAGCTATGTATATGGGCATAAGTGAGGAGCACATGTCTTTGCTTCGTGAGCGTGCGAGTATAGGTGCATGTACCTAAATTAGGTATAGATAGAACATTAATTAGGTATGTCATATCTTTACATAATATAAAATGAAGTCGCTTTCGCTGCCTGTTACTTTAGATTGCTTAGATCTTATATACTAAGTATCTACTCAACGGATTTTAATGTAGTTTTTAGCAATAGATAGAGTGATTCAAGTGGAAGGTTTATATGTATAACTAGCTGACCCGCCGAACTTCATACCGCCCCTGGACATGCATATAACACGGGCTGCCAATGTACGTCACCCGTAAATTTAATTTTAAACGTCGCCGTCGTTCATTTTAATCCATTCTTTCAATTTGATTTCTGTACGACTGGGGACACATCAAAGAAAAACCCAAATTGTTTTATTTTATTTAATCCAGAGCATTTTCATATTTATTCACATTTTAAACCTTTTCTGGACTTCCACAAATAATTCAATACCAAAATTAGCCAAATCGGTCCCGCCGTTCTCGAGTTTTAGCGATTCATTTTTATATATATAGATACATACATAACTCTGATTCGTATGAATCGTAATGAAATTTTGCAAGGAGATATATTATATCCTGGAATAGGACATAGGCTACTTTTTAGCCAAATAGTAGAAGCCGCGGGCGGGTCAGCTAGTAATTTATAAAGTAACGAGTAAACAGGTCAAACGCTGACTGGGTAATGTTAACAAAGTACCTTACTTTGATGTAAAAAAACCTAACCTACTACTGCTATCCATTAGCAGGTTTGTTAGTTTGACAACAAGGAAAATTTTGATTTGATTCTTCGTAACATAGAGAAGGATCTTTCCGCTGTCGCTACACTAACATGCAGTGTAGCCATAATACATATTTTTTTCTTATATTAGGATACATCTCAATATTGCAATTTAAAATAAGGTCAGAAATCGACTGCGGTATAACTTGACTCCGCTGCCACCATCCACAGCCGATATTCATTTACAACGACAGAAACTGGAGTTTTATCTAGTAACAATGTATAATCGGTTGCTAGTTGTTTCAAAGTTTCAATGCCTTGATTACTGTATTCGCTTTTTGGCATGTAAACGCTTAGCTGAAACAAATTAAGTACTTCAGGAGACACACGGTCCTGTAGGTCACTTGTTATTGAATCTAGAAGAGGGATGCAGGTACCTATATAGCTCTACGGAAGTACTCTTCAGCAGATTGAGCAGGTTGGTTATTGACTCTATGTATTTGTCTTGACACTATTCTGGGACATTTAATTTCTACATCTAGCTGCTCAGCTAATTCTTTAGCCTCTCCAAAAAGCTGTTGGTAAATTACGTCCGCATTTTCTCTTTTATTTTGTAGAACGCTTATAGTATCATTAATGGCGTCTGCAGGTTTTTTAAATCAATTGAGTTCGATTGCAGTATTCTGCTTAAAGATACAGTAGTAGGTACCTGAAAAATAAAAAGTTAGGAAGTGACTGTCTGTGAGTACCTATGAGTGAATAAACTAAGGATCTATGACTTAATGTAAACGGTAGTATATTTATTATTTATTTATTTAAGTAGGTATAGTATGTATGTTCATTTACCAAACAATAAGAACAAACTAATTAAGGCAAGTAGGTACCCCAGCTAGCAATGCGGAACATCAGCAGTTTTACCGTCTTGCCAAGTAGAAATCTTTTCCAGAGCGCTACAAATTTTGACTAAGTTGTCTCCTTGAAATTGAAGATGCCCATGCTTCTCTACCCAACGTGTCTCACAGATACCTTGGATGTCAACTCCGAGTTCTTTTTTAATAACCTCATGCCTCTTAGCGGATGCATTGGCACGCACTTATAAATACCCAGACTCAAGCCAAAACAAATGTTCATCCCGTTAATATTAGCCATGTAGGTACAGACGGGGCTTGAACCCGCGATTCATCGGTTAGTTACCAGAAATCCCACCATTAAATCAAACGAGTAGAGCATTCATTTTTAATTATTATATTAGTAGTCACAGCGATTAGCACGTTTAAAGAAAAAAAAGTACTAAATCGAATTTTTATTAGGTAAGTACCTACATTAAATAATATGTCTTTAGGTATAGTGTTAAAACGAGCAAAATTGTTTTTGCTTTATTATATATATTATATATATATTATCTATAATATATAAATAAAGTAAAAAGTAGTAGATAATAGACAATTAAGATTACTATTTACCTACTTGTTGTAAACGCTTGTTAATAAAACACAATCATTACATGTCGCGCAATAGTTTTGCATTGAAGTTTTCGCTAGGTGCTTTTTAAAACTTCAACGAAGATTATTTTTTAAATTGCACTGTGTCACGAAGATACACTTGTTTTCATTGTGTGAATTTTCTAAGATTTTAGGTTTGGTTAGTTAGGTTAGTAGGTAAGCTTAGGCTCTTCAAACTCCATCGTCCAAAAAAATTATATAGGTATAGGTAGGTACATAAGTCATACTCTATCGGTAAGTAGGTAACTACTAATCTATCTACGAGGTACTATTAGAACATTAACAACAATAACATTTTAGTTTGAACACACAACTGGCTTAATGAAGAAACTGTTTAGGTACTTACTTACCATTTCTTGTAATGAATTTGCAGAAACAATTCTTAAAAACACTATAACTTATACCTAGTCAGGTCATAAGTATTGTCACACTAAAAACTTTTCTTTTAGAATGCTGGCCACAAAAAAGTTTATTGAATTCGAATTTCGAATTGTTCATGAAAATAAAAATGTATACTTTTTAGAATTTTACTCATTTTTAAATATGGAGTGGACGCTTAAAGAAGACCGTGTTGCAGTTATTGCGTTGCATCGTTGCGGTTACGCGCCAATTCAAATTTTTGACATACTGAAAAATTTGAATATAACCAAAAGATTCGTTTATCGCACCATAAAACGATACAATGAAGACTCTAGTGTAGATGACAGGTCAAGAAGTGGTCGCCCTCGGTCTGTTAGGACTCCAGCAGTGATAAAAGCTGTGAAGGCGCGAATTCAAAGAAATCCCAAACGTAAGCAGAAACTGTTGGCCCTTCAGATGGGGTTAAGCAGAACCACGGTGAAAAGGGTATTAAATGAAGACTTAGGGCTTCAGGCATATCGAAGAAAAACAGGACATCGTTTGAATGCTCGTCTAATGGACCTGAGACTGAAGAGATGCCGCGCTTTGTTGAAGCGGTACGCGGGAAAAAAGTATCGGGCAATTCTTTTTTCGGATGAACAAATTTTTACCGTAGAAGAGAGCTACAATAAACAAAATGATAAGGTGTACGCACACAGTAGTGAAGAAGCGAGCATTCGTATTTCGCGTGTCCAACGAGGTTATTTTCCATCCTCGCTCATGGTATGGTTGGGAGTTTCTTATTGGGGCTTAACAGAGGTACATTTTTGAGAGAAAGGTGTAAAAACAAATGCAGTTGTGTATCAAAATACAGTCCTGACGAACCTTGTGGAACCTGTTTCTCATACCATGTTCAATAACAGGCACTGGGTATTCCAACAAGATTCGGCGCCAGCTCATAGAGCGAAAAGCACACAAAACTGGCTGGCAGCGCGTGAAATCGACTTCATCCGGCACGAAGACTGGCCCTCCCCCAGTCCAGATTTGAATCCGTTAGATTACAAGATATGGCAACACTTGGAGGAAAAGGCGTGCTCAAAGCCTCATCCCAATTTGGAGTCACTCAAGACATCCTTGATTAAGGCAGCCGCCGATATTGACATGGACCTCGTTCGTGCTGCGATAGACGACTGGCTGCGCAGATTGAAGGCCTGTATTCAAAATCAAGGAGGTCATTTTGAATAAACTTTAGTGTCATAAGAATCTATATTTTGTTAAGTTCATTTTGGTATATAAATGGTAACATAATGAATAAACTTGTTTCAATTATTTTATATTAAACATGTGACAGAATTTATGACTTTACTAGGTAAATTATTAATTAAACATTATGTCGAAATAAAACATAATAAATAGATAATTACATTGATAGTGTAATTTTCTACACAGAAATTTTCCCAGAAAATCACATAATTTTAACAATTTATAATAATTTACCGAATAAAAACATTTGGCGATATTATTCTAAATATATTGTCAGATAACTCCTTGAGACCTTCAGGGAGTTTATTATAGATTTTAATAGCTATAAAATTGTCATTTTCTGCAGGGATTTCTTGCACAATGGAAGATAGAGCCTATTATTTGTTTGCATTCGAAGTTGGCGAGTACAACCTTCTTGGTGTGTTTTAAATAGTTTTGGATTTTGTTTAACAAAAATAACTAATTATTTTTATACACGGTGTCCTTTTAATCACTGTTTTCCCAGAACCAACGTTGTTCAGACCATGGTCTACAAAGTGGTTATAATATCAAATTAAAAAAAACGAAATCGGTGTTTGAATAACATAAAATTTACGAACGTCTATTTTAACGTTACGCTCTACAACATAGTCAGCGTGCTCGCCGCCGGCGGCGCCAGGGGCGCGACGGTAGTTACTAGGTATCTAACTTTGTTCACGTAATATTTGCTACGTGTGCCAATGACTCCAATTTTACGGACCATTCGAAGTTCTATTTTTGACATGACGAGTACTCTGTACTTTTTAATAGACTGGACAGGACGTCTATCGTTCACCCCTTGAATGCCGCTGCCGTATCGCCACAAAAGAAATAATAGCAGGTAATATGCTACGGCTAGCGTGCCAATGAACTTTATGTCACAGTTATATATTATACAATGTTAGACTTATTTGAGAAGGTCTAGATTTTTTTTATTTTATTAACGTTTGTTCTGGGAAAACAGTGATTTCAAGGACACCGTGTGTAAAGCCAAGGAAGAGGTCATACTTTTACCAACATTTTTATTAACTTGCAATGTATGTATGTTTGTCCGGGTGGAATCTTGCTACTGAATTTTAAACCCGTACCCCTCAACCGATTGAGCAGAAATTTAGAATACATATGTAATTTCGGTGACAATGCAATAATATGGTACCATGGTGGTGGTCTCATGATGGAGACGGATGCTAGACAACGGAACTTCTGAATGGATTATAGTAGGGTACTAGTATTTGGGCTCATTTGAATCTGATTGCAGTTTTGATTATGAATTTTATAAAAGCTTGTTTTGAAAAAGAAATTTTTCGACAAAATCTTATTAGTATATTAAATAACGGCCTGCAAGGTTCTAAGTAAGTTTGGTGCTAGCTAAAGCTTATCTGACTAGCAAGAAATACAAGATAAATGAAAGCCATATTAATTAAATCCACTTTTTATTATAGTATAACGTAATATGCCTCAAGGGAGGGTGCCCTTTACCCAGCAGTAGGGAGAAGGGCTGACAATGATGGTGATGATCATTATAACGTAATATTTATAATCTGTGGACATAAATAATAAATAAGTACTACAACTTAACAAAAATATTAATATATTTTTCTAAAAGCGACATCTATGAATCATGCATGTGACTCTTTCATAACATGACAGAGTTAGAACCTCTGCAAGTTTTGCAATGTGAAAACTTAGTGAGTACGTACCACATACATAGTACGCAATAAAATAATGGGATTTAGTTCATCTGCACCCACGAGAGGGCGCTATACGTACTAGCACCACAGTTTTCGAACCACCAAGTTTCATACACGCACCTTCTTAGACCCACCGCTATTAAAAGTAAACAAAAATCATACTTCTATACAAATTCATACTTCCATATACATACTAATTTATAAATTCAATAAATAAATATTGCTGGACGTTTCACACAGCACTATCTAGCCCCAAATTAAGCAGAGCTTATAACTGATAGAATACTTATATACTATATATATTATATAATTAAACAGTTGTTTAGTTAAACAATTTTCTCAGATGATGTAATTCTGTTGCCGCTATAAGAAGAACTACTAAAAACAGAATAAAATAAATATTTAAGAGGGGGTTCCCATACAACAAACGTGATTTTTTTTGGTCGTTTTAGCTCGATATTGATAACGGCAACAGCTAGAGACGCTTGAAATATTCACAAAATATTTAGTTATATATTCACTTTAAAATAAATAACTAAATTAAAATAAAACAAATATTTAAGTGAGACGCCTATACAACAAGCGTGATTTTTTGCCGTTTTTATAGATACTGGTACGGATCCCTTCGTGCACGAGTCCGACTCGCACTTGGCCGGTTTTTTTAAATATTTTTCTACAAAAACGGACTGTACACGGACTGTAACGGCTACACGGAGACCTGGGCCCGTAGCCAAGTTACATTAGCTTTGAATCGATTCGATTTATACATAGTTTTGTTGTCGATATATCACGTGATATTTCCATAGAATGTGTCAAATACATTTTCGGACTAATCGACATTCGGACATCGCTAATCGAATGTAACTTGGCTAAGCCCTGGCTACGCGCTGGGCGTAGGCACTTCGTAGGTAAGAGCTACGTGGCGTAGCTTCTTGAAAATATACGACAGAGTTTTGGATTTTGGAACAGACATCCTCTTTATTATTTTATAACAATAGTAGGACAGCATAGTCTTTAACTCCGTGATAGTTAAACAATTTTGTTAGTGAGGTAAAAAATTTGTACAATATTTTGTAGATAGGATAGTCATAAAATTAAAAGTGAAGTAAAATGGTAATTTGTGTGAAATTTGCAGCTGCCATTAAATTATTCCGTCTTTATTTTGTGAAATGGTGGACTCAATGCTAATATATTTTCTACCAGCCAAAACCGTCGGCGCGCTACAAAAATTTAAGTACTATCCAATATATAATTTCTCTGTAAGGTTCTTAACCTAGTTAAGAATTTGCACTTCTTTGGAAGTCTGGTGCACTCTTTCTTAATCGCATCGAAGTTCCCCAATGTCTTCTGAGCCTGGCACGGCCTCGCCTACGGTCCTTACCTCAGAGTGACGAATTTCGCAGGGTTTGAGCTTTGACTTCCGTCACTAGGTTAGTATCCTAGAAATCTTAATCCTTAATAAGCAATAAATATTTATTTATTTAATTAAATCTGAAGTACATAACTTACTTACTAGGTAGGTACTGCTTCTATCAAGAAACGCTCAAGCCATCGTCAGACATAAGACATTTGCTGCTGAATACAGGCATCCCACATAGAAATCCAGAGCTACCAACGGTTCCCAGCAACCTTGATTAGGTTGGCTTTTTAACCTTTGGGCGCCGTTGTCTTCATTTTTTAATACGTGGTCTCGTAGACCAGTTACCACTATTCTATCTCGCTGAGATTGCAAAGCATTGCCCTCTCCATTGCTCGCTAAGAGAGCTTGATCCTTAGTATGATTTTTACCATGTACTTGTTTTTACCTATACTCGTAGCTATCACCAATATTATATAAACAGCATAGGAACTGTGCTTATCTATAAGTAAAGAAGCCTTATGTTAACACTAACTCTCTGTATTATCTGTATGTAATTTGTTGGTGATCCAACACTGGTAATTGAATAATCACTTTCACTGTATCAAAACTGCTACCATTATACAACCTATCCGGTGGCTAGTTGGCTAGCAGAGTGACTAAGAGTGAAATTGTAGGTATGTTTCGGTTGCATTGCATCAAGTCCACATTTTAGTTATAAGTTTATAAGACATACTTTAAATTAAATACTACTAACGACCGTGAGACTGAAATATTATTTTCTTATTGAAATTTTAATTGCTGTAATCAGATTCGGTTGTATCGGTACATGAATGCTACCATTATGGCAGGCATAATGCTGAGTCAAGGCCCATTTACACAATATTTACCTATATTTTTTTGTTTATAATTTCATCTCTATTCATTGTATCTTTTTTGTGTCTCTTCTCTGTTTAAAAATGTAATTGTCAATAATATTGCCATTTACATTACACAATCTGTAATACAATCTGTTCTGTATCCCTGTTAATGTAGTAATTTAATGATTGTCTATATACAACTTGTAGAGATACCTATATAAAGGTTTTACTTTTGGCTGCTCACAAGATTTAGCATGGTGTAGGTATAGTATTATCGTATCTGTGGCTTTATAATATAATGTATATAAGACCGTGTCGATTGATAATGAGGGGTTTTCACGGCCATGTTTTTAGAACTGCTAACAGATGGCGCTGCTTCATCAAGCCTAGGGACGTTTCACGAGTAGCATGTGAAAAATCATATCTCACAACTGTTATTTTCCTTCGCATAACCTGTTAAAATTCATTCAAATGAAATCACTTTCGGTATTTTATTTTATTTATTTATCAACAAAATCCACAGCTCTTAAAAATAAAAGTTTACTATGCTTATGTGTCTATCCTACTAGCAAAAACAGATTTACAAATTTATAGATCTACAAAATTAAAAAACGACGACAATCACCAAAAAAACATATACATTATCTATTTATATTAGAATCTATCAATCCATACGTTTATCCATCTTTACATGTGTTTATCTGTCTGAATATTATAGATTAGTTTGTTTTTTTTTATTCATCGTATATCGGTCGTAGTCATTCGGGTCATAGTCGTTCGCATTTCTTCGGATTTCATCGGGGGTTTTTGTTGACTGTGATTTTTCACATGTGAAATAGCAGTGATAAAAAAAACTACGAGCCTTACAGTAGTCGCATATGATGTGTTACATCTGACTACCGCGCGCGCTCATTGATCACTCCCACAAACCGAGAGGAAAGATGTTAGTCATCAATAATAATCATTTGATCATATGAAAATGATTAAAAAATAGCCATCTGGTCCAAAAGGAGTAATTGTCAGTGTAAATTGCCGTATCAATCAAAACTTGAATTAGAACGAAATCATATAAAATTGCTTACAAACAGGAGGGTATGTATAGTAAGGATGACTAAACCGTACATTGTCTCCTATTGCGAAAACAACGGCAGACACCGTTTTCCTAAGGATGGAGTTCGCAAAATAGAATGGATGGATACAAACAATTAAACATGTTAACCCTAGTTCGTCCACATTGAAGTCTTCTTTAATATGTTCAGCTCACTTTCGTGTAACTGATTTATCTGTGACGCCATCTTAATGAATAATTAGGTACTGTAAGTTATTTTAGCGATATTTTACGTACTTATCTACCTACCTATGTTCTTGTCATTTCTCCCCCTAAAAGTTATCTGCCTGAAGGATATTGAAGAAAAGTGCTATATCTTCAGTGTTCTTAAGGAACAAAGCTTCTCCAGAACAACCATCAACATCCATTTAAGATACAGTATATCGATTTGTCAGATTCCATTAAGCTAGCACAGGTCTAAGAAATAATACGATCACAAAATAACATTGCTTATTCTCTAGAAATGTTGATGTTGTCTTTGCGACTTTGACAGTTAGGCCAGTTTAGAAATATAGTTTTTAGCAGAGCATGTCTCGGGTGCTTGTTTAGACGGCGCCATCTATTACGCTAGTTGGAACTACCTTTTTTTTAATCGAGAATTAAAAGACCTCTTTACATTATTGTTGTTTATTCTCATGGTTCCAAATGAAAACTGTGCTGATTAGAGACGTTCGCTCGACACACCTTATCCTATTCATGTTGCCCGCGGGCCCACGAGTGGGTCAACCAATTTTGATGATTTTTTGTAGAGTTTTTTAATTTGGTTGGGATAGGTTGTGTTATTTCTAGATATTATAGTGTTTGTATGTCTGTACCACAGGTAAACTAGTGGTTCGCCCCGAACTGAAACCTCGCGAATATCCAACAAAAACAAAAAATAATTTATTTGTGATCTTTGACTATCATATTAGTACCACTAAATTATAACCAACTGACATAAGCAACCAGATAACTTGACCTACAGTTTCATTCAAATTACAGGTAACAGGAGCTCATGTTCATTGGATATACTTTTTTTGGGTATAAATTACAGTTATTACGGATTTCAGACTTTTCCCTATATTTGTATCACTAAAACTATGTGCAAACAAAATTTCAGCACTGTGGTAATACTGGTGTACCCTGTGAGTTTCGTGAAAGTTCAGTTTTTATTATGGCCACTACCTTAAAAATTACAAGGTTTAAACTAAAAATAAAAACGAGGTCGAAATTTACTGATGAAGACGTTTCATTAAACGTGCCACTTCACCAGATCGTTCCTTTTTGTTTTTTTACCCTTCTTGAACCCCAATATCTCAAGAACCCCTCCACATTTTTAGCTCATTTAGTCACACCAGGATTGTGCCATCACTACCTACCTATTTATATACCAAATTTCATGATGATCGAATTAACGCTTCGAAAGTTATCCTCGGACAAACAAACATACATACATGCATATAATGTAGATTTGGAGATCAAGATCAATAAAATTATAATGAGGTAAAGTTTGTTGATTGTAATATCAATATTTTCGTGAAAACTCCATTTTATTAAGTTTTCTATGTAGTGTACATGGTGCAAGCCCAAGATGAAACATCTCTTTTGCATACATCATCTCATTACATCGGTAATCTCAGAAACTACTGAAACGATGCAGAACATTATATCACAGTAGAAAGTTACATTATCCATAAGTGCTCTATGCTATATTTTATCTCGATGAAAATCCATACGAGACTTGCCGGGCCCGATCAGCTTGAAGAGGAACATGAGAATATAATATATGTACTTACCTACTTACTTAAAGTGAAATTAATACTCGTTATATTATTATTTTTCCTGGAAAAAGGGTCTCGTATGGAAGTAAAATATCAAAATGTAATATATCTATTGATATTATATAAAATATATATTATCAATAGACAACATAATCAGACGATCATTTTATCCGTATTTTAGGCAAATTGAGCCTAATTATAATGCTTCTGTATTATTCATGTAAGAGGTATCTGTGAATGAGCTAGATTAGGTGCGTAAGGTGGGCTGGGTGCTGGGTGAAACCAGCAGCACTAGCCGTGGGAGGCTAGAGCTCGCGCGATCGTCTTATATTATAGCGCGCGCGTCGCCGAAGTTTATGAGTCGCGGATGGCACAGGCGATAGTAATTGGTGGTGTGCTGTTGGCGTTAGACGCGACTGAATTGGGCACCGGCATGGCGGGCACGAGCGATCGATAGGCGTGGCGACGCGCAGCGCAATCGTGCGACTTTGCTGTTGCCGCTCATGCTTCGCGCCTCCGCTCCTACATTGTGCGCGGCATTCGGGTCGCGCACTGCTCGCCGCTCGGCAGTCGCCCGTCGGGCCGCGCCGCTTTTCGCCAGCTGTCAATTCGCGCCGCGCGTTAGGATTGGAACCTAGGTCACATCGGCGCGGTCCGCTCGCGACGATGCGCGCCGACAGATCCGAGCGCGGAGATCGCGCCGCTCGTGACACGCGCCACAACAAAGATCACGATAACTTGAAATCGTCACTCAAAAAAGAAACTAGAGAGACTAAAAAATCTAAGAAACACAGGGTGGTCTTCGACGAGAGCGCTAACGAGTTTTTCGAAGCGGATTATATTATCGTCGTCCGCGACGAATGCGGCTACTCTGACGAGGGCGAGAACGAGGAGTGCTCAGGATGCGGATCCTGCGAGCGCTACCAGGAGCCAGAGGGGGGCGCACTGAGCCCGCCCGAAGGCTACAAGGACCTGGGTTTGTTTAATCGCGATGGCACGCTTCGCGAGCAGGCATGGTGGGAGGCAGGCGATGTGGTGCTCGTGGGCGAGCGCTCGGGTACGGTGTTCACGCCGCAGCATCTGCAGCTGTTGCGGCGGCTGCAGCGCGAGCGGATGCTGCGCTCTGCCATCTGTGCCGACTGCGACGCGCACGCCGCGCTCCACCAGCCGCTCGGTGAGTCACCGCTTTCCCGCGTCCTTGCCAAGGACGAACCGCAAGGCTTGTCCTTGGCGCCTCGCCTTGGGTATCGGGTATCTTATCCTGCGCCCGGCCCGTGCCCGTACTTCCGATATCGCGGCTTGGTCACGTTTCTATAATACGAGCACCTATGAGCGATAAAAGCGAGAAACCTTACGATTCGCGTCCTACAATCGATAGATGCAATTTTTTTTCTAGCTCTAGTTTCTTATAGTTATTAATTCGGTTTAAATATACAGAAGTCGATTTACGTAATTAAGAGCGTGTTTTATTATTAATGTAAGTATATAAATCAACTGCTTGTGCATTTATTCATACATTTGTATTACCTCCGTTGGGGCTGTGCTCGCTAAAATACGAACTTTGGTTGTTGTCTATGTTAACCCAGCTCTAACGGATTTCTATTTTTTTTTGGCAGAATCATGATTTTTAGTATATAATCTTGATATAGAATAAATTTTAAAGTAACTAGTGGTTCGCCCCGAACTGAGATCTCGCGAGTCTACCATAAAAACTAAAAAAAAATGATTTTCGTAATCTTTGACTATCAAAATAGTGCCACGAAATAAATAACCAAGTAACTTGACGTACAGTTTCATTCAAATTACAGGTAACGGTTCATGTTAATTGGTTATTCTTTTTTGGGGTACCAATTGCACTTATTCTGGATTTTAGACTTTTGCCTATATCTGTGATACTTAAGCTACACTCATACCAAATTTCAGCACTGTGGGGTTACTGGTGTAGGTACCCTGTGAATTTTGTCAAAATTCATTTTTATTATGACTAATAACTTAAAAAATAGAGATTATATTTATTATTTATTTATTACTTAATATATATTAAAAAAGATTATAACTAAAAATAAAAACAGGGTCGCGATTTACTAGTGAATACCTTTCGTTTGACGTGTCACTTAACCGAATAGACTCATTTTCATTTGATTTATCCCTATTGAACCCCAATATCTAAACAACCCCCCAATATTTTTAGCTCATTTAGTCACACGAAAATTTTGCCATCACTACCTACCTATGTATAAAATTTTACCAGGATCGCATGAACGCTTCGAAAGTTATCCTCGCAGAAACAGACATACATACAACGCCGATTTGCCCAAGTTGATTTAGAGATCTCGCTTCGCTCGATCAAATATGAGTTTATTGGTTAGAAAATAGTGTTTGATATACCTACCTACGGAACGCTAGTAATATGGACTTCTATGAATCATTTTATGTACCTACCTAGTAGGTATCATACCTAGTAGGTACATAGCAATATAATTCTAGGTTTCCATTTCATTTAGGTACTTTATAACAATTTAGGTAGGTAATAAAGTACAAAATACATAGTCCATATAATCAATTATCATAACATACTATGCAGAACAATAATTATATAAATTATATATGTTTCAAAGCAAACGTTTGGATGCTAAGAAATATTATAATGGTTTAACAAAGAAAAACATGGTAGTATTATGTTATGACACAGCAATTGTTTTGACCTGACTAAATGACATAGCGTGAGTCTTCTCCGAAATTATTTGTTACTCGACCTATTTTTGAGCTGTAGGTACCTTTACTGTAAGTTACGTACTCTAAGATTTTTTGATTCTTCGGACGGTGTTGGAAATGCTGCAAGCATTATTGATGTGTAACATCTTTGCTCTCGGTTTGTGTGAGTGATTTTGGCGAAAGGGACGCAAATGTGTAACAGGAAACCGGGGAAGCGCGCGCTATTTGATTTGAGCAATGAGCGCGCGCAGTTGTCAGATGTTATACATTATATGCGATTACTGTATGGCTCGTAGTTTTTTATAGGCATATCTAAGCAATGGAAAATCAGAGAAAGTACCATTTTATTCCACGAGTGGAATTGAAGGATTTTATTAAATAAATAAGGCGGATATTTTGGTCAGAACAAGCTTCCGCTCGGGGCTTGAACGCATGGTTTGTCAATAAAAAACGAGTGTGCTTTGTAAGTCCATGGCTTTAGACCGAACAACTGAAGTAAAACTTCTTTTTCAAAATATTAATTCATAAAATTGTTCAAGAACGAAATGAAATTACGAAAAATAATCACTCACTAGTAGTTCACTTGATTATTGAGCCATGCATTATATATATATATATATATATATATAATGCATGGCTATGAGAGGAAGAATGAAAGAAAATGTGCACGCGCACCTCTATCTCTTGCTCCTACAGTAATATAAGTAACTCTCTCTCTTTATATCTTCACTAACTTATATCTCCCTCTCTACTTCCGTTCGCACTTTTCGTAACGCATTCACCAGCTTACTCCCCAAGTCCACAGACGCCGAGTAGCCAGACTTTCAGTTTTTTACAAGATACATTTTGTCGAATGTGAGCAAGATCTTCATGACCTTATCCCTCCTTCCATCTTCCACCAACGGACAAGCAGACGAACCGAGAAGTACCACCCATACCTGGTCGGCATACCACCTTGCCGTACCAAACGATTTGCTTCAACTTTTCTTGTTAATCACACTATTCTTAATATAAATTTATTAAAAATTATTTTCTTCTTTTTAGTCCGGTTACCTACCAAAGCGTGTTTATTAGTTTTTTAAAACTATTAATTATTGTTTTAATTTTTGTGCGTCTGTCTGGCTCTTCCTTTGTGCGCGTGTTACGCTGAAACTATTGGATGGATTTTGATGGCACTTTGATATTATATTTTATCTATTATTATCTCAATAATGGACTACGCGTTCGATCCGAGACTGGAGTAACTGACAATTTCAATGTGGCTGTAGGCTTGCACCAGGGCTAGGCACTAAGCCCTTATTTGTTCGTCTTGATAATGGATGTCTTGACACAAGAGGAGGCATCCTGGTGCATACTGTTCGCCGACGACATTGTTCTTGTCGGTCAAAATGCACTCGAGGTCGAGAGTTGAGATGGATGTATGAGGTACCGAGAATCGATAAGATAAGGAATGAGTATATCAGAGGAAATTTGAAAGTAGCGCCAGTGATAGTTGAGGAGTACGGCTAGCGTGGTATGGGCATGTCATGCGGAGGGAAGAATACCATGTGACTAAAAGAGTGTTAGATATGAGTATATACAAGTAGAGGAAGGCCGAAGAAGAGATGGATAGACTGTGTTAAGAATGATGTGATGTGTTAAGAATGATAAAGAAGTATGAAAGAAAAATTCATGTTGTGCCGATTCCACGCAATGTGAGAAAAGGGCAGGAATAAAAAGAGACTATGGATTAACATTTTGGATATTTTTATTCCGAAAAACTGAAGGGTTCCTGAGGTAAAAGGGGGTTGAAATTTGTACGGAAAAAGGTGTTCATCAATTTGAAATGTAAAATGATCCACTAATCAAATAATTAGATAAGAGCCTAACCGTTGTTTTTAAACCTTTGTTGATGTAATGGTTATGTTCATCTGTATTGGGTAATCTCCAGAACTACAGAGCCAATTTAAAAATTCTTTCATTGTTAGAAAACTACCGTATCCCTGAGTGCTAGGCTATACTTTATTGTGATTACATTTCTCGCGAAGACGTGGCTAGTACATAATATTGTTTGAAGCAATTTATATCGTTACGTGAGTACCGTTGTCTGAGACAGCCGGGAATCGATTGTTCTTCACCTAAAGTGGAGCACTCCACCTGTCTTTTTTAACGGCTGATATAGAATCTTGATGGGTTGTTTGTTACTCTTGTAAGCTACTCCAGCATTCAAACTAATTTAGGTCGTTAGCGTTTTATCACAAAGGCAAGAGTCTGACTTGAACACTCCATCCGACAGATAATTAGATATGATCTCTGGTCGTTTATTATTAAACAATCTAATTCACTATCAAATAATTGCTACTTAAACTAACATAAGTATAAAAGTAGATAACACAGGTAGATAACTAACTTACACCACAATAAGTTAACTACAGAACAAATTTGAATATTTTCAACTTGATAAGAACCAACTTGATATTGCAAAAAGTATTTAAAGTAAGAAGCGGTTCGTTTTTTGAAGACAACTGCTACCATGCCACCTTGAAAATTCCGTACAGTCCGCTACAAAAGTTAATCAATACTAATATTATAAAGAGGAAAGATTTGTTTGTTTGTATTGAATAGGCTCCGAAAATACTGGACCGATTAAAAAAAAAATATTTCACCGTTGGGTGGCTACAATATCCCCGGGTGACATAGGCTACTTTTTACCCAACTGCGCATAAGGAGGGTAATGTTTTTATTGAAAAACTACGCGTGCGAAGCCGCGGATTGGTCAGCTAGTTATTTAATAAAATTTCAAATCAAACTTTGCCAGTGAACTGGTAAATGGTTTACACAGAATAACAATTTTATTGGTACAGGGAAAATACACGTCATACACTTAAAAATAATATGTATATTAATAAATGTAAAATGTACAAAATTGTTAACTATAACCATAAAAATCTGATATTACACTAATATTATAAATATGAAAGTTTGGATGTTTGTTTGATACTCAATCACGTCGTAACGGCTGAACCGATTTGGATGAAATTTGGTATGTAGATAGATTACGATCTGAATTCAAACATAGGCTGCGTTTTGTTGCCAAACAACGCGTGCGAAGCTGCTGGCAGATGCTAGTTCATTATATAATTATTGGAGATTTATTTATTTGATAAACGGGATGAAAATATGATTACTCCCGAAAACTTGAAGCAAGGGGTGAAAGTAGGTCCTCATCGCCCTCGCAGTGTTGGTTCCAAGTAAAAGTTGATTAAGTATATCGATAACTCCGCGAAGTTTACGTTTTACAAAAACAAGCGTATTATTTTCACAGAAAATAACAGTATATTTAAAATGATACGCGTCATGAGTATCGTAATATTTCGGCACAGTTGCTTTCGCGCTCACAAATCATGATAAATTAGATAATTATTTATTGCACACCATAAAACAATACAAAGAACAACGTAAATCTATGGATACAATGGGCGGTCTTATAGCGAAATATCGATCTCTACCAGACAACCTTTACATGGAATGAACTGGGTGGACAGTACGCAGGGATTAATTGTGTACTACTTACGTACTAACACTAATGACATAAAATATAAAAAAAAACTACATAAATGATTGAACATATTAAATCATGGTAGATAGCTAGATAGGTACCAAAATATCCAGTGTGCAAAACGGCGCTCGAGTGGAGACCAGGAACCGGAATGCGCAGCGTAGGTCGACCCCTGCTAGATGGAAATTTGACCTGACAAAGATTGCTGGGAGCCGTTGGGTGCAGGTTCCAACGGATCGGTCGCTGTATGCCTATATTCAGCAGTCACCGTCCTATGGCTGATATGGTGATAAAAAAGGGTACTGTTCTGTATAAGGTTTAAACAGAGCCTTCCATATCATTGTTGTGTTGTGTCGACCTCTTTGTTTCAAATTGTGTGTGTCTGTGCATGTTTCTGATTGGACGAGTGGACTCAAATCACAAAGGGACGTGCTGTAATATAATTTGTATGTCAGGGAGCTTGCGGCGCCGCGTGACAAGAACACGGCCTAATAATGTAAATTGGTAAGCCGTATTCATTTATTGAAATGGCATAACTTTCTGTTCTCTGGACGTTAACACGATAAGTGCGAAACAGGACTTGAAACACCCTGTCCGTGTCTCGTCTTTATAGCGGTAATAAAAAGCTGAAACGTCTCTGTCGTGCGGGAGGCATAACTTCCATCTGGTTCAGTGCAGGAAAGAGATAACTATATATCTGAGATGTGCTATTGATTCCTAGTTCTATGTTATAACAACCTCAATGCCGGGTTTCTTAGACCTCGTGCCGCACACAAAAAAAAACCGTACGCTTTGTGTTATTTGGCGCCAAAAAAAGGATTTTGGTCTCCTACGGGCGGTGAGGTTTAATATGCCTCGTGCCGCCACAATCTCTGGTTTAGGACAGGGTTTAAAAAGACCCGTAACACAGTTATGAAAAGTACAGATATATCTGTGCCGCTGGAAACGTGTTAAACATATTACCACATTCACGACAATAACTTAAAACATACTAGCTGACCAATCCGCAGCTTCACACGCGTAGTTTTTCAATAAAACATTACCCTTCTCCTGCGCAGTTGGGTAAAAAGTAGCTTATGTCACCCCGGGATAGTGTTGCTTCCCAACAGTGAAAAAATTTTTTAAATCGGTCCAGTAGTTTCGGAGTCTATTCAATACAAATAAACAATCAGACAAATCTTTTCTCTTTGTAATATAAGTATAGATATGCAGTATTAACTGATTTTAGAGATTGGTTTAATACCGGTAGCTTTGATATTTATCCAGTAATCGATAAATTTCCAATAAACAATTTTTAACGTAAACCGGTTGCGCCTGAACGACGATGCCGCTTAGTCAGTGTAACAGGTACCTACTTGCTTGATGAATGAATATTATTCATTTACCTATTTTATACAGGCTGTTTTATTGATAATTTAGGACTTGAAATTAAAGTAGGTTTAAAATTAACACACAAAAAACTTTTTTTTTTTAACAAAAATATAACCGACTTCAGAAAAAACAAATGACTGAACTGATTTCGATGAAATTTCTATGGAACCAATCTGAAAGTATATTCTTTCAAATAATAAAAAAAAAACCAAATTCGTTGATACATGACGGTGTTGAGGTATCAAACATAAAAAAATGCAGTCGAATTGAGAACCTACTCCTTTTCTGAAGTCGTTTAAAAAATCCACGGTAATTAATTTGAAAAAAAAAACTATTTACAACAGTACTAGCCATCAGCCCTACCCGGGATTTAAATTGATGTCGTAAATGCGTTGACACGCAGTCGTACGTCACATTAAATATACGTATAAACAAGCACATAGCTCAACGACGTGACGGCCGTTGGGGCAGAAAGGTTATCGAGTGGACACCACATACTGAAGATGACGTGATAAAAATAGAAAAATAAATATTGCTTGACTTTCACCCAGTGTTATCTAGCCCCAAACTAAGCAGAGCTTGTACTATGGGAACCAGATAACTGATAATTGATAAAATACTTAAATAGTTTTTTTTTGTAAATACGTACTTAAAATATATAGAAAAACATCCAGACCTGGAACAAATATCTGTAGATAATGCAAACATTTGAACCCGCTACCTCCTGCGTCTCATAAAGGTTGGTAAGAGCCGTTGCGTTGGTTGGATCGGTCGCTCTGGAGATCTATGGGGCAGCATAGTTCAGCAGTAGATGTCTTATGACCGATATGATGATGCTAATGTTGACATTAAACATAATACAAATTTAATTTAAAGCGGACCATGCGGTTTTATAAACAAAAATGCTATGAATAGTAACGTTGAGTCACAGTATAAATATTAGTACAACGAATGTGTAGAGTGAAAGATTTATTTTGATCGTACCTAACTGAAGGTGCAATTAGGAACCGGGCGGAAACTATAACAAACAACATTTTTCAGTACATAATACTTTCTTCATAATAGTTATATAATTATTATTTTTATATACAATATTCAAAACTCACTTAAATACTTTAATCTGTAATTTTTATTTGGATAATAAATATTATTAATTAGTATGTATTAGTACATATTTATTATTAGTACTAATTAGCTGTGTCTCTTTTCAATTATTTAATAAAGTTCATGTAACTGTAAATCTGAGTATTTCGAAGTAGACGGCGGGTTGCGAGTATGTCGGGTAGTTGTTAATAATCTGTTGATTCAACCTGTTTAAAGTACTCCATGGGATAAGTACATACATTTGTGCACAGTGGCGGCGCTAGACCAAGCGTGGACGAAGGTGACATCAGCTTTGCGAGGCCCCGCCCATTTCCAAAAAAGAAAACGTTAAATTGAAAGAGCTGAACTATACACTAATGTATGAGTTTTATTACTAATCAAATGATGACGCCTACCCAACGAGGCCGTCGGCCCACGCTTGCACTCTGGAAACAAATCACATTGGTATCTAACTCAGATAGGCGGGATTCCACGCGATAGCGACGCAACGCCAGCAGATGTTGCTAGACTAAATAAAATAAATTTGATATGTCAGTAATAGTATTTCTCGATTTATGACGAGTAACATTTTTTCGTCACGTTCACGGCTTGGTAATGCATAAGCCACCGAGGCGCGGGGCCCCTAGCACCGCAAGGCCGCAGGCGGTGGCCCATGTCGCCCACGCCTTACGCCGCCTCTGTATGCACAACACGTGATAAATACCTAATACCTACCCCGACCAAAAAAGCACAGTCAAACAGTCCAATAAAAATTACAAACTTTCACACAGATGAAATACGAGGCTTTCGATAGATTGAATACCGGTCATTTTTATTCACGTGTTTTCGTTTTCATAACTTTGCTTTCCCTTTGATTTTTCATTCTATTTTAGGGTTCCGTACCTAAAAAAAACAAGGAACCCTTAAATGATCACTTCGTTGCCCGTCTGTCTGTCTGTCCGGTCGGTTGAGACCCTTTTTCACAGGAACGCGTGAAGGTTTTAAGTTGGAATTAATATGAAATACTAAGGTCTACGGTTTCTTGGAGCTGTAAATCCATCAAGTTCCTAAGTCCTAGGAACGAATATTTTGACTCGCAGCTAAATTAAAACCTATAGGGTATTTCCCATTAGCCCAGGCAATAATTTTGGCAAGACGCAAGGTCTCACAGCACAAGTAAAGGAAATAATTGCACAGTGAAGGGTTCAGTAGTCAGTATCTGCACTGACGGTTCTTTTGTCCAATACCTAGGCTACGACATAGCACGCTTCAAGAGAAATGTAAAGAGGTTTCTAAAGTGTAGTGAACGCATCGACAATACCCCGGGTGTTGCCAGTGTCAATAGGCGACGGTGACCGCTTAAACCGGTGGGCCGTAAGCCTGTCTCCCCACAAATAACATAAAAAAACCCTTCTTACTCCAACCATCTCAATAGAAAAACCTAGGGTTGCTGGCAGCAGTTTTCTAATATCCCCGAGGTTGATGTTGACGTCAAAGATGACTAGATGAGTTGATACAGTCCCGTCTTCAGTCTGGCTTCATGTGTAAGCAGCACGTGTTCTACTGTCTCTTCAGTCTGTAGGTAAGGTTATGTGATTTCATAGCCAATGGGTCTGAATCTGTCGTGCTTAGACGTTCACTAAACTCCAACGAAAGACGACCATACTGTCATTATTCTATGGACCTGAGAGTTGAAGGTCATTATACCAAAACTAAGCTGAAATGAAGTTAAGATTTATTTGCATATTTCGTGAGTACAGAGATGACTACTGATAGTATCTCTGATAGTAGATACACGTATATAGAAAAAAAACACGTGGGGCCAATAACCGTATGCTCTTTTAAATATAAAATGTTACTTTATGCTCCGAGAGCTGGCGCTTATTTTATTTTTGTTTTTATATTGTCGTTTTTGGCTGTGATACGTAGCTTTGATCGGGGTGACTCAAGAAGTTGACTTTATAGCTTAGTCCTTGGTGCAAACAAAACATGGTATCATACTTACACGTATACAACCACAGGGGGGCATGAACTCCACCAACAAACGAATTAGGATAGTTGGTATTTTCATTATGATATTGTTATAATTTTGCTAAAATACATCTGACGTATTTTTTTAACGTACTTTTCTAATACAAAATTTTTTGTGAAATTAAGCAAGAACTTGCGAGATAATATTTTATTGAGCGCGATCGACGCTATTCTTTGCTTCAGTTTTGATGAATCACCCTATTATGAAGAAATACGTATTATATAGATTACTAGCTGACCAATCTGCAGCTTCGCACGCGTAGTTTTTCAATAAAAACATTACCCTCTTTCTGCGCAGTTGGGTAAAAAGTAGCCTATGTCACCTGGGGATAGTGTAGCTTCCCAACAGTGAAAGTGTTTTTTAAATCGGTCCAGTAGTTTTTGAGTTTATGAATTACAAACATACACACAAAAATACAAATCTTTCCTCTCTTATAATATTATTATGTATAGAATATAGATAATTACTAAGGATATCTAAATCTTTGCCATTAGATATAATTACGTACCTACGCTTGTATACAGGTCGTCTAAGTACGAGTATGTATGTGTGTCTGCTCCAACTCCTCCTAGTTCCAAAGAAAATATTCGTTAGTTTTGTGATACTAATCTACTGTATATCGAATATCGATTACAGTGCTTATTTGAATAGGTTAACAAATGAATAACGTAAACTTACAGTGTACCAACTTACCTATTGCGCTACGATGCCTAAACGTATTTAGTAGCTAACCAAGGGAGTTTAAGGAGTTTTACAACTACAAGGAGTTGCCAAACCATACAAATACGTCAAATTTAAATGTGTTTAGTTGCTAAATACGTTTAGGGATCGTTGTGCAAGCCGGGCTAAGAATAGGATTAGTGTAAATCAACATACATAGACACAGACAAAACATTATAACTCGATGACCTCCGTGGCGCAGTGGACATAGCCGACTGAAAGAAGGTTCGATTTCCGCCGCTGTACAAATGTTTGCATGATCTACATATATTTGTTCCAGGTCTAGATGCTTTTTTATATATTATAAGTATGTATTTATAAAAAAAAATATAAAAGTATTATATCAGTTATCTGGTTCTCATAGTACCTACATGCTCTGCTTAGTTTGGGGCTAGATAGTGATGTTGAAATGTCCAGCAATATTTATTTAAAAAAACTAAATTATGTTTTTAAAATTATCATGCATATGAGGGTTGGAGATTAAGAATGCGAAAAGCAAACAACGTTTTCAAAATATTACCAGACAATGAGCTTCAGCTTCAAAGGGCGTCCCTAAACGTGATTCTCAGACCTAGGGCGTAGAATAAACAACAGTGGTTATCTAGTTGCCTAAAGTCAGTGAACTTGCTTAAACTCAGGGTGACCGAGACTTGGAAGGGGTAACGTCCTGAAATGGTCCTGTACATCTTTACCGACGACTGAAAAGTGAGGTTTAAGTATTTGGTCTTAAATTTTCTACTGCTTTTTGATGTATATTATCTATATTAGAAGCGGAGGTAATTCGTCAATAATATATTGACCATTTTTCTTAGTTGTAGTAGGAATTTTTATGCGTAGGCTTTCATGACGTGAGAATTATAATTATAAACTATTTACACAATGTTGAGTAACTTAATTAACTTAACAAAACTATTAAACTACACTTAATTGCAATGAAAATTATCGTGTTTAACATAGACAATTGGTGACCGCTTGAACAGTTACTGTTTTATGTTTTCTGAAGTCAAAATATATTTAGGTTAAACTGTTTGAGGTTATATTGTTAACTGAGTAATAAGCTGATTGAGAAGTAGACGTTGGACGCCAGTTCACTAGATATAAAAATACAATGATTCGACATATATAAAAAACAAATTCGACCTCCGACGACCTCCGTGGCGCAGTGGGCGAATAGCCGGCTGAGACGCAGGAGGTAGCGGCTTCGATTCCCGCTGCGGAACAAATGTTTGCATGATCTACAGATATTTGTTCCGGGTCTGGTTGTTTCTCTATGTATTATAAGTATGTATTTACAAAAAAAAAGTATATAAGTATTCTATCAGTTATCTGGTTCCCATAGTACAAGCTATGCTTAGTTAGGGGCTAGATAGCGCTGTGTGAAATGTCCAGCAATATTTATTTATTTATTTAAATTAAAGATAATAAAATACAGTTAGTTCAGACAAACAAGGTCCTAAAATTGGTTAGTAACAATTATTTCTTACAGCTAAGTTACAGCCACAACCAGAACAAACAAAACACAATAAAATACACAGAATAAGAGTAACAAAGGGACAACACACCTCACGAGACATGTAGGCCCCTGAATCTCCCTAGCACTGCACACTCAGGCCTCTCGGCAATCATTTTCAGGATTCCGCTGGCGCTTTCCCGAATTCTGCGTTTAAGTGAGACTGAATTTTTACGCACGAACGCAAAAAAGTTGTCTGCCCTCGCGTCAGCAAACATGCCCGAGGTGCTACAAAATCAGGGATAAGGACAGCAGGTCCGGCCGTGAAAACGTAACAACGAGACAGACAGACAGAGTGACAGAGGGACAGTGTTAGTTTCGAATTTATATTATTAGTATGGATTACAAATTCGAAAGTAACGCTATATCTGTTTATTACATTTTCACGACTAAATGGCTGGACAGATTTCTATGAAATTTGGTATATATATTATGACCGGGTCTGGGACATATGCTAACTTTTACCCGAGTGCGCAGAAGGAGGGTAATGTTTTTCTTAACAAACTAAGCGTGCGAAGTCGCGGGCGGCTCAGCTAATTTTGTATAAAAATTTGTGGCTGATATTGTCTGGTGTCTGTCAGGCTATGAATCATCACTAAAAATCATCTCGCAAACAAAAATATAACTTTTTATCTTGCTATGGAAGCATTATGCACGATATGCGATATTTGACTCTTTCAGATAAACATAACGCAGATACATTATGGTTATTGATATAGTTTCCTTCTCATGTACAGTAGAAAATGTAATTATTATTATGAGATTAATTATAATATCTATATTTAGTAAGTTAGTATTAAGCGCTAAAAAAACCTTTTTAGGCTTCCGAACCCAAAATGGTAAAAACGGAACCGGAAGTCGCACTTATGGTGCGACTTTGTCCGTCCGTTCTTCCGTCAGTCTATCACATAGCTGATTATCTCAGTAACCTATCGGCTTGAAATTTGAAATAGTTATAAATAATACAGAACATTCTCAATAGCAAATAAACTAAATCTGAAATATTTTCATTTGGTGCCTAATAGAGCCAAAATGGTGGAGCTCAAAATTTCAAAACAAGGTTTTGGCGGTGTGAAGAAAAATATCGAATAATCGATTTGTCACTATAGATAATAGAGAAAAATCTGAAATTAATATAAGTGATAGGTAATATGCAAAGATTATAGGAAAATTATAGCAGTCTTTATTTAGTACAAATTTTCAGATATCTTTAAAAGATTTCCTGGTTTACCGGTCGCATAACTAGATGGCGGTGTTTAATTAACATTAGTAAACCTATCTAGATTCGGAACACTCGCACTAGACCGGTCTTATTTTATGTTGGGTCGCCTCAGCTTCTTTTTACCACGCCCAGGATGACTGGTACATAATGCTGTTATCATTAAGCCTCCTAGCACTACTGTTTTGTATGAAAGTAAAAATAAATGAACTGAAATATATGTAGGAACACACAAATACACTCGATCAAGGCATATCCATTAGTTACACTGGTACTGCATCGTAACTTAAGAATCAAAGAATAACAAGAGAGAAGTTTGTATATAGAGAAGTCATTTGTATTATAATTTTATACCACCGTGCTTTTTCCATTAAGTCTTTTCCATCCTAAAGATGCTGGAAGATACTGTTCATTGTACATTTCTGTTGTTTTCGTTTAAAGTATCTTGTTTTATGTATTGTGTTCTGTTATTCTTTCTACCTGGTATCTGGTAATAAGTTTCTATTGTATCTTGTAGGTAGTGTATAAGGTGCTAATTTGCATAGCAGATCAGAAGCAGTTTGAGTTCTTATTTATGTCGGAATTAGTCCTTGTTGTAAATGTATCTGTGAAAAATTTAACTATCGATGAATGCGAGTACCCTGACAACCTTGGACGGTTTTTCGGGTATATTATCAAGAATATGTGTACTTAAATTGTAGTAAATAAATAACCAATAAAGTAAGAGTGGAATATACCTTGTGCAACTGTCTCAGTCACTCCATGCGAAAATACCCGCAGCGCGAGAAATACTAATCCACTACCTCACATGATGGTAAGTGAAGGTGTGATCGAAGATGGAGCACGTTTGCCTAGAAAGAACCTATTTATAACAAAACTATTGGTTAATATGAAAAATTGAAAAACTACGCGTTTGTTGTAAGTTTTGGAGTTGTTTATAATCGTGAAAATTTTAAGGAATCGTATTTTCGCTACACATAGTCTTTAGCTTATGTCCTCAACTTTTACATTATATTAATCACAAAGTAAATGATGCAGTGTTACTTATAAAAAGGTGAACGCGATAAATACCCGTTGAATGATCTCCTTAATCCTATGCAGTCTGGCTTTCGAAAAGGCCATAGTACAGTCATGCTCTTGTCAGGATTACTGACGACATCCGATTAGGCATGGAAAACAGGCAACTTACGGTGCTAACTTTGCTTGGCTTCAGTAATGCCTTCAATACCGTTAACTTCAACATACTCCTTGCAACACTCCGCTCGCTTAACGTTTCGCTGGAGGTGACTGACTAGTTGTTCAGTTACTTATACGGACGCCAGCAGCGGGTTTGTCTTGAGAGGTCTTTCTCCTCATGGTGCAACACGTCAGACGGTGTACCTCAGGGCGGCGTGCTTACTCCTCTCCTTTTCACTATTTTTATAAATTCATTTTCTTAAAACCTTACACCATCCTGTCACCTATATGCAGACGATCTTCAGATTTACACTCAGGCTTCTCTTAATCATATAGCTGATGCTGTGGAAGAGACAAACGCTGACTTACGTCGTATTACTGAGGCATTGCAAGGCATACGGGCTGACAATCCGTCTTACCAAAACCCAAACTATCATCGTTGGCAGCTCCAGATTAATGTGCCATTTGGATTGGTCTGTAATTCTGCAAGTTATTTTTGAGGGGATGTATATTCCATACAGTGAGACTGTTAAAATGTGGGGTTAACGATAGGTCGTAACTTGTCTTGGGGAGTCAACTTAATGTGACCTCTCAAAAACTCTGCCTCAGCAGGCTCTCTGAGACGACTGTGGAACTTTCTCCCATCTACCACCAAAATTGCACTTGCACAATCCCTTCTTCTACCTGTGTTGGACTACGCGGATGCTTGATACCTAAATTTGACAGCTAGATAAGCTTGAGCGTCTCCAGAACTTCTGCATCAGGTTTATATTTGGGTTGCGCAAATGTTTCCCCTTATCGCATCATTCTCAAGTGGCCTATTCACCTTCGCCGTGATTCTCATATTCTGTCTCTAATATAGGTATTCTATTCTATTCTATTCAACCCTTTCTCCCCTTGCTATCTAAAAGAAAGGTGTGCTTATCTCCATTCTTCCAATATATTTTATCTCAGGTCATCGGAAAACTTATCCCTCAAAATACTCGTACACTCTAGTTCCTTCTACGGAAAATCATTCATAGTCGAAGCAGTGCGCCTGTGGAAATGAGACGGGCTCCTTCACAGCACTCTTCTAGGCTGAGATTAAAGCAGCATTACCTAAATGCCTAGCTTTTTTGCCATTTGAGTTACCTATTTATTATTTATTTTAATTTTATTTACCCCGTTTTATTAGATTTGAAAGAATAATGATTTAGGTTATTAGTTGGGTATTATTAGTCTATCTTTGGGTATTTAATTATGTATTAGGATTATAAGTACTGTTTTTTATTAGATATATATATTTTTTATTTCTTACATTTGTAAATATACTCTGTGCACCGTTGTCCATTACTGCTACGCTGTTTACTTTTCATCCAAAGGTTGCCTGGAAGAATTCGCTTTCAGCGATAAGGCCGCCTATTGTACTATATTTAACATAAATTAGTTTCATTAAGTATTACTGGTGTAGAATAAAGAATTATTCTGTTCTATTCTTTTTTTTAGTGATCGTTAAGGTTTAAAAAATACTACTGCAGTGTTACTGGTATCGTGACTATTATTATTTCTCCTGTTAATAACAAACTCGCCGTGTAATAGGATTTACGAGTATGTTTACGGTGGCGGACAATTGGAACGGTCGGAGTGGCACCACCGTACGCATGCGTCCTGCTACGATTCTATTCACTGTGCCGCACTGGGTTGGAAAAGGTACTTGCAGTGAAATAGCTACCGTATCTTGCTCTACAACAACTGGATCTATGGAACGAAAGGCAATGCGTCATACGACACAAGAAACCTGAAGGTTTAATTATAAAGTAACATAAATCCCGTTACAATATTTTCAGTAAACTTGGTTGAAGTGGGAATTGTGAATTATCAATCAGGAGTACCTATAACAGTTTTTTATACTACTTGGAGATCCGAGATGGAACAAGCTCACCCACTTGATGTTAAGTGGTAACCATCGCCTATAACATAGTATTGACTCGCAGGTCACGCTACTTAAACACGTGCCCTACGATGCACTGTCCTGCGTCCATTAACTTGAGGCATACAGGTGTAACGCCTCATGAACCTGTAATTTCACCGGCAACTATACCCTTCATACCGAAACACAGCAATGTGGCTTGGCGGCAGAAATAGGTATGGTATTAGTACTTCCCCGGTTGAGCCCTTTCACAAGGAACTCTTCTCTTATACACGTATTGCAACAGTGATTTAAACTGAACATTATATATATACATTACATACAATATGAATATTATAATATTTTTTAAACCTGCCTGATGTGTTGTTATAAATATAGAATGTAGGATTGAAACGAAGAGAGCCTTCGTGGGATTTAGATAATTCGAAGTATTTCAAAATGTTATCAAAAGAATGTGGTTTAGTGGTTAAACTGGATTTTGAGTTCTAAAAAGTATACAGAGTGAACCGGAAAAATCGAAAACAAATGCCTTTATTTTCAAAACTCATAAATAAGGTTATTTTTGGGGTTATGTTATGTTATGTTGGTGGACTCCCTTTTCCGCATTTGAACTCTTAAGTGGTCCATTATGCGTGAGAGAGTTGGCTATATAGATAGCCAGCCTAACTCCGACCAGAAGCGCAGAAGTTTCCTGGGGTCCTCGCAGGCTTCACGGAGTGACCTTGGATTGTCCAGGATTTCTGCACGTTGTGCTGTTACCCCCACGCATTCCAGGACTACGTGGGCTGCTGATTCTTCTTCGGTGAGACATCCCCTGCAGAGTGGGCTGTCTGTTGCTCCCATGATGTAGAGGTGTTTGTTGAGGGGACAATGTCCTGTAAGGGTCCCCACGATGATTCGAAGGTCCAGTCTCTGAAGGTTGAGCAGTCGTCGTGTCAGTCGTGGCGAGACAGCCGGCAGAGCTGCCCTCGACTGTCTGCAGTCCATGATCTGTGTTATTTTTGGGGTTTCGTACCCAAAGAAACAAACGGGACCCTATTACTAAGACTCCGCTGTCTGTCTGTCCGTCTGTCACCAGGCTGTATCTCATGAACCGTGATAGTAAGACAGTTGAAGTTTTCACAGATGATGTATGTATTTTTGTTGCCGCTATAATAACAAATACTAAAAACAGAATAAAATAAATATTTAAGGGCGCTCTCATACACCAAACGTGATTTTTTTACTCGTTTTTGCTCGATATTGATAAAGGCAACAGGGGGACGCTTGAAATATTCACAGAATATTTAGTTATTTATTCACTTTAAAAATAAATAATTAAATGGGAATAAAAAAATATTTAAGAGGGGCTCCCATACAACAAACGTTTTTTGAGATAATGGTACGGAACCCTTCGTGCGCAAGTTCGACGCGTACTTGGCCGGTTTTTTTATATCTTTCGAAGTAACTATTTTACAAACTACCTATTGGTGAGCTTGAACTCTACTACCTAGGTAGCTAATTAGTTATGTAGTTTCAGTAGTAGAAGTACCTAGTAACCTAGTGCGGATGAGAAATGAACTAGGTAGTAAAATTAATGAGTGATAACACTTTATTGAAGACCACAAAATAAACAAAAAAAAATAACAAAGCAACAGGTACAATGGAAAGTCTTAACACTTAGAAGCAATTACTTCCAGACAACCTTTGGATGGAGAGGATTTGAAGTATAGGAGTAGTAGTAGAAGAATAGTCCTGATGAAAAATAAAATAGACATATATTTATAAATAAACTAGCGGAATCGCCCGCGGCTTCGCACGCTTGAGATTTCCCTTCGGGATAAAAACTATATAAAACACTCTTGTCAAAGTGACGCTTATGTAAATGACTTCACTTCAATGAACGACGGTTAAATTATATGGATAATGTTAATACAAGAATACTAAACTCGCGATTAAAACATTGGGGTGGGGGTGTAGGAGGGTAAAACATACTTTACGATCTATTCTCATACCTACCAAACATACAAAAAAAAATCATTAAAATCGGTCGACCCGTTTCGGAGGAGTGCGACCAGAAACACTGTGACACGAGATTTTTATATATCTATATATATAAAACAAGTTTGGATGTTTGTTTATTTATTTGTTTGTTTGCTATTCAATCACGTCGTAACGGCTGAACCGATTTCGATGTAATTTAGTATATACTTAGATTATAACCTGGATTAACACATAGGCTACTATTAATCCCATAAATTAGGTCCCATGGGATAAAAATGGGGTGTTAAGTCAATTTGCAACAGCGAGTTTAGCTTTATTTCTAGGTTACCTACACATTTAGTAGTATAACAACACAGTGTGTACAACAGCTGGCAATTTATAAAATCAGTTCTGTAGTTGCCATAATTACCTATTACATACAAACTTTGTTAATGAACTCATGAAAACATTTATTGTGTAACTCATTAGAAATAAGGATTACAAACAGAAGTTAGAAAATTCAAAATTCAGTTTTTTTATTTTCAGATATGACATCCATAATTTGTCAGTAAAAATTAAAATCTTTAAATTAGGTTAGTACAATTGGTAATTCATAATAAATTAGGGTCCAAATCAACAATATAAAATTAATAATTAAGGAAAAACAACAAATAAAAACTACTTAATAAAATTTAAATGATACGACACAACTGCTGCGCTACAAGTTGGGTTAGGTTGGTCTTATTATACTGGAGCTAAAGCTATGAATAACTGCTGTCTCAGAAAAGATAAAGCAAAAAGTATCTACAATGAGCGGTCTTATCGCTATTTAATGTAAGCTTTAGAGTTAAATTAAGTTTTTATCTGATAGTTGAATAAAATCATTCCACCATAACTACATAAAAAATAGTGAGTATGGCTAAACGTGGTGACCTCCAGACGTAGTTAGGTCTAATCGCTTCACTTCACGGTAGGGTTGACACAGTTTCATTCCTGCCTACGAGCTGACCGCCCGTAGACGGGGTATTGGAACTGACACATATGAAAATTTAAATTTTATAAAACCCCATATGAAAGCTACACTATCCGTCTATCCCCTAGTGCTATATAACAGTATTAACTACCAATTTTAAAGCATTATTCACACCAAAGCCATCAAGCTGCCGACACAGCCCGGCAGCTTCTTGTCGGCACAATCGTGTTGACGACATACACCCGCGCGTGCTACCTGGCGATGTGCGGCATGTCGAAGAAACAGGCCCGGATCTAGAATTTTTCCTAACCGGGGAACTTGATGTGGCGCCCTTCTCCTCCATCATTTGGGTGGGGGGTGGGGGAGGGGGTGTTGAAGTTTGAAGCGTTCCAAATTAAATGAACAGCTAGGTGAAATATGTAGGAGATGCCAAGCGGTTTTTGAGAAAATAAATTTTTTAAACATATTTTGGGAGACCAATTTTGCGGCCCCGAAATGGCCGCCAGGGGCAGGTGCCCCGGTTTGACCCCCCCCCCCCCTCCCCTAGATCCCGGGCTGCGAAGAAAATAACAGGACCCTAAGAAAAGCTCCGTTGACTTGGTATAAGCAAATAAATGGAAAACTATAACTGTTGTAGATTTCACGTGAGCACTGACCGATAAGCTTTGTTTGAAGGCAATGAATGATATTAGTGTTGCACCTTCAATCAAACAGAGTGCAAATCCTTCAAATATTGTAGTGAGACAAAACAATAACGTAGTAGAGTTCCTAGCGAAAGGGCTCGCCCGGCGAAGTACTACCACCATACCTATTTCTGCCGCCAAACAGCATTGCTGTGTTTTGGGTTTGAAGGTTGTAATTACAGGCACATGAGGCTTTACACCTGTATACCTCAAGTTGATGGACGCAGGACAGTGCAAAGTAGGGAACATTTCTAAGTTGCGCGCCCTACGAGGCAGTTCTTTGTTATAAGCGATGGTTACCACTTAACATCAGATGGGCAATAAACTTGTTCCTTCTCCATGTAGCATAAAAAGAAACGTTGAATTTGAACTTTTCTTCTATTAAAAGTTTAATGGGCAGAACCCCTTTCGGATCATACATATTCTGACGTACCATGTAATATATTTTTCACACCACCTGCTCGACAATGTCAAATTATATGTCATGTGAACCTCACCGAAAGCAGGTGATTAAATCCCAAAGGCTGAGTAGAGAGTATAGTTTTACTGAATTTCATTATTCCCTCGCGGGGATAATGTGATTTGAATTTCGAACCTCATCTGTATTAAAATTTGAACCAAAGAGACACACACAATAAGAACTTATTTTACAAACCTCTCCACAGAATACACCAACCTAGATTTGGTTTAGATTGTCTCGCAGAAAGTGTGAAAAGTAGAGTATTATCCTAGTGGATAAAGCTGTCTGTATCTTGGGCGTGCTTATATCTCTCTCTGCACCCAGGATTCTAGTAAGTCCCTCGCTCCGCTCGTGAGTTAACTCTAGAATCCTTCGTTACGTTCGGGATTCAATATAGCGCCCGTGCCGCAAGACACTGCTATAACCCCTCGTATAATACACTATTATTTTTATCTACCATATATCGTCTCAATGCTGAGCAAAGGTCACTCCAATCACTTCTGTAATTTGCTATTCCTCACCATCCTCTCTTAAAGTCTCTCTCATTTAGTCACGCCAACGCAAACCAAGAATTTTTAACTGGTATTTTTGTGAGATGGCCATGACACTCAATACAGTGCTTAGGACCACAAGTTTTCGGATATAACTAAAAACAGCGGTATATTATACTGTTTTTAGGGTTCGCTATGTCCGTCTGTCTGTCCGTCCGACCAGTAGTTTTATAATTTTAGTGCTGTAGAGCTGAAACTTCGCGTGGGGATAATTTTAGTGCCGCCTAGTAAGTTATGAAATAAAAACTATAAATACTTGTTTGTTTAGGGTACCTCTTTTGGAAGTTTGGGGGTTATACCTAAAAAGTATCCACAGTTGTAGTGGCACATTATGCTGTAGTACTATTAAGAATTACCAAAGCTGAGTAGAGTTGGTTTTGTAAACAGTTCATATAATGTCCGTACGAAATGACCAAAACAAACTGTAAATTTAACTTTATTAATTTTACATTTTATTTCTAAATTGCATTATGTTTTGAATTCCCGTAAGTAAATGCATTTATTCTCTCTATTGTGCGTCAGCCCTATCTCTGCGATAATTGGTAGTTAAGCAACATACTGCTCTCAGTAATGAATTGTATAAGTACTAATAGGGCTTTGACGTAGTGAAATTACATCGCTGACGGCGCCGGCTCCTAACCTTCCATTTAACTAAACTAATTTTGGTATTTATCACCCCGTACCGCGTCTTAAGACTATGCCCCCGACGCAAAACAGGGGTTTTGAGGATGGGATTCGCCGGCTGCAGGCCGCACAAGATTGACAGGATGATACGTTTTAGTGACTGCTAGCTATACTAGTAAGTTATGAAAAAAAACAAAAGTACCCTAACCCCCATATAATAGAAGTAGGGACTTGTTTTTACTAACACATATCTTGTAAGGTATCGTTGAATAGTTCTTCAAAACCAATTAAAAAAAAAACGCGTGGCTTATCATTTTAAACGGACCGCGTTAAGAACTCCAACGTTTTGGGCATTTCATAAAAAAGTATAAGCTGAAAAATTACAATAAATTTACCACTCCAAGTTTCTGAACTAAAAATTTTTATATATTATCAGAGATAGCAGGGCTACAGAATAATTATTAATACATAAACCGGTTGCAGTGCCTTACAGGGTGCATGCACTTACCTACTTTCTTCTGTAAGTATAGAAAATGTGCATATAAGTACATCATGACGACCTCCGTGGTGCATTGGGCTGAGACGCCGGAAGCGGGTTCGATTACCGCACCGGAACAAATGTTTGCATGATCTACAGATATTTGTTCCCGGTCGGGTTGTTTTTCGACATATTATAAGTATGTATTTACAAAAAAATCATGAGTATTCTATCAGTTATCTGGTTCCCATAGTACAAGCTCTGCTTAGTTTGGGGCTCGATAGCGCTGTGTGAAATGTCCAGCAATATTTATTTATTTATTATCATCATCATCATCCACAGCCCGACTTCACCCACTGCTGGGTATAGGCCTCCCCAAGTTTGTGGCATCCGCCACGATCCTGCGCTAGTCTCACCCATTGACGGCCCGCGACTCTAACGATGTCGTCCACCCATTTCGCCGCCGGACGTCCAACCCTTCTACAGCCATTCCTCGACCATCATTATTTATTAATGATGTCATCACCATCATTATTTATTATATTATAATTAAATAACAAATAAGCAAATTAATTGATTGGGATTCGCGAGATCTCAATACTCGGCCAACCACAAATACTTTCAGTCAGCGAAGTTTATTCAAAGTCGCTACATCAAAAATCCAATAATTGTAAAACACTGCAGAAGGCACTCTTTGTAATTTTCATCCTTAATCCGGTGTGCTAGGGTTCAAGTTAACACAATGAATACCTAGCGTTAACTGCAGTCTCAAAATGTTTATTAGGACTGCGGTATATACGCTTTGGTTGTGTTTGGACTTTCGTGAACATTCGTTTTTTGGAGGGATCGTTCAGATGTCAGTTCCGTCTATAACAGTTCTTTGGTCGGAGGCCTTCAGGCTGTTTACTAGCTAAAACTATTCTGTGGACGTGGCTCCTGTTTGGATGGAAATAAGTATTTGCGTATATGTTGCCGGCCGTTCTGTTTTCAAACACCCACTTTATAACAACACTTAAAACGTTACCCAAACAATGTTTATGAGGTCGTAAACTTAACACACCGTATGTCCAAACGAAGTTCCGAAAACTCTATAAATTCTTACAAGAAGTACACACAAGATTAGCGTGAGCTTAGTCACTTCGATTACAACTAGGAAATTATATACCTCGAGTCCTGCAGGAGTTTAAAGGTGTCTAAATAATTAATATAAAAAAAAATATTGCATCACACTAATATTATAAATGTGAAAGTTTGGATGTTTGTATATTTCTTTGTTTGTTCCTCAATCACGTCGTAACGGCTGAACCGATTTCGATGAAATTTGTTATATACGTAGATTATCACATAGGCCTGGATATTACCTGGATTACCACATAGGCTACTTTTTATCCCATAAATCAGTTTTCATGGGATAAAAATGGGGTGTTAGGTCAAGTTGCATTAGCAAGTTTAGCTTTATTTCTAGGTTACCTGCACATTTAGGGGTGTATCGCGTACGAAGTCTCGGGCAACAGCTAGTCTATACTAATATTATAAAGAGGAAAGATTTGTATTTTGGTGTTTGTTTGTAATAAAAAAACTCAAAAACTACTGGTCTGATTTCAAAAATTCTTTCACCATTGGAAAGCTACATTCACCTTAAGTAACATATGCTACTTTATACCCAACTGCGCAAAGAAGGGTAATGTTTTTATTGAAAAACTACGCGTGCAAAGCTGCGGATTGGTCAGCTAGTAATGAATCAAGATGGACAAATAAACCGAGCGATAAGGCATAATAAATGTCCATGACGAATCAGGTTAAAGAACTTTTTTTTTAAATTAATTAGAACAACTGCCGTCGGTCACCGTCTCGCGATCTTCGACGCCTCGGGGTGTAGCCGGCGCTGGTGACGACATCGACGACTCGTATCTTGCCGTCTCGTCCCGAATAAAAGCTTTACAATAAAACTTATTTTACGTGATTCGTCGTGAACAATATTCTCACAGATTTGAGTATATTCTTCAGCTAGCCTACTGTTACCATCATAAATAAGGGTTTGTTGACGGTAAATAACAACAGACGGACACGAGAGGGAGTTTTTACTGAATGATACTTGTACTATTTAGGCACGGAACCCAAAAATGGATATATTATCGGGTATCGCGAAGGATCGGGCGGTATTTACGTTTCGAAATGTTACTTACATATGGTATGTGGTATGTTATTTTAATAAATTTAAATTGAGACCTAACAGGTGTACCTAACATTTCTTCTACCATATCGTGTGACGTGTTATTGAACGCACGAAGAAGAGTGAAATTTATCAATTATATCATAGTTAAAGTGTATATGGAGAAGGAAGGACGAATGCAAAATTATTATCAATTAATGTCGAATGTGCACTGGCAACTAGTAATAACTAGTGGTTCGCCTCGAACTGAGATCTCGCGATTCTCCCATAAAAACAAAAATATATTATTCCTACTCTTTGACTATCAAAATACTGCCCTGAAATGCTTTCCATAAAGCTTGACCCACAGTTTCATTAAAATTACATGTAACATTAGTTCATGTTAATTGGTTTATCTTTTTTGAAGTAGAAATTGCAGTTATTCTGGATTTTATTTGTGCAACTAAAGCTACACGCATACCAACTTACAGCACTGTGGGGTCACTGGTGTACCCTATGAATTTCGTCAAAGTTCAGTTTTTATTGTGGCTAATAACTCAAAAACAGACTAAAAATAAAAACGGGGTCAAAATGTACTAATGAAGACCTTTCATATGACGTCCTATTTGACCTAATAGTCTCATTTTCATAATTTTTGCTCCTTTTAAACCCCAATGTCTCAACAACCTCCAAACATTTTTAGGTCATTTAGCACCAGAATGGTGCCATTACTACAGTTGTATCAAATTTTTCGATGATCGTATCATTGCTTCGAAAGGTATCCTCGGCCATACACACATAAATACAACGACGATTTTTCCAAGTTGATCTCGCTTCGATCGGTCAATGATTTTGAAATTTATTTTATCATTGACTTTATAGATTTTTAGTAACTTCCAATTTTATTTAACACAATATTCTTCACAAACGTGTTTACGCGTTATATATATGTTCAGAGCGATGCTGTTGGACCGAGTGGCCTTGATGACAACTTGTGTAAATATTTTGTAATGTATGGAAATTTGAAACACTGTGTTATTGAATTATATCGTCCAAATAACCAACTCATTATTATAAATGCGGGCTATCTATTACGTTCCATTTTACGTTAGTTTTTACCTTTTTACTAGTGATAAAACACCGATACAGTCATTCTTATTATTCAAAACTTAGTTAGGAGTCTCGATGTTACGTTATTTTACAAATTGCGTCTAAAATTTCTATAGATTTGCCAGCTTATTAACAATCTCTATGTTACAAGCTATGGTGGCAATCTCTTGTTACTATTTTAATATATTACAATATCTATTCCGGTATAATATGTAACGTACATTAGTGAAATCAAATTTGTTGCGTACCTACTTACATTCTTTATTAATCATAGGTACATTACAATCATTATAGGTACATACATTACATTAGGTAGGTCCAACTTCGAGAGAGAGGTCAATCGTCGAATCCAACTCGGATGGGCAGCGTTTGGGAAACTTCGCAACGTCTTTTCGTCCAACATACCTCAGTGCCTTAAGACGAAAGTCTACAATCAGTGTGTGTTACCAGTGATGACATATGGAACCGAGACGTGGTCCTTCACTATTGGCCTTATGAATAAGCTCAGAGTCGCTCAACGAGCTATGGAGAGGGCTATGCTCGGGGTTTCTCTACGGGATCGAATCAGAAATGAGGAGATACGTAGGAGAACTCAAGTCACCGACATAGCCCGACGGATTAGCACGTTGAAGTGGCAATGGGCAGGCCATATAGCGCGCAGAACAGATGGCCGATGGGGCCGAAAGGTTCTCGAGTGGAGGCCACGGACCGGCAAGCGCAGCGTAGGACGTCCACCCACAAGATGGGCAGACGACTTGGTAAGAACCGCAGGTCGGCGTTGGATGCAGACCGCTTCCAACCGCAGTTCCTGGAGATCAATGAGGGAGGCCTTTGTCCAGTAGTGGACGTCCTACGGCTGATATGATGATGATGATGATGCCATTACAATCTATTTATATAAAATAGTAGTCATCATCATAGCAGTCATAAGACGTTCCCTGCTGAAGATAAGCCTTCTATAGATCTCCAGAGCGATCGTTCATATGCGGCCTGCACCCAACGGCTCCCAGTAACCTTTATGAGGTTGTTTTTCTATCAAGTGGATGTTCTACGCTACGCTGCGCTTTCCAGTACGTGGTTTTCATTTGAGAATCTTTCTGCCCCAACCGCCGATAGCTATTCGAGCTATGTGCTCGGCCCTTGTGAGGCCTATAGTGAGAGACCACGTTTTTTGTACCATATGTCATGGTATTTTGGACGAAAACACGTCACGTAGTTTCACAAACGCTGCCTAGCCGAGTTGGATTCGTCGATTGACCTCTTTCTTAAATTTGGACCCGCCTAACTGGACTGTTACATACACATCACTCACCTTCGGTTTGCCGACGATATTGTGGTCATGGCAAAGTCGATGAAAGAGCTCAGCACGATGCTCGAAGGCCTCAATCGAGTCTCCCAACGGCTAGGACTTAAAATGAACATGGACAAGACGAAAATCATGTCGAATGTCCATGTCGTCCCTGCCCTAGTTATGGTTGAGAACTCGGCTCTTGAAGTTGTCAACGCGTATGTATACCTAGGACAAACAGTCCAATTAGGTAGGTCCAACTTTGAGAAAGAGGTCAATAGTCGAATCCAACCCGGATGGGCAGCGTTTGAGAAACTTCGCAACGTCTTTTCGTCCAACATACCTCAGTGCCTTAAGACGAAAGTCTTCAATCAGTGTGTGTTACCAGTGATGACATATGGAACCGAGACGTGGTCCTTCACTATTGGCCTTATGAATAAGCTCAGAGTCGCTCAACGAGCTATGGAGAGGGCTATGCTCGGGGTTTCTCTATGGGATCGAATCAGAAATGAGGAGATACGTAGGAGAACTCAAGTCACCGACATAGCCCGACGGATTAGCACGTTGAAGTGGCAATGGGCAGGCCATATAGCGCGCAGAACAGATGGCCGATGGGGCCGAAAGGTTCTCGAGGGGAGGCCACGGACCGGCAAGCGCAGCGTAGGACGTCCACCCACAAGATGGGCAGACGACTTGGTAAGAACCGCAGGTCGGCGTTGGATGCAGTCCGCTTCCAACCGCAGTTCCTGGAGATCAATGAGGGAGGCCTTTGTCCAGCAGTGGACGTCCTACGGCTGATATGATGATGATGATGATGAACTGGACTGTTTGTCTTAGGTAGAGTACTTATCAACAACTTCGAGATTGGAGTTCCCAACTGATACTAGAGAGGGCGCCACATGGACATTCTGCATGATTTTCGTCTTATCCATGTTCAATTACCTGTTTGGGAAACTCTATAGAGATCATCGAGCATCTAGGTCTTCCAGTGATTCTTGTATAAATACTTATAAGTACATATAGAAACGTGGGGCAATCATTCTGTCTGAAAATCATCCCCTAGAGTTGAAAAGGGTTGTTGTAGTATAAATCTCTTTTCTATTGCAATTGACAACGAGAGACAACAAATCTCCATTGTGGATACAATGCCCTACATAGCTTTGTAATAGCAATCGAGTGAAACAAATGAATGGTTGCTGTTCACAATTTGTACCAATTAATGCTCGTTCGGACTCAGTTTGGAGTCCGCTACCTTGACGTATTGAAGGCAATTTTTTTGTTTTGGAGGCAAATTTTTTCATTGTTATATGTAACAAGTTGCCAGTGTACGGTGGTCGCTAAAATGCTTAACAGGGTACAAAATATTTCTCATCACGTATTTATTAAGGGCGCACTATACCTGGGGAGACGATAAATCGCTTATTTTGAAACAATGTTTTGTTCAACAAATTTTGTGATTTCAATGTGTAATTCATATATGTATGTTATAGTTAAGAATACGTGCTAGAGCACCTGTGTTGTGAAAACACGATTCCATAAAAATTTCTAAAAAAAAACAAAGATGACTCCAAATTTATCTTTAAACCGTTCTTATGCAATGAATACTACAATATAAATCTTGAAACTTTATACAGTAATTCGACACAACATAAATAAGGGCACCTGTATTTTAAATTTTCAAAATACATTTTGATTTTACCATAAAATGAAAATATCTAAGTTTGCACTAATGAAACCATTCGCTCCGGACGCCAGTTTCGCGATTCAGTCTAGCCTCGGCTTTCAGACAGGGTACCCGTGACGCTTGTCGCTCCAAACGAACACGTAATTCTTAGGTAGAATTTATATTTAGTTGGTTTTTGTAAAGACGCAGTAATGAGAAATAAACACAACAAGATAATGAAGGGACTGAATGATAAAAAAACCGGCAAACATATGAACCACGGCGAGATAGGACGTGCAGCGGCGCGCGGAGAAGTGGGGGTGAAATTCGAGTTTGGGCTGAGGTATAGTTAACTCTTATGTACAAGTGGACCCGCCGAACTTCGTACCGCCTTGACATGCATATAACGCGGGCTGTTATTAAACGTCACCCTGGTAGAATTGTCAATTGTTGTCCCCGGCCATCACAACCATATTAACCATAGACAAAATTACGTTCAGCTGTCATTTGCTGTCATAGCTGTTATTGTTATTCCATGTCAGATGCGTTTTTGTTATACGACGTTTTATAGTGACTTGTATTCTCTTTGACGTTTTATGTCACGTCCCACGGGAACGAGATAAAAAGTATTCCATGTCCTTCTCCTGGTTCTTAGCTACCTCCCTACCAATTTTCAGCCAAATCGGTTCAGCCGTTCTTGAGTTATAAATAGTGTAACTAACACGACTTTCTTTATATATATATATATATATATAGGTATATAATAAGATATACATTACTGGCATTGTATGCCTTTATGAGTAGTAGAGTTCCTGTGAAGAACTCGCCCGGGGAAGTACTACGAGTGAATAGGTTTCTTCTAGGCAAGCGTATACCATCGTTGACTGCATCATCACTTACCACCAGGCGAGATCGCGGTCAAACGCAAGCCTATAATTATAAAAAAAAAACCACTATACCTATTTCTGCCGCCAAGCAACATTGCTGTGTTTCGGTTTGAAAGGTATGGTTGCCGGTGAAATTAAAGGCATATGAGACTTTAAATCTGTATGCCTCAAGTTGATAGATGGCAAGTGCATCGTAGGGCATACTTCTAAGGTGCGCGACCTACGTGTCAAATCTTTGTCATAAGTACCAATTAACATCAGGTGGGCCATAAGCTAGTTTCATGTGAGTGCCGACAGAAGTGAAAACTTGAACAATTACGAAATACTTATGCACATAGGTGTCGGTAACGGTGTCGCGAGTTCAATGGTTTAATCCCATCTCAAAAATTGCCCCACGCGCTTAAAGAAGTTTTCACTTCAAAAAAACAAAAAAAAACGAGTGTGCTTTAGACCACACGACTGAAGTAAAACTAAGAAATAATTTATAAAACAGGTAACTTCCGTTACCTGTAATTTAAATGTAACTGTAGGTTAAGTTCTTTGGTTAAGGATTTCGTGGCACTATTTTGTTAGTCAAAGATTACAAATAATATTTTTTTGTTTTGTATGGGAGATTCGCGAGATCTCAGTTGGGGGCGAACTACTAGTAGTTATTAATTCGGTTTAAATGTACAGAAACCGATTGACGTAGTTAGGACCGTGTATTACTATTATGTAAATCAACTGCTTGTGCATTTATTCATACATTTGCATTATCTCCGTTGGGGCTGTGTTCGCTAAAATATGAACGTTGGTTGTTGCCTATGTTCTATCGGATTTCCAATTTTTATTTGATTGCACCAACTTATTCGGAGCAAAACATACAAGATTTTACCCTTCTCGAGAATCTGCTTATCGAATAAAATAACCTGTTCTTTATTGGAAAATAGTATCTTCCTTCCGGTTATAAGCTGCAGTTGTCAGTTTGGAACCCTTTCCCTAAACCGGTTGCGTACTCAAGTTGGCCGCTGCTGCCGAGACAATCTAGCCAAGTGGGGCTACATTGACCCATTCCGGAGCTAGTGCAGCTGCGGGGCCACCATGCAAACAATGGCCTACCTGCTCTCATGTCCTCTTTGCCCAACCACCTGCACACGAAATACTTGTACCAGGCAACAGAGAGGGGTGTGGAAGATGCTCTCTATTGGGCTAATCAAATTTTGAAGGCAAACAGCCATTGACAGGAAAGAAGAAGAAGAATTGGAAAATAAATGTTATTTAGAATTACCATGAGCTAAGTGCATTATCCGCTTCATTTACAGACTCGTAAATTTTGTTAACGTTCTGTACTGAATGCATAATTTATTAGGTAAGCACAGCAGGTTTTACTTCGAAATACTGCACCATGCTCATATATTTGTTATTTTAAAACAGAGTCTTGTAATTAAGTGACAATATCCATAATTTTGAATAGCAAAATGATTAAAATAACTCTTTGATATGAGGCTCACTCTTATTTTATTCTTGTTATCTCTACAATCACATTATACAGAGTATAAGTAGCTGTGCTCCAACCAAAGAATACTAACTTACTCTACAACAAAAAAACGGCTACAAGAAAAGACGTTAGACCCAGATGGGCTCATAATTTTCTACAACCTTATAATACTTAAATAAAAATCTCGTGTGACGGTTTTAGTGGTCGCAGTCCTCCGAAACGAGTAGACTGATTTATTGATTTTTTTGTATGTCGTAAAGTATTAATCGCGATTTTTGTATGAAAAATATTCATATAATTTATTGACGTGAAGTCATTTACATGAAGTGTCGCGTCACTTTGACAAGAGGGTTTTTTATAGTTTTAATCCCGAAGTTCCCACGTGAACGTGAAACTTCAAGCGTGTGAATCCGCGGGCGGGTCAGCTAGTTAACTTATAAATATGCACCCAATTTTTGGCAGACTAACTTAATTCCTTGTATTATGTAAGTGTTGACTAGCTGTTACCCGCGGCATCGTCCGCGTTGATCTAGGATTTAAAAGAGGATACAGCAGTTTTTTGGGACTCTTATTGAGACATCATTTTTAGAATGAAGTAGATCAACTCCCACTTAAAGACTGCCGCTTGAGTGGGCTTCGGCAGCTGCAGCACCTGCAACTTTTTTATGACTCTATCCGAAATGAAGATCCTAGGGCGACGTTGCGATAGTCAGATTTTTTTACAAGTCATCATATTGTCTCTATTAGACATTATCATCGAGATTTATCTGCTCGCTGTTCTCTCGAATAGTGAGGGGATAGCTAAGAGGGGTTAGACAGCAAGGTGGAGAGTGAGAAATGAAAACTGGAAATTATGAGGGCGGTCTATATTTCATACAATACATTATCCTATATATTCTGTTTATGCTAGATACTAATGCCGGTTACTTAAAAGTCCTCGTAGTATTCTCCAAAATATATATAAAAGTAACTAAGCACCGAGTGTAAATCTACATTGTTGGGGAGGCTGAAACCTCTAGTACCAGATACTTTATTAAACAGTAGCTGTTACCAGCGGTTTCGCCCGCGTTGTTCTGGGGCGTAATCTACATACAACTAATTTTAAGAGACTCTTAGTGAGACTCTACCTAAAAGGAGCAGGCTAAAGAACTTTGCGGTAGCTGAAATTTGTTATTACTCATCATTGCGACCCTATTTAACTTGCAAGAGAGTCTATGGCTGTGGGATGCTGGGCTTGTTGAAAATATTTTAACTAATCATTTCAACCCCATCAAACTTGTTGTGAGTTGATGAGGGCACGCTGCAGCTGCTAAAAAAAATTATGGTTCATCATTTCCACCCGATTTATTTTAAGAAAATTGGGCTGGATTATCTACGGTAGCCGATTTTTTTATGACTCATCTATCAATATGTGACTTGTAGTTCAATTCAATTCAATTCATTTATTTCAATCCATGGGTACATAAGAGGACACTTAGTTACGTCAATTTCATTGGTAGGTACATACATGTTCATAAAATAATGCTAATTCATGGTAATTATGTATGTAAAGGTACAATATTATATAAATTGCAGCTATAAGCTTTGTCAGATACAAAATGATAAAGTGAGTTGGTTTGGGGACGCTGCAAATTTTTACTACTTATCTTTGCAATCCTAGTTATCTTAAAAAATCTGGGCTCGGAGATGGTGCGGTACCGGGCAATTTTTTGACTAATCATTTATTACCTACCGTATTTATCTCAGAATACCCTATTTTAGTTGAAGAGAGTGAGCTGGGAGACGCTGCGATAACTCTACATTGTGACTCTAATCAAACATTACGAAGTGTGCTAGGTGACGCTACGTTAGCTGCATTTTTTATGTCTATGACTGTGATCCTATTTAACTTGAAGAGGGCTCAGAGAAGCTGTGGTAGCTGAAATCTTTTTATGACCTACACTAACAAACTTAAGGAGGTTGGGCAGCGGGATGATGCATTAGCTGCCATTTTTTATTAGAAGATGCTGCGGTAACTGGTTTTTAGGAACACATTGTTGCGGCCTTATCTAACTTGTAGTGAGTTGGTTGGAGGACGCTGCGGTAGCTGTAAATTGTATCTGATTCATCATTGCGACCCTATTTTCGTTGAAGAGAGTGTGCAGGCAAATGTTAGCAAGATTTTTGTATGACTCATTATTACGCCTATATCTAACATGAAGATGCCTGTGGCTGCTGCGTCGTTTTGGCGTGTAGGGGTAACAAAGAACAAAATCATTTTTCTATGGAAACTTTGACAACTCATTCTTATCTTATGGAAACTGATTTATGAGATAAAAGTTCATTTATATGTAATTATAGGACTATAACTATTCTTTTGTAAAGTTTGAGCCCAATCCCTTCAGTGGTTTGGGCGTGAAGGGGTAACAAAGAACAAAATATATTTATTATATAAACTTTTTATGGGATAAAAAGTAGCTTATATATAATTCTAGGTCTAGAACTAAATTTTTGCAAAGTTTGAGTCCAATCCGTTTAGTAGTTTTGGTGTGAAGGGGTAACAAAGACCAACATAATTTTTCTATAGAAATTTTGACACCCCATTTGTATCTCATAGGTACTGATTTATGAGATAAAAAGTAGCCTATAAGTTATTCTAGGTCTAGACCTAAATTATTGCAAAGTTTGGATTCAATCCGTTTAGTAAATTTGGTGTGAAGGGGTAACAAAGACCAAAATCATTTTGTCATCAGTTATAATATATGTACATATCTACCAAATTTCATTGAAATCGGTTCAGCAGTTACGACGTGATTGATTAACAAACAAATAAATAAACAAACATACAAACTTTAGCATTTATAATATTAGTGTGATACGTTTATTACGAGTACCTTGACCCACAGCAGTGTAAAGCGTTGGACTTTAGAACTCAATTACATTGGACAAGGGACGTTTCTCTATCTTCATTAAGACTGAACTAGAAATTGGTGCCAAGACTATATTGCAAATTGCAATGGCTAGTAAAAGGTCCCTTGAGATCACGTTCTATTTACTGTTGAAAATGTATATCATCCAGTTATATAAGCATTCACTAAGTTTATTCAATTCTCGCCTGAAACTACGTCATCTTCGTATAAAATATGTCTGCTTGATTTTCACTGTTATACTTATGAAGTAAACCTTCTTTACGCACGCTTGACTTGGGGATGGAGACGGGTGCTTAGACAATAGAATTGAATAGATTATAGTAGGCTACTTGTGTTTGGGCTAATTTGAATCTGCTTGCGGTTCAGATTATGAATTTTATAGAAGCTTGTTTTGAAATAGCAATTTTACAACAAAAAACTTGTTACCTACAGAAGGTAGGTGTGTCAAATTATGCCTAGAAGCTAACTACGCCTATGCTTTAAAAATCATAATAAAATGAACGGCAATATGAATCTAAATACCTACGTAGAGACACGTCTCGCTGCGCAGCGAGCTTGCGATCCCAAATCTTGCCCGCACCGTTCCTAGTAATTGACTGATGTTGTCGCCGTGCGGTTTTTATTAATGGAATTCAGGAACTTCGTAGAAAGTTTCTGCTACCTTGAAAAGTATTTATCCAAGATTTGAAGTTTATTAATTCAAGGAATATTATTTTGTCGTACTAAATGCAACACCCTATTTCACCCGCCTAGAATTGATAGAAAATAAAAAAACCAGCCAAGTGTCTATAAAAACGAAAAAAAAATCATGTCTGTTGTACGGGAGCCCCAATTAAATATTTACTTTATTCAATAGCACAATTTTATTTATTTATTTTATTTGAGGTTGGTGAAGATTAAGCTAGTCCTCTAAATTGTATGAGCGCCCATACAACTCCGAGGACTATCTTAATTGGCGTCAACTATTTATGTATGGGGACATACTTTAATTTTCAAATTATTTATTTTTTAGAATTATTCCTTTATTTGTGCTGTAAGATCCTGCTTTATGCCAAATTTCGTGATTCTAGGTCAACGGGAACTACCATATAGGTTTTCGATCCAAAACCTATAGGGTACTTCCGGTTGACCTAGAATTGTCAATTTTGGTTAAAAGCAAGATCTTATAGCACAAGTAAAGGGAAAATTCCGAAAAACAAAAAAGTTGAAAATTAAGGTAAATTTTGGTACTTAGAAGTTTTCGCGAAAATCTAAATTTGCCCATATCCCTTTATTGTGTTGACTCAGGACCTTGGTTTTTATACAACTAATAAGGAATATATACCTCAGTATCTGGTAAAAAATTTAATTTGCTAGGTCCATCCGTTCTTGAGAAAATCAGTGGTGACACACGGACAGACGTATAAGAGTTATCTATTAGTATATTATCTTATAAGGGTTCTTTTTAATACCTTTGAGGTACGGAACCCTAAAAATGAAAGAAAGTATTTTATTCAAAACAACACAGTACAAGGAAAAAATAGACGCAATAACAACATCTCACTTAAGCACTAACAATGCTTTTAAGCACATCTTAAAAGCTCTGTATGGGGATGAATTGATTGATACTTATGATACTCAGTATGATGCTGTACGGTCGCTGCGTTGGTCTTCCGCTGTGACATTGAATCATTTATTTCAATTTTTTGTTAATAATTAAAACTTGGGATTACACACAGGCATATACTGTATTGTGTTAAATTGCGACATGTTTATATGCATTGAAAAATATATTTGTCATCTTTCTAGTTTATAAACCCAAGGACTACGGTATTAAACTGTTTATTTGATTTTTATATTAACACGTTAGCGAGATCTGTATTTAAAATGAATATTCATGCTAAATGTTCTTTATGAATGCGAGGGCGAAATGGTTCGCGCAAATCTTTATTAACTTTGTCCAGAAGAATCTGATTCGATCATAATAAATAGTGTGCTTCGAACAATGCATTTTCTGTGTAACCGAAAAAGGGGTGATTTTTTCATCTATGATTTATATCATGTTGTTACTTTACAAATTTTAATAAAAACACTTTAAAAGATAACAATAGCGGCTAAATATGATTTATATGCCAAATCATACAAATACTTACGTGAAATTCATACGTGTTTAGACGCTAAATACGTTTAAGGATCGTTATGCAAGCCGGCATCAAAGTGAACTGTCCAAGAAACTACTAAAGTATTTCTAAAAATGTAAGTAATTGCGTAGAATCGATTTTAGGGTTCTAAATCAAAAACTAAAAACAAAATCCTCACGATGCAACTCTATCCGCCCGCCCGTCTGTCACAACTGATTATCTCACGCTTTTAATACTCAGCTGCTTACATTGCAATATGTCAATCTGTATAAAGGTACTGCTTAGCAGCGTGGGGTGGCGCATAAAAGACCTTAGAGAGGATACAGAGATCAGTGCTCAAAACAATGTTTTTCTAAAAGTATTGTCACCCTTGCCGCTGTGTGTCGCGTTTGTAGACTATGAGAAAGCCTGCGATGACGAAACATGGGCAGTGCTTGAGTCTCTCCAAATATGCCGTATTGACTATCGAAGTTGGTACATCGAAGTGTTGAAGTGTTTGTATAAAAACGCCACTATGTCTGTCCGAGTACAAGAACAGAGCTCAAAGGCGATTCTCTTAAAAAGAGGCGTAAGACAGGGAGATGTCATCTCTCCGAAACTGTTTACGACCGCTTTGGAAGATGCCGTCAAGCTTCTGGAATGGAAACGACTGGGCATCAATATTAACGGCGAATACATCACTCACCTTCGGTTTGCCGACGATATTGTGGTCATGGCAAAGTCAATGGAAGAGCTCAGCACAATGCTCGAAGGCCTCAATCGAGTCTCCCAACGGTTGGGCTTAAAATGAACATGGACAAGACGAAAATTATGTGGAATGTCCATGTCGTGCCTGCCCCAGTTATGGTTGAGAACTCGGCTCTTGAAGTTGTCGACGCGTATGTATACCTAGGAGAAACAGTCCAATTAGGTAGGTCCAACTTCGAGAAACAGGTCAATCGTCGAATCCAACTCGGATGGGCAGCGTTTGGGAAACTTCGCAACGTCTTTTCGTCCAACATACCTCAGTGCCTTAAGACGAAAGTCTTCAATCAGTGTGTGTTACCAGTGACGTATGGAACCGTGACGTGGTCCTTCACTATTGGCCTTATGAATAAGCTCAGAGTCGCTCAACCAGCTATGGAGAGGGCTAAGCTTGGGGTTTCTCTACGGGATCGAATCAGAAATGTGGAGATACGTAGGAGAACTCAAGTCACCGACATAGCCCGACGGATTAGCACGTTGAAGTGGCAATGAGCAGGCCATATAGCGCGCAGAACAGATGGCCGATGGGGCCGGAAAGTTCTCGAATGGAGGCAGTGGCGGATTTACAAATTTTCAAGGTATAGGCTGAATAGTTTTTGCCGCCCTTGCATCAACAATTGTCATATCATTCATTATGTTTACAATGCAACAATTTCGTTGAAATTGCACGTAAAATAATTTTTCGGTATATTTTTGAGCTAATCGAAGCTCAATCATGTATGGGCGGGATAATGTATGCTATTTACACAGTAATGAACATTTGGTGATCCGATTTTGTTTTCGTTTTTCGCCTCGATTTGTTCGGGTAACCGGGGTAACCCACACGGTTATTGGAATAGAGAATAAAGCTCGCTACGTGCACGTGCAACATTGACGTCATTGATAACATTGTAGCATAAAAAAAATACCGCGTTCGGGGATAAAATATTTTTTTGACTTAAGACTACTAATCTCGCTATTACTGTTCAAGTTTTTTTTTAATTCCAATCGAATTTTCTGAAGCTACTAGTGCATGTGAAACACATAATAGTCGATACATAAGATTGAAATCGGTAAAAGTATTCACTAAATTATTCATTATATTCGAATAAAAATCGACAAATTATATAAACCATCCAGTTCGTAGCCTCCAACCAGTAGTAAGTTATACACAAACCATCCAGTTCGTAGCCTCCAACCAGTAGTAAGTTATATACAAACCATCCAGTTCGTAGCCTCCAACCAGTAGTAAGTTATATACAAACCATCCAGTTCGTAGCCTCCAACCAGTAGTAAGACTGGCATGTATGGTTTGTTACTGGGAAGAGGGGCATATTTTTTACAATTTCGCTCTTTTCACTCATAAGAAGTGTGAGCAAAGGGCGCAGAGGCGAGAAGCCGATTACTGGTTGAGGGCGGCGAACTAGCTTAAGGAAGTTTGCTACTCTCGGAATGTGCAATGACAAGTGAGAGAGAAAAGTCATCGACAAAATTTGTTGCAGACTTCTATCTGTAAGACATCAGAAAACCGTCCTAGAAAAAAATTTTTGATTTCTATGAGGTAAAAAAAAACCGTTCCCCAAAATTTGCCGCCCCCAAAATCTGCCGCCCTAGGCTCGAGCCTACTCAGCCTGCTGGTAAATCCGCCACTGAATGGAGGCCACGGACCGGCAAGCGCAGCGTAGGACGTCCACCTACAAGATGGAAAGACGACTTGGTAAGAACCGTAGGTCGGCGTTGGATGCAGGCCGCTTCCAGCCGCAGTTCCTGGAGATCAATGAGGGAGGCATTTGTCCAGCAGTGGACGTCCTACGGCTGATATGATGATGATGATTGTCACCCTACCAAAGATTTGTATGCATTTTGTAAATTAATAACCATCCGTTTATATAACATAACATCATCCTGAGAACCCACTAAAAAGAAGGGACATTACATACTTAATATGGCTTGCAGAACCAATTTCATGCAATACCAGTTTCTCTTCAGGTCAATTCACCTCGCTAAAAAAGATATATGAAATCCTAAATATCCTAAAGTTTTGGCTTCAGAAATTATCATACCATGAAACGGAGGATTTACTAACAATACAAAAATAATAATCAGATACATACCTACTTGTACAGTGGCGTAGCGTGGGTATCTGCCGCCCGGGGCGGAAGAAAATTTTGCCATCCTCTTATTTAGGTATTTCAATTTAATATACTCATTAATCGTCTCCTTTTTTTAAAAGCAGATACTTTTATTGCACTAGCAATGTCTATATCAACACACACCTCTTGTTCAATAGACAGGATAGCCAGATTGGTAAGCCTTAAGGGCGCACTATACCTGGGGGGACGATAAATCGTTTATTGAGAAACAATGTTTTATTCAACAAATTGTATGATTTCAATCTGTATTTCATATATGTTATAGTTAAGGATACGTGCTAGGTCGTCTGTGTTGTGAAAACACGATTCCGTAAAATTTTCTCGATAGATAAAAAAATCCAAAGATTACTCCAAATTTATCTTAAAACCGTTCTTATGCGATGAATACTTCAATTTAGATCTTGAAACTTTATACAGTAATTCTACACAACATAAATAAAGGCACCTGTTTTTCAAATTTTTAAAATACATTTTCATTTTACCATAAAATGAAAATACCTAATTTTTGCACTAATGAAACCATTCGTTCGGACGCCCGGTCCGCGATTCAGTCAGGCCTCAGCTTTCAGACGGGGTACCCGTGACGCTTATCGCTTCAAACGATCACGTAATTCAAAGCAGAAGTTAATATTAAGTTGGCTTTTGTGAGCACAACAAGAAAATGAAGGGACTGAATGATAAAAAACCTGCAAACATTATGAACCACGGTGAGATGGGATGTGCAGCGGCGCGCGGAGAAGCGGGGGTGAAATTCGAGTTTGGGCTGAGGTATAGTCAACTCTTAAAGTTACTTATTGTAGATCTTCTATAGTTTTTGATCAATTTCAATTTTGATAAACTTCTCTCACGGCTTGGTATTGCTTATGTGACAAAAATATTTAATGGTTCAAATATTAAAAGATATTGATATTATTTATTGTTAAATTTTGCCGCCCCCTAAAGGTGCCGCCCGGGGGCGGGCCGCCCCTTCCGCCCCTACTACGCTACGCCACTGGATGCCTAGCTTTAATATCGACTAGCTTGCCACATCACCCTAACAAATTCCAGGACTCATATTGATCTTCCGAACTTAAAACATAAAGTTAAAATGACAAACTAACCTCTTTAACTAAACTTACAATTTTACCTTACTATTTGCCACCAGAGGCTTAGAACGAGTGTTTTGTAAACAAAAATTACCCCCCCTTCTTTGCAGTCGATTATAAAGTAGCCTATAACCTTTCCCAGGATTCAGTCTCCTTGCCAAATTCCATTACGATCCGTTCAGCTGTTTAGTCGTTAAAAGGCAACAAACAAACAAAGTTACTTTCGCATTTATAATATTAGTGTGATACTAAATTTATAGGTAATCTTATATGTAGCCTTACAGGTAAATTTAAAACTAAACTAAAACTACATTTAAAATTAAATTTACTACTAAACTTAAACTAACCTAACATTAAATTAACGTATATTAAGATAAGCCTCGTATATCCAATGCTAGTCGCAGTTTGGTACTTACTTCAGAAACAACCAAGTTTGTGCTATCCGCCACGACTCTGCGCTAGTCTCACCCATTGACGGCCCGCGACTCTAACGATGTCGTCCGCTCGCTGCCGGACGTCCTACCCTTCTACAGCCATTCCTCAGCCACCATTCAGTCGCTACCCAGCTCCACCTGTCATCACCACTTGCCAAGTGTCTTGTCCAAGACCATTTGAGCTCCATAACTCGATTCCCAATGTCATGAACCTACATTCTTCTGCGGATATCGACGTTTGGAACTCGATCTAAGAGTTTGATGCCGAGCATGGTACGCTCCATGGCTCTCTGTGCATTAGCTGCCTATTATTCAATGGACTTGTTATAGCAAAGACGGTCATTCAAAAAAAGATTGTGTTAGTAGAATAGATACCAAAGGTTTCTATAGTGATCATATTGCGACGATACGTTTGTCACAGTGAATCTATGGTATTAGTAGAACTTTACCCCAGTATCTTGTAACTGTAATGTAACAAATTTGTTCTTTTTATGTGCCTACCTATATATTTACTCATGTTTAACCCAATAAATCATTTTAAATTATATTATCATTTCATCTCAGCAGCAGCTACTGAAACTATTGACCTCATAACCAGCCATAAATAATACGTGCCCACCTCCAAGCGAAATTTTCTACTTCTCTAAAGCCACTAGTGCACCGGCTTTTGTTTTTATTTAGAATGCATGAAATAGCTGTTTATTCGTTTGAGACTCTTTGTTATGATAATGCCTGAAAGTTCATTCAATAAAAAAACAGTGAACGCCTGCCAATACCCTGGCCGCAATATTCAAATTGAGCAGGCTTCCCTTTTGCGAAAGGCGTCACCTGCCGGTCCACCGCACGGTGCTAGACAGGCGGCCCGCCGCCTTGTTTGCACCTTGTAGCCGGTAAAGCAATTAGCCACGTCTAGAGACGAACAGGTACCTGTCCAATAATAATAAACTAGTGGTTCGCCACGAACTGAGATCTCGAGGGTCTATTATTTGTAATCTTTAACTATCAATATAGTGCCAGGAAATAAATAACCATCTGACTTGACCTACAGTTTCATTCAAATTACAGGTAACGGGAGTTCATGTAAATTGCTTATACTTTTTTGGGGTACAAATTGCAGTTATTCTGGATTTCAGACTTTTGCCTATATATGTGTCACTTAAGCTATACGCATACCAAATTACAGTACTGTGGGATGTCTATAGAATTTTGTGAATTTTGTCAAAGTTCAGTTTTTATTATGGCTAATAACTCAAAAACTATAAGGATTACTAAAACTAAAACCGGAGTCGATATGTACCAATGAAGATCTTTCATTTGACGCCCTATTTGGCCTAATAGTGTCATTTTCATATTTTTTAACCCCTCTTGAACCCCAATATCTCAACAACCCCCCCCCCCCCCCCCATATTTAGGTCATTTAGTCACACCAAAATTGTGGCATCACTACCTACCTATGTATCAAATTTCACGATGATCGGATCAACGTTTCGAAAGTTATTCTCGGACAAACAAACATACATACCTAGTCAGGTCATAAGTATTGTCACACAGTAAAAACTTTTCTTTTAGAATGCTGGCCACAAAAAAGTTTATAGAATTCGAATTTCGAATTGTTCATGAAAATAAAAATGTATACTTTTTAGAATTTTACTCACTTTTAAATATGGAGTGGACGCTTAAAGAAGACCGTGTTGCAGTTATTGCGTTGCATCGTTGCGGTTAGGCGCCAATTCAAATTTTTGACATACTGAAAAATTTGAATATAACCAAAAGATTCATTTATCGCACCATCAAACGATACAATGAAGACTCTAGTGTAGATGACAGGTCAAGAAGTGGTCGCTCTCGGTCTGTTAGGACTCCAGCAGTGATAAAAGCTGTGAAGGCGCGTATTCAAAGAAATCCCAAACGTAAGCAGAAACTGTTGGCCCTTCAGATGGGGTTAAGCAGAACCACGGTGAAAAGGGTGTTAAATGAAGACGTAGGGCTTCGGGCATATCGAAGAAAAACAGGACATCGTTTGAATGCTCGTCTAATGGACCTGAGACTGAAGAGATGCCGCGCTTTGTTGAAGCGGTACGCGGGAAAAAAATATCGGGAAATTCTTTTTTCGGATGAAAAACATTTTACCGTAGAAGAGAGCTACAACAAACAAAATGATAAGGTGTACGCACACAGTAGTGAAGAAGCGAGCAACCGTATTCCGCGTGTCCAACGAGGTCATTTTCCATCCTCGCTCATGGTATGGTTGGGAGTTTCTTATTGGGGCTTAACAGAGGTACATTTTTGTGAGAAAGGTGTATAAACGAATGCAGTTGTGTATCAAAATACAGTCCTGACGAACCTTGTGGAACCTGTTCCTCATACCATGTTCAATAACAGGCACTGGGTATTCCAACAAGATTCGGCGCCAGCTCATAGAGCGAAGAGCACACAAGACTGGCTGGCGGCGCGTGAAATCGACTTCATCCGGCACGAAGACTGGCCCTCCTCCAGTCCAGATTTGAATCCATTAGATTACAAGATATGGCAACACTTGGAGGAAAAGGCGTGCTCAAAGCCTCATCCCAATTTGGAGTCACTCAAGACATCCTTGATTAAGGCAGCCGCCGATATTGACATGGACCTCGTTCGTGCTGCGATAGGCGACTGGCCGCGCAGATTGAAGGCATGTATTCAAAATCACGGAGGTCATTTTGAATAACTTTAGTGTCATAAGAATTTATGTTTTGTTAAGTTCATTTTGGTATATAAATGGTTACATAATGAATAAACTTGTTTCAATTATTTTATATTAAACATGTGACAGAATTTATGACCTGACTAGGTACATACAACGGCGATTTGCCCAAGCTGATTTAGAGATCTCGTTTCGCTCGATCAATAACTAACAACCCAACAGCCTCATAATTAAGATAACCCCTGTCTATTAGTCTAACATAATCACACCATCGATTTATGTAATTTTAATCACGCATGCTCCGAAGGTCATTGTTAGCTTCGTACCTGATGCCTAGGGTCGTATGTAATTTGAAAATAGAATGAGATTATTCTTTTGTATATCATTCATTTATTTAGTAACTGTTATAAATACTTTTTAATTACCTCGAGTTCGTCATAAAAAGTTATGTGTCGTACTCGAGCGTAAGCGATCAATAGCACCCTCGACTCATTCGTATCCTCACTCGTTTTCGCACACTCGTACGCCAAAACATCAATAGATGGTGCAATAAGTCCCTTGAATATTAATGTACTATTAGTACCAAGTTAACTCGTTAAACGATCGCGCAAAGTTTGGAAGCGTATTTTAGTCTGACATTCTAAATAAGAAAGAAATAAATTGTTTTGAGTTTGTCAGGGACTTATATTGTGTGGAGAATAAATAAAAGAGCTTCTTTTTTACTCGACTGCGCAGAAGTTGAACGGTTTTCAATTTTATATAAATGAAAGAGTATTTTTCTTCGCTCATACTCTGAACTACAATAAATGCGATTGTTTGAGACCGAAAGTAAATTTTAAAATAGACTGAGGCTCACTGCATTCAACATATGATATGTATAATGAAATATAATCTACATGAAAAATCCTTATTTCTATTGGAAATTAGAATAGGTTAAATTTATAAATGTTAAAATTTAATGCAATGTCCATGACCAATCCTTATTTATATCTAAAGATGAAACAAACTGTTATGAAAAGACTTTTCATAACAGTCGGGTGAAAGCGATAACTCACTCGATTAGCGCCCTCGCTCGCTCGTGCTCCAAAATATCTCGGGTGTACAATAGATCGCTTACAGCCCTTGTATAATAATGTACTGTTAGATAGATAGATAGATATAAAACGCTTTATTGTATACCACACTTAAATTAACAAATCATAATTAAAACACTTGAAACTAGACACGCGATAGTACAGTTGGCGGTTACTGTTTCATGTTTATTAAATACCTATTATAAATGATGGTCATTTTCACATAGCGCTATCAAGCCCTAAACTAAGCGTATCTTTTACTATGGAAACCAGATATCTGTTTTAATACTTATATAATTTTTGTAGTTTTTAGGCCAACTAAAGCAAGCCAAGAGGTAAACCTTACACAGTCCTTACGAGACAATGAGGGGTCTCTGTCGACCCCGGTGAGTAATGTGGCGCCGGCGCCGTAGTGTCGCCACGTATCGAACGCTACTCAAACTGACCTGTGGTTTGACTGACCGGTGAAAAAAATCCGGTCTTTTAATTTTTTGGTTAAACTTTTTCTTACGAAATATGACTATTAGAGGACAGATAGTCTAACAAGAGTAGAACAAATAGTAGAACAGAAGATATATTTTAATAATAATTAATTAATAGTTTTGTGAATGTGATATTTTTTTCTTGCAAAATAGGAATTATTTCTAACAATGCAAAATTTCAAGCCGATAGGTTCAGATATAATCAGCTGTGACAGACGGACGGACAAAGTCGCACCATAAGGCCGTTTGTCCACCGCCACCGTCACCGGCACGTCACCGAGAACGACATGACGGCGACGATTTAGCGATACATACATTTACTATAGACCGTTTGTCCACCGCCGCCGTTGCTAGCACTCGGGTGACGGGCGTGCTGTTAAAGGCATTTTATCCCCTATTTATTTACTACCTGTTATAAAGACTTTTTAATTACCTCGCTTTAGTCATAAAAAGTTTGTGTCCTACTCGGGCGTAAGCAATTAATAGCACCCTCGACCCGTAGTATCCTCCTAATTTATTATAGACGGTGGCGGTGGACAAACGGCCGGTGGGTTCCGTTTTTACCATTTTAGTCTGGGACCCTTAAAATAAAGTTACAATTTATTATAGTTAAAAGATATAACATGTTGATTACTCACTGAGACATTTTACATGCCTAGACGCGACAAGGCAAGAACAAATTTAGATTTAGGATGGCAGATTACTGATCCAGTGATAGAACTTCGGATATTTTCGAATAAATACATACAATCTGGAACTTATAGACTAGATTATATAGGTAACATTGTGATAAAACTTTTGTAAAATAGCACGGTCACCGTCTGGCTGGCTGTCCGACTAGTTACAGCTGTTTTATTTGTACATTTGTATTAGTGCTGTAAAGCTGAGGCCCTATAGCCGCCTTCTTAGTTACGAAATAAAAACTAAATGACCGAATTGAGAACCGCCTCCGTCTTCTAGAGTTCCACCCTATATGGAAGTTAGACAAATTTTTTTACCTACGTACTCCATCTTGTGGTGTATCGTTGAATATAAAAGACCCTTATAGACCCACTTGACCAATTTATTTTGTTCTGTTAGCGTGCAAATTAACTGTGTATGTTGTATTCTTTATTTCACTTTACATAGCCGTTGGCCTGTGGAGCGGATACTATGGTAGGTATCTAATATCTAATGGTAACTAAATCATTAGTACTTTGTCTGTTTATTTTATCGGCAAACCCAATACACAACTTATGGGCACTTATAAAGGTTAAGTTGTAAAAAAAACAATTGTTATGTTGCATTCGCTAGCGAGTACCCCTTGGCCTCCCCGCGCGCCCGCAAACCCCGCCTGCGATTATCTAAATGGTACAAACTTGTTTACTTCAGTTTGTTTTGCAGTCGGGTATTTTGTTATTAAACAAACGTTTTTTTGTTGATGCCTGTCTTAGTGAAGCGATTGGTTTAGTAGAATATAGATAGGACCCCAGGTGGTACATATGAATTTGGTGAGGATGACAGCAAATGCATAACGATTTAGTTAGTGTTTTGGGAATGAACATTCGGGCACCTATCAGTGGTCCACTAACCTGATCATAGAATTTAAAGATACCTCACAGAACTCCTCTAAGATAAGAAACTTACGTATTGAAATTACGGTATTGTATTGAAGATTACAGACAAGGTACATGCCAGTTTATTAGACCATGGACTTTGAAGATACTCCACGGGATTCCTAAATGATAAACAGCTCATTTATTGCGATTGAGGTACTGTAAGTACATACTACATCTTTATGAAATATGAATTTTAATCCGAAAGTCTGGTGTCCAAATGGGGTTAACTTTTGGACAAAATATGCAGGAGCTCTTATTTTCAGTTTTGAGTATAAATATTTATAACACCTAGCTTTCAAGTCTCTTTAATCTTTTGTAGCAAACATTATTAGACATCATATTCACAAAAACGGGATAATTCCCATGATTTGTGAGAATTTCAACGACACGTCATACCTACGCATAGTGAAACATAGAAACCAGTCGGTAGTCGCCTCCTGCTGCTGCCTGCAGTCGGCTACTGAATTGTACCTTAAATATGTCGGCACTGTTACATGCGCCATGATCTCGGGTAAACAGATGATTGCAAGTGGATGGTTATTGGCAGATATATCCATATATCCTAATTCTTTTTTTGGGGTACAAATTGCAGTTATTTTGGATTTTAGACTTTTGCCTATATTTGTGTTACTAAAGCTACACGCATATCAAATTTCAGCACAGTGGGGTCACTGGTGTACCCTGTGAATTTTGTCAAAGGTCAGTTTAACGCAAAAACTATTAGGTCTTTACCTATGAAATTGCCGTTTTGTATGGAATAAGTGAAAGTACTTATTTTTTTAAACTTTTATTTCTGTTATTCAAAGTAATCACCCATGCAATCGATGCATCTTTGCCAACGCATTGGCAGTTTTTTGATGCCCTTCTTGTAAAAATCAGCTGGACGGAAGGCAACAAACTCTTCAAAGGCATTTTGTACTGCCTCTCAAGAATTGAATTTTTTACCCACTAAAAAGTTGTCTAATTTTTGGAAAAAGTAATAGTCGGTAGGTGCAAAGTCTGGTGAGTATGGAGGATGAGGGAGAGCTTTCAACCCCAGCTCTTGCAGCTTGGAGACTGTCTGTTGTGCAGTATGGGGTCGCGCGTTGTCGTGAAGGAGCAGTGGAGACGACCGATTGACCAAAGCTGGTTTCCGATGTGCAAGCTTCTCCGTCATTGTCTTCAGTTCTTCACAGTACACATATGCAGTAATGTTCATGCCGTTTTGTAAAAAGCTGTGGTGAATCACACCCGCACTAGATTACCAAACAGTGACCATGACCTTTTTAGGTCATGGTCACTGGAACAGGACCATTTTTGGTTTAGGGCATTGCTTTGGTGCTGAACCAGGATCTAACTGACTTGCTGAGCGCTTTCGATTGTCGAACAGAATCCATTTTTCATCGCACGTAACAATTCGGTTCAAAATTCCTTCATTTCTTTGCCTATTGAGTAGCGCGAGGTAGGTCTCGACGCGTACGTTGCGCTGGCGATCGTTAAGTTCGTGGGGCACCCATCTATCAAGTTTTTTTACCTTGCCTATTGGTCGCAAATTGATCAAAATTGTTTTATGCTAACACCAAAAGCTGGTGCTAGCTCAGCTGTAGATTGAGTTTTGTCAGCTTCCACAATCGCCTTTAATTCATCATTGTTGACCAAAGTCTCCGGATGACCACGAGATTCATTTTTCAAGTCCAAATTTCTAAAAACGGAATCGAGAAAACCAATAACGAATTGTGCGTTCATTTGTACAGTTCTCTCTGTAAACGTTTTTGATGTTACGTGCCGTTCGTGTCGCGTTGGTGCCACGACGGAACTCATATTCCATAATTACACGAATTTTTAAAGTATCCATTATGACGAAAAATGTTCAAATGTAATGAAAATACAACGCTAATCAATAAACAAAAGACTAAGTTTTAAAAAAAAAATTCATGCTCTAAAACAAAATTAATTTGAATTTAAAATACAATGCCATTCCAAACTTTTTTTCTATTTGAAATGACCAGTACTGAAGAACGGCAATTTCATAGGTAAAGACCTATTATAAAGAGTTTACGAAAAACAAAAACGGAGTCAAAATGTACTAATGAATACCTCGCGATTGACGTCCCATTTGACCAGTTAGCCTCTTTTTCATTTTTTTTACCCCTCTTGAACCCCAATATCTCAACAACCCCCCAACATTTTTAGCTCATTTAGTCACACCATATTTGTGCCATCACTACCTACGTATGTATTAAATTTCAAGATGATCGGATCAAAGCTTCGAAAGTTATCCTCGGACAAACATACATACATTCATATAACGCCGATTTGCCCAAGTTGATTTAGAGATCTCACTTCGCTCGATCAATAATTCGTATATGAGAACCTAGCCAAGTCAGACTTTAGGCTTCAATATATTATCCTAAGTTATAAGAAGAAATGATATTTTAAGTTGTTATAAAATATTTTATGTTGTTTTATATAAAGTTCAGGACTGACCATTGAACTTGGCACTCATTTAGATCTCACTTCTTTTGTCGTTGAAATCAATACATTGAACTTGGCTCTCATTTCACATTTTGGTGATTGATGGGATCACTCATCAACATGATAGTTTCAAAAGTTATTACATTAGGTAATTTATTGATGATTGAATGAAGTATGGCTCCATGATGGAATTTGCACTTCTATTTTAGGCAACTTTGGATTTTTTTATTCGAGTCTTCACGATTATTTTGGCCACCCATTGTCTAATTTTAATTAGTAGAGTCATAATCATCATATGTTATGGTTGATAACCAGTTATGGTTGAGAACTCGGCTCTTGAAGTTGTCGACGCGTATGTACCTAGGACAAACAGTCCAATTAGGTAGGTCCAACTTCGAGAAAGAGGTCAATCGTCGAATCCAACTCGGATGGGCAGCGTTTGGGAAACTTCGCAACGTCTTTTCATCCAACATACCTCAGTGCCTTAAGACGAAAGTCTTCAATCAGTGTGTGTTACCAGTGATGACATATGGAACCGAGACGTGGTCCTTCACTATTGGCCTTATGAATAAGCTCAGAGTCGCTCAACGAGCTATGGAGAGGGCTATGCTCGGGGTTTCTCTACGGGATCGAATCAGAAATGAGGAGATACGTAGGAGAATTCAAGTCACCGACATAGCCCGACGGATTAGCACGTTGAAGTGGCAATGGGCAGGCCATATAGCGCGCAGAACAGATGGCCGATAGGGCCGAAAGGTTCTCGAGTGGAGGCCACGGACCGGCAAGCGCAGCGTAGGACATCCACCAACAAGATGGGCAGACGACTTGGTAAGAACCGCAGGTCGGCGTTGGATGCAGGCCGCTTCCAACCGCAGTTCCTGGAGATCAATGAGGGAGGCCTTTGTCCAGCAGTGGACGTCCTACGGCTGATATGATGATGATGAACCATCATATTAGTCGACGTCTACTACTGAACATATACCATTCTTGTGCGGCCTACACCCAACGGCTTCCAGCAACCTTTACTGGGTCGTCTTTACATCTGCTTGCCAATCCGCATGCCCGCTTTGGCGAGTACAAATTATTTGAGTTTGTGTGCTACGAGGCAGTAAAAAAGAATTTCCGTAGTCGACCCCTTCAGCTCACAGCGTAATGTTACTGCAATAGCTCAAGGTACTGAATCAAGATTCCTCGAACTTGTGCTCGAGAACAAAATCGACAAATATTGAACTCAGTAAAGTTCAATATCGCGTGCCTACTTATTTATTTGCGGTTGAAATGCATTCGACCTGAAATACCAGTAATGGCCTTTCACACTCCGCCCGCCCGTGATGTGGGCCTGCTCGCCTGCAGCCGCGCCGTCTGATCAATACTGATATTAGCCACAATACTACCACTATCTCCAAAAAGAATTAAAAAAAAATTGCATGTTGGTAATTTTTAAGAACGGCTACTGGTGGGATAATTCCTGAAGTGTATCTAGGTAACAAAATGTAATTAAATAATAATTGTTTTTTTTTGTATTGTGATTTAACTTTTTGGCGATAAAAAGCCTCTTGTCAAAACAATCTGAACAATAATGTGATGTGATAAGTGTATCGCGGCAAAAACCGGTGTTTGTCAGTGGTCAGATTGGTAGTTAGGCTAGTCTGGCGAACGGGAGTTTTTGTCCCCATTATTGTTTAGATTGTTTTGACAAGAGGCTTTTTGTCGGCTTTATTTTAATTTAATTTAATTAATTAATAATTAATTTAATTTGTTATTTTAAAAAGTGCATGTTTCATATTATTATTACCCTCCCCCCCCCCCCCTCCTCTCAAACGCTGGAGAAGAGGGGGACAGGCTGGTGGCGGTAGAACTTTGTAGTACGAAGTAAACGTGAACTTGACTTCGACACAGTTATAGCTGCTAGCTACGTTTTGACCTACTTTACAATGACAAGAGTGTCGGAAACGTACAGCTTACAACATTTTAATTAAAAACGGTCAAGTGGGTATACTACGAATAGTGAAGGGTTCGAAACCAGATATGACGACCTCCGTGGCGCAGCGGGCGAATAGCCGGTTGAGACACAGGAGGTAGCGGGTTCGATTCCTGCCGCGGAACAAATGTTTGCACGATATACAGATATTTGTTCTGTGTCTGGTTGTTTCTCTATAAATTATAAGTATATATTTACAAAAAAAACATATATATGTATTCTATCAGTTATCTGGTTTCCATAGTACAAGCTTTGCATTGTTTAGGGCTAGATGACACTGTGTGAAATGTCCAGCAATATTTATTATTATTATCTTGAGCGGATACCATATAAAATATATAACTATAAATCTGTATTTTAATATTACTCCTACCTAAAAGGTACTTTTTTTAGTCTAATTAGGAATCCATATAGTTGTTATTTTTTTCCTTCTGCGTAAGACGGTCCTCTAGCAGATGGAATGACGACCTGGTTGCTGCGAGCCATTGGGTGCAGGCCACATAAAATGTCGCTCTGGAAATGTATGGAGGAGGTCCATGTCCAGCAGTAGACGTCCTCTGGCTGATATGATGACGGTCTGCCCGTTAGTAGTCAGATCCGCATCACTCATAGACTTTTAGTGCTATGAAGAATATATATATTAAACTAAAAACATCTTCGTTTGAACACAATCTCACCTGATGGTAAGCGATGATCTGGTCTAAGATGAAGCACGAAGATCTAGAAGAAACCTATTCACTCTTACCTTATAGAGGCCCGGATTGTATTCTTTAGGAAAAACAGACGACGACACATGTATGTATGTTTTAGTTACATATATGTATAAGTAACTAAAATCTTTAATTTAAAACAATAGTAATTTTAATGGAAAAATTATTTTAGGGTTTTATCGGTCCTTGTCGAGAAAGAAAGCAAAATCTTGTTCGTACACCGTTTTGGTTCTACGTTCTTGATGCGTACAGCTGAGGTATGGAACGCTTTGCCGTCGTCTGTTTTTCCTAAAGAATACAATCCGGGCCTCTTTAAGGTAAGAGTGAATAGGTTTCTTCTAGATCTTCGTGCTTCATCTTAGACCACATCATCGCTTACCCATCAGGTGAGATTGTGGTCAAACGAAGATCTGTTTAGATTAAAAAAAAAATAATATATTAATATTGCTAAAAGCTGAGAGTTAATTGTGTAGATTGAAATCATAACTAGTTGTTTTCTTTCAGAAATGGAGTATAGCTACGAGGAAGAGGAGAGCAGTGACGACAGAGATCGGGACCGAGACTTGCGTCCGACACAGCGCCGTACGGCAAAGCACATCGCGGCGGGAGAAGAGCGCCCGCGCATCAACTCTAGCCAGCAGACTACACCAACAGAAGGTAAGTGACTCCGGCGAAAATAACTAGAATAGTATCAACAAATCAAATTTATTTGCAACGTCACAATAAATACAAAAAGAAAGTTATATACTGGTAGGCTAATATCTGTAGCCTACCATGAACTGCGGACCAATTCACGTAATATAAACTTAAAAACATAATAATAGTGGATCCTTGCTACATAGATTTGACAGAGGAGCAGCATCAGGTTTATATTTGAGTTGCGCAAATATGACCATGTTTCCCCTTTTCCCATCATTCTCAAGTGACTCCCTGTTCGCCTTCGCCGTGATTCTCATATTCTGTCTCTTCTCTATTCTATTCTATTCAATCCTTTCTCCCCTTGCTATCTTAAAGAAAGGTTTGCTTATCTCTATTCTTCCAAAACTTTTCTCTGAGGTCATCGGAAATTTATCCCTTAAAACACCCGTACACTCTAGTTCCTTCTACGGGTAATCATTCACTGTCGAAGCAGTGTGCCTGTGGAATGCTTTGTCTGTAGAAATTAGAAGGGCTCCTTCACAGCACTCATTTAAGCTGAGATTAAAGCAGCACCTTAATGCCTAGATTTCTTGTCATTTGAGTTACCTATTTATTTTAATTGCCCCTGTTTTAGAAGTAGTCTATCTTTAGGTATTTATTTAAGTATTAGAATTATACGTACAGTTTTTTTTTAGATATTATTTAATTTTTATTTCTCTTCATTTGTAAATATACTCTGTGCACCGTTGTCCATTACTGCTTCGCTCAATACTTTCCATCCTAAGGTTGCCTGGAAGAAATCGCTTTTAGCGATAAGACCGTCCATTGTACTATACTTAGCATACATTAGTTGTTTAAGTATTCCTGGTGTATAAAAAATAATTATTTTATTCTATTCTAATAGTTGACCCGAACGAGATGGGATTATGAATTGAATATACACAAATATAAATTAGGAAGGCTTTATTTAAAGAGCACTTAACGCTGAGAATGAAGACAATCGCGATGATTATGTAGGTAGAGCATCATAATGTTTATGGAAACAGTCACGATAGCTATCATGACGGAGATATTATTATCACGAAGGTGATCACGGTACAAGCTAAAGTTTACCGTTAAAAACTTTACGATTACATAATCCGAGAAATAATGTATGCCTGTAAGTGAATATATTTTACTAGCACATATAGAAGTAAATAATCTTAAACATGTAAAAAATATAATATGTGTATTTAATTACCTATCAGCCCGACGCGACGGTGCGAACCACAAAAATACCTATACTTTTTTCTAATAAGTACATGACAACTGTAGTACATATCGTAACTTGTAATTGTTTAGTAAAACTTTTAATATTTTATGCATAGTCTTGAATCAGTACAGAATTGCACTTACAATTTCCGTGAGAGGTCTTTACTTAATTCTTCTTAACAACTCAAACAAGCAAAGAACTACCTAGAACTCCAGTGCATCTTATAATTACAGGAAAGTTTAAAAAGTGCAAACGAATGCCGCTTGTGCACGCCCAATTATTTTGAATAGCGATGGTTCAGAATAGCCTCTTATCGATGACTGGAACCACTACTGCGACCCACTTAGCGGGTGAATGGCCAACTTCCAGACAGATATTATTGAAGTTACGGGACAATAAAATCGGTCGACAATCCGATATGTCATCGTTTCATAGCTCGAACGGTTCTCAACAAACAGGCTTTTATCGAAACTGAGCACGCTGTATTGGCAGCTGGAGAATGTATTTGGGGTTGCTTACGCCGTGGCTGGACAAACGCCCAAATACAATATGGCTACAATTGCGTTGTGTTGTTGATGTTTTTAAACCCAATACTAGGTGTTATAAGTACCGACCGATTAGGACGCGGTTATGTTAATAAATACATAGTTAGTTTTACCAGAGTGGTGGTCTCAAAAAGAGGTGGTCGGGGGCTTTAAACAATATTGAAGTATAAGTTAACTTCGTGGAAGAAATGTACCTATTAGTCTAACATGTTCTCTGGATAAGCTGAGAAGGCGTTGGCGGGAGATATTGTTATTTTTGAGGAAACATAGTGGGACACCGCTAATGATTGTTACAAGGGATTTGGGCCTTTGTCCAGAGTTGGGACGAAATAGGTTACAATACTAAATGCTTATCATAAATTGACCTCTCTTAATTCAATAGATGGAAGAAACATGAATACCTTCTAAAATTGGTTTCAACAAACAAACTTGATATCAATGTTAAATGACTAATATCATGTTATTTCAATCAACAGCAATCAATAACTATTGCCATGAAACCAGCTTAAGCGACGATAGAGTTGAAAGTATTTGTTTGTTTAGTTGCGGTGTATGTACTCATAAATTATAACAAGTAAAAATTACAAATTTAAAATACTCCCGACAAATCAAAAACCAGTCTATTTGACAGTTGAGATCCCATTACCAAACAAGAAAGTATCTTCCGATTGGCTGACCCGTGTGATCTTCATCACAAAAAGCTAAGAATGACACTAGATCAACTATTTTCTATTAAAAAAAAAACACATTCGCATCGGTCCATCCACTTGGGAACTACGATGCCACAGGCAGACAGGGGCGTTAAACTTATACCCCTCTTTTTGTGTCTTAAGTTAAAAATGGATTGAAAGGCATAGAAAACTCTCTCGCATGTACCTTGCGTGACGAAAGCAGCATAGACCAATTGAAAATGGTATACTATGCATTAGTCAAGTATGATCATATCTCTGATTTTCGCACAAAGCTCAAGTGGCTCCCCATCCGTCTTCGCCGGAATGCACACATACTGTCCCTTTTGTATAACACCCTTTTTAACCCTTCTTCTCCTTTCTATCTTATCTTAAGGAGCGTTTTGAGTTTCTCAACCATGCTACTGATCGCAAATAGCGTTCTTCAAATTCCCTCCAACTTAAAACTCTTCTCCGTACGACAAAGTTTTATGGTCGATCCTTCACTGTAACAGCAGTGCGATTGTGGAACGCTTTGCCCCTCTTTATAAAAACATCCAAGTCTATTAGTAATTTTAAAACAAAAGTGCACACCCATTATCTGTCCTTGTGTTGAAATTGTAACTGCTTGTTATTCATCAGAACCATTTTAATAGTTGCTTATTTAAAATTAAATTTGTACTAATACTAGTATTTTAGGTTTATAGTATGTAGATATGTTTTTAATTTTATATAGATGCACCGCCGTCATGTGATGCATTATAATCCTGTCTATACAAAGGTTGTCTGGAAGAGATCGCTTTTAGCGATAAGACCGCCCATTGTACTAAATATATTTGTAAGAATTATGTTCTGTATTTTAATTTGGTGTACAATAAAGAGTTATCTTATCTTATCTTAGTCGAGTCAAAGATATAGCATCCAATTAAGGGGGGTTCGTTACAAATATTAGATGGCATCAATAGCAAGACAATATTCCCATCCTTTTCTATTAAAAATGTTCAAGGTAAGGCTTAACAAGGTCAATAAATGGCCACTTATTGGAAGAGTGCACACCTGTTGCACGGTTTTAACAATATTAAGTCAGGAAAATTGTACTGGTTATAGACACTGCTAGCTGACCCGTCACTCGTACCTTGTATATGTAAATAAAATAATACTGGACGTTAGCTTTTACATAAATACATTTTTAAAGTGAAAACTTCTTTAGGCACGTTCGGCATTTTTTGAGATGGGAAAAAAACCATTGAACTTGCGAAACTATTACCATTACCGACGCCTCTGTATATAAGTATCTGTAGTGTAGTCTGCTTTTAAATTTTGAATACACAAACATTGAGCGCAAAATTTTTCACTTCTATCGGCACTCCCGGAGTACGACTTTTTTATAGTAAGTTTACGGGCGCACGAAAGTGAATAAAATAAATAAATTATCAAATCAAGATGTATTTATAGCTATAAAATATTTATAAAATATTTGAGAGGGATATAACGCAAAAGACATTAGCAGCCAAACGGGCCCCAGTCTTTAAGGGGACACCGGAGGGACCATCGCCCATACAACACGTACTACCAAGATCATTTCTAATTGGAGCATATTTCTACCTTAATAAGGTATTATTTTAATTTGAATAGTATTTATCTAGGTTTCCAACAATATAGTAGATCAAAATACTTACCTAAAATGAAATAGAAGCGTATCGCATTCTGCATGTTTTTACGTCATAAAATACCTGTTTTCAACCTAATTGTTTCGTATTAAAAACAACAACATCTTACGTAGCCTAGTCATGGGAACATAGATTATATCGTCTAGTTACAGAATAACAACACAATGAGAAAAATACAAGTTTTCAGTCGTCATTTTTGGTATTACGGAACACAGTCAAAATCTAATCAAATTTAGAATCGTTCTATTGCTATCACTGTCGCTCTGCGTGGCTAAACTTCGTCACTAAACAGGGATAGCTATATTCAGGCCGAAGTTTTTGACGCTGCCGAATTGAAGTTGCGCTCGGGGTTCGCCGGCGCGTTAAGAGAAATCTATGTCTAGAAGATCTTGTGCATCGTTGGGACATCTCAAATTCAAGCATGATGCTGATAGTCTAGGTAATAAGATAGCAAAATAAATCGTGATATGCTTACTACTGTTGAAGATTTCTACATCTTTATGCGTCTACCCCTACTGAAGCAGACCACCGTATGGAAGAATCAAGAAATTCTCCCATTTCCACTCACAATGATCACTTCACTCCACTCACAACAGAGGGCTCTTAGTAAATTATTTCCAATAAATCCTCATGTGAGCACGCGGTTACGAGAAAGTGGCAAGCGCGTCGTAAAGTTACTAGGTTAAGTTCTTTCTTCAAGTAACGTATTAGTTGGACAAACGCAAAACATATTTTATTTATCCATAACTCCACATAAACCCTATCGTTCTTAGGGTTAATAAAATATTCAAAAAGGAATTCATAGTTACATATTCATATCCATAAATTGTTTTCATCGTGCTCCGTTTTCCAAAACAGACAGACCGACCAAAATCTATACTATCTATATTAATATTATAAAGAGGAAAGATTTGTATTTTTGTGTGTATGTTTGTAATGAATAAACTCAAAAACTACTGTGCTAAGTTCTAAAATTCTTACACCATTAGAAAGCTATATGCACCCTGAGTGACATACGCTATATTTATTGCTAGAAAAAATTAGGGATCCTTACTAAAACTTAAGTAAAAACCCAAGGTGTAAAAAAGTGCCCTAAAATGTCTTTCGTCGTATGCGCTGCGGAAACTATTGATGATAGAACAAAAGTCTATTCTACAATATTAAACAACATATCAATATCTACAAAAATAATATTATAAAGAGGATGGATTTGTTTGTTTGTTAGCATTGAATAGGCTCCGAAACTACGGGACCGATTTAAAAAATTCTTTCACCGTTGGGAAGCTACACTATCCCTGGGTGACATAGGCTACTTTTTACCCAACTGCGCTGAAGGAGGGTAATATTTTTATTGAAAAAATACGCGTGCAAAGCTGCTGATTGGTCAGCTATACCTTGATTCAGAATCCAAGATATTTTTTTTGTGGCGTAGCACTGTTTGTGCTTTTGCCATAGATATTTTTTGTAAACAAATAAATGTCATGATATGTCACTCTCTTAATGAAAAGTCAGGGGTAGACATACATTTTTTACCATGGATCACTATTAGTAGTAATGGCGCGCGGTTTTGCTTGTGCGATAGATTACTACCCAAATATTTCCTAACCAATCATACTACTTACTTCAGAACACTGAAAAGTAGGTACCTTCTAAGATATCTAGCGTGGATGCGGCATTGTCGTTTCCCTTTGCTCATAATGCCATTTAACAAATATAACAACATAAAAAAATAAGGTACATATTTTTGTTGCTTATAAAACATTACATTATTCTGACATCTCAGAATGTAAATCGGTTTCAGAATCGTATTTTGAATCCGATTCCCTTAAATTTATAATAAACCTATCCTGTACACTATCAATGATGTGGTTTAGTTGGTACATTTCATTTTCAACTTTTTCTATGTGGTTGATGCAGTTTGTCCATTTTTCGGGTGTCACCTCACTCAAACCTTTCTCTAACAATTTCTTTACTTCAACCACTTTAAATGAGTTTTTCTGTGGAACTCATATATTTCTTCAGACGTTTTTTTTTGTGGCGATAGATAGTCGTTGACGATATAGTTGACGATGTCGATGGACCCGGCATCTCCGCCGTCGGCGGTGGCGGCACAGGCGGTGGTGGTTGAGGTTCCATGTCAATATAAACGCAACAATATGGTTTAAAACTTAACAAAAACTGAATTCGACGGACGAGAGACGTATGAAATTACAATAAAATAAAATGGTGTATTATTGTCAAAATGCAAAAATTGTTTCGCAATTCTGTGATTTACTCCCATTGATTTCCGATGATACTAGTTACGTAAAATATTCTCTTCTAAAATTTTATTATCATTTTATAACTTTGTTGACAAAATAAAATATAGTATATTGCACAAAACCATTGCTATTTTCCATTCCATGTATATTGATTAGAAAATCAACTCTACCTTAAATACTTAGAAAAATTGAGTAATCTTCTATAAACTTCTATTTCTTAAACTATTTTTTTTGATATGGTAACACCTTTGTTTACAAAAATTATCTTGGTTTCTGAATCAAGGTATAGTAAAAAATAAAGCTGATATGGTATGTACCTATATCGGTTGAACTACAGCCGCCAAATATATTTACTTAGGTTTCCGCAGCCAACTAGAAACCCTTAGGCAGCGTTCCCACTACGCCGGACCGGCAGACCTGCCGGAAACCGGACACCGGACAGAGTGTTCACATTACATCGGATCCCGGAAGAAATTCAGACAGTCAAGACCTCAGTTGAATTTGGAAAAAAAATTTCAGTCTACTTTTACCAGAAAATGCGAGCCGAATGACGTGAGTGGAACACGGGCGGGGCGAGGGGAGCACGAGCGGGGCGAGCGGGGGACAGATACCGGCACAAACTCGTTCACATTACTCCGGGCCCGGTCGTTCTACCGGCAATTCGTAGTGACAAAACGCTCGGTAAAAATGCCGGGCTCGGCAAAAATGCCGGACCCGGGATAATGTGAACAGCTTCATATAAATTGTACAGCCACTAGCCCTTCCGGCAGATTTACCGGCGCGGCAGATCTGCCGGTCCGGCGTAGTGGGAACGTTCCCTTATAGTTTCAATTCAATTCAAGAAATTTATTTCAGACGCATGTGCCAATACATGGTTAGTTATACATTTGTTTACATATATTATATGTTAGTAAAATAAATAAAGATTCATAAATCAATTTAGGGATAATACAATCAATCAAAATAAATTACGTACAAAATTAAATTAAAATAAAGTCTATCCGACCAGTTAAAGCCGTGTAATTCGTAGTTTATATTTATTTATACTTCTTCAAACTTTCGCGATCACTGTACATAATTATTGATTAAAATGGGTATTTATCGCTTATGTACCTTTTTTATTTGTTATCCCGACGTTTCGGCTGTGTTGCAACAGTCATGGTCTCGGGCTGACTGAACGTCGGGATAACAAATAAAAAAGGTACATACGCGATAAATACTCGTTTTAATCAATAATTCTTTATACTTCTTGTTCTCTTGTACAATGTAAAGTTACTCATACACAAAAACAATTTTTGTTTTTACAGAATTTTAAAATTTCCTGGAAAATTTTTCAAAATAACGAACACAAAAATCAGTCATTTTTGAGTTTTTGCGAGACTAATGCACGGCAATAGATTTATATAGCTGACCCGTACGCGGCTTCGCACGCTTAAAATTTCCCATTCCCGTGGGAACTTCTGGATAAAAACTATATAAAACACTCTTGTCAAAGTGACGCGACACTTTATGTAAATGACTTCACGTCAATGAACGACGGTTAAATTATATGGATATTGTGTATAAAAAAATACTTAAATTGCAATTAAAGAATGGGGGGGGGGGGGGGGGGGGAGTAGGAGGGTGAAAAGTACTTTGGAACTTTTTTTTATACCTACCAAATATATATAAAAATCATTAAAATCGGTCTACCCGTTACAAAGGAGTGCGACCACTAAAACCGTGACACGAGATTTTTATATATTAGAATAAAGATTATTATTGTGGATTCGATTCCCACCGTGGAACAAATGTTTGCATGATCTACAGATATTTGTTCCGGGTCTGGTTGTTTTTCTATATATTATAAATAAGTATTTACAAAAAAAAAAGTATATAAGTATTCTATCAGTTATCTGGTTCCCATAGTACAAGCTCTGCTTAGTTTCGGGCTAGATAGCGCTGCTTAACTGTCCAGCTATTCGCCCTCTGCTGGCGCAGAGGGCGAATAGCCAGCTGAGACGCAGGTCGTCAAAACTGTAGGAACTGTAACTGTAGGAAAAACAAAAGCTGCAGGTTATTTAGCAGATAGCCGTTTATTATACGTATAGACGACAGGAGTCAGGTACGAACTCGTTAGCTTTTTGAGTTGTTGTTTGAACAGCAATTAAAAACAAGCACTGGAAATTTCTAACAATTTTGAAAAACTGCGTTGGTGATTTCATGTTCGCAATTAATGCTAGTCATTTGCATGAAGTTCGATAAAAAATCCATATCTACAGTTGGAGAAAATTATTTTTTGAAGAGCCGATGCAATAAGCTTGACATAGTTTGCTCACGTTTCTACCCAGCATAGCCATCGAGTTCTAAACGATTTTATATTAAGTAAACACCTAAAAGCGACATATACGACATACACCAACCAGACTTGCGGGGCGTATCAAGACACTACAGACTCTAAAGAAACACCATTTAGCTAAAAATTTTATTTAGAATACTTTCGTGATTTATTTCATGATTATGCAGTTCAGAGCGGTTAGCACTCACCCTGATGAAGGTTCACGAATTGAACCGAAAAATTGTCGGTCGAAATACCGATAAAACGGTACGAGATAAATCCCGTATTTATAATAATAATTTAGCTGAAAATATGAATAAGGTAAGGGTATTATAATCTAATAAAAAATATAAATTTTATATGTCATCTAATATAATTGTCTGTATTTAATTATCTATTCTGACAAGCGGTATTGAGTCCTTATGTGTTCTAGCGCTTGTAATAGTTGGGAAAAAGTCTTTTCGCATTATAGTATGTATGAACTTATAATAAATCTCGTTGGCTATACTATTTGTATGTGGCTGGTTTTGGTACATTCAAAGTTTAAATTTTAACGAAGATAATTCCAAATTCAAATTAGGAAAATGTGTGATTTTTATTTGTTATTCGATACATTTTAAAATTTTACTACAAAAAAGGTAAAAATTCAACGCAAGCCACTAAAAAAATTTGCGATGTTTATGGACCTAATGCAGTGTCTGTGAGAGTAGCACAAATTCGGTTTAAGCGTTTTCAATCCGGAAATTTTGATGTCAAAGATGCACGTCGCTCTGGTCGCCCTATTACGGATAAAATTGATGCCATTTTTGAGAAAGTGGAGCAAGATCGGCATATCAGTAGTTACGACGTAGCTGAAGAACTGGAATTGACCACAAAACAGTTTTGGCGCATTTGAAAAAACTGGGTACACAAAAAAGCTCGATATTTGGGTACCCCACGAGCTCACTGAAAGAAACCTAATGAACCGTGTACTCATTTGTGATTCTTTATTACGACGTAATGAAACCGAACCATTTTTGAAGAAGCTGATAACTGGTGATGAAAAGTGGATCACGTACACAAGAACGTGCGAAAAAGGTCGTGGTCAAAGGCCGGTCAGGCTTCACAGACTGTGGCGAAACCCGGGTTAACTCGCAACAAGGTGATGCTGTGTGTGTGGTGGGATTGGAAGGGCATTATTCATTATGAGCTGTTACCACCAGACAGGACCATCGATTCTGAACTCTACTGCGAACAACTGATGAGATTAAAGCAAGAAGTTGAGAGAAAGCGGCCGGAATTAATCAACAGAAGGGGTGTGGTTTTTCATCATGATAACGCTAGACCTCACACATCTTTAGCCACTCAGCAAAAGATAAGAGAGTTTGACTGGGAGGTGTTAATGAATCCGCCGTATAGTCCTGACCTTCAGATTTCCACCTGTTTCGGTCTCTTCAGAATTCTTTAGGCAGTGTCAGGTTAACATCAACAGAGGACTGCCAAAACTACTTGTCGCGATATTTTGATCAGAAGCCCCAAAATTTCTATAGCAATGGGATAATGTCCCTACCTACAAAATTGCAAAAAGTTATCGATAAAAATGGTACCTACATACTTTAGTTAAATGTAAATAAACTATATTAAAAAATGTTTTGAATTTTCTTAAAAAATGCGAAGAAACTTTTTCCTCAACCTAATATAATGGGTTGTGTTCTGAGGAGTTGTTTGACATGGTGCCTGCAGGTTTCTTTTATCATCGCACCGCTCACCATCGGCAAGGAATCCATCCACACACTTTGGAGACGCTCTGTGTCATCGTTCGGTCGCGCCCTGGAACCTCACGGTGTTCAAGAGGAATTTCCTCCCTCGAACACTTCGCTTGTGGAATAGTCTCCCTGCTGAGGTTTTGCCCAGGGACTGGGGCGTTTTGAAAATGCTACAGGGTCGGCAACGCGCGAGTAATACCTTTGGCGTTACAAACATCTATAGACTACGGTAACCGCTTACCATCAGGTGGGCCGTATGCTTGTCTGCTAACTTAGGGGTATAAAAAAAAATCCACCATATGTAGTTGTGTCTAAATAAAGGTCTCTGTCTTATCTACACCATTTTTCATACTAACATAAAACCTACCTTCGGACAAGAACGTACAAAACGAAATTACTGTTCTTCCAGAACTGTGGAACTGTAAACAAAAGCGAATATGCAGATTGGTACGTGACTAGTTGGCGTTAACCTCCTGACGTGAGTCGTGATGCTCTGCTGACCTACGACAAATTGCTAGATTTGCATGAAGGCTTTTATTCAACCTACTAACTGAATATGCTGCGACTTCGTACTACTAAATGTATACAGTAGCCGTAGTTTTTTAGTAACTGGTAAAAGTGGGGCCCTGGGGTGCAATCGCGTTAACTCACGTTAGAACTCACGTTGGAACTCACGTTGGAACTCACGTTGGTTTGACTGATGTCACGCGTCTCAGCGCGATACGAAATGTGCATAATCGTAACGTTTCTGTTATCATACTTATCATAGCGTGTTATCGAAGAATCCAAAGACTTTTATGATAGGATAAGAAATGTCGAAATAACCACCACATTTGGTCTGAAGACGGCCAGATGTGGTGGTCATTTTTATTGTTAACCGATTAGCAAAAACAATGTAAAGCAATCCAAAAAAGCTTATTCTCCTGTTATATATTATGGAGTTCTGTTGATTCCTTTCTGACTCAAAATGTTTCATTATTACCTACTAACTTTTTTACATGTTTGTACTAAAATCGGGATATTTACCATGAGTCTTTGAGTATTACTTTTAGTACAAATAGTGATACAAATAGTGAAAATAAACCATGATAGTTTGATAACGTTATAGGTACGTTCATGAATAATGTTTTTAATACAAACTATAACAATAATAAACTATCACTATTCAAGTCTATGGGGTGATTTTCAGATAAAATAACTACCACATGTCTCAATATGTACCATGAATAGTATTTATGCAATGTTTTACGTATATTAATCCGAGGAATAATGTTTTGCCATATTCATATAGGTATATTATAATATAGTAAAAAACATATGAAACTAATATATATAGCTTCCTACTAACATACCATTAGTTATTTACAATATACTAAAACCAGTTAACAGAATACCTCAGATTACCTCATTAATATGAGATTACTATCATTGTCTCATACCAAGTTACCCTGGTTCAGAATGTTTCCAGAAATAAAACAGCGCGTTCAAGCATACATTTAATTTACATTGACGTCTTCCTGTTTCTAAGAGAAATATACATCGGGTTGTTTAACTATATGCAAAGATTCTCCCGTTATTGTTGAAAGAAAGAAATTACATTTATCCGCATCAAAAAAGAACAATAAAATATGTACAATCTTAAACAATTTAAACTAAACATATTCATATCACATAATACTAATATTATAAATGAGAAAGTTTGGATGTTTGTTTGTTACTCTATCACGTCGTAACGGCGGAACCGATGTTGATGAAATTTGATATGTACGTAGATTATAACCTGGATTAATGCATAGGCTACTTTTTTTTGACAAAAAATGCATGTGAAGCCGCTGGCGGAAGCTAGTTAAATATAAAATTACAATCACAAAGGCACGTTTTGCCATTGGCATTGTTGTATAGATGTTAATAGATCTCAATTAAATAATGCATATCCAATTTTTACTTAAGGTAAGTAAGTTTTCGCACGACACCAGCTGTCAACAACCACAGCGCTTTTAAATAAATAAATATTGCTGGACAATTCACACAACGCTATCTAGCCCCAAACTAAGCAGAGCTTGTATTATGGGAACCAGATAACTGATAGAATACTTATATACTTTTTTTTTGTAAATACATACTTATAATATATAGAAAAACAACCAGACCCGAAACAAATATCTGTAGATCATGCAAACATTTGTTCTTCGGCGGGAATCGAACCCGCTACCTCCTGCGTCTCAGCCTGCTATTCGCCCACTGCACCACAGAGGTCGTCAAAATACATTGAATAATATTTATGCAGATTGCAATAACGATAGTTCCGACCTCAAGTTAATGAATCTGTCTTGTCTGTTTATTGTCAGTGCCACTACATACACACTGATTTGCATTACAGTCGCTTTATTGACAACACTATGTAACTAGTGGCACAGCATAGACCGCGCTGTGTTGTAAGAGGTAATTACTCGTTACTACTACACAGAGCGTTGTAAAATCAGTATTCCGATGAGCTATTGTAAACGGCTTGATTGGCTGTATTTGTGACGCAATTAACTTGTTTCACGGACAATGTTGCAAGCTTCAGTGGTTCTTATTCGCTGATTAGTTATACAATGGTGGCGACACTGTTGCTGACCGACAGAATCACCACAAGTGTTAAGCGTGAACAAAATAAGAACTATGGCATTTTATGAAATTTTATTTAATAGACAACAGAATTGCCACCAATATTTGACAAAAGGACTATGGTAGACAGCTTAATACTTACTAGGATATCTAGCAGGGACAAAAAACGGGACAATTAGTAATGATCTAGTTTAGTATTCCTGTAAAAAAATAAGGATACAGCCCTATCGCACGCGAAGACATGGTACAACCCACATGTTCTATGGCCACAGGCTTTAGTACGATAATGTATTTATTCTCATTCAAGATACAAATTTTTTTTATGTTATTTGTGGGGAAACAGGCTTACGGCCCACCTGATGGTAAGCGGTCACCGTCGCCTATTAACACCGGCAACACCCGGGGTATTGTCGATGCGTTCCCTACACTGTAGAAACCTCTTTACATTTCTCTTGAAGAGTGCCATGTCGTAACCTAATGGGAAAACCTCAGATGGTAGCTCATTCCACATCTTGCAAGTATGGGGTAGAAAAGATCGCGTGAAGCGTGTGGTGCGTTATACCCAATTGTCGATGATATGTGGATGAGCTTTATTACGTTGTCGAGAAGTGCGGTGGTAAAATCTCGACGACGGGATGAGATCAAATAGCTCCTCAGAAAATTCCCCATTATACAGGCGGTAGAATACACTGAGCGATCCGATGTCACGGCGTTGACTCAGCGGTGATTTACTAAAAACCGTTGCAAACGATACATATATAGCTCAACTGCTCCAGATCACTACCAAAACACGTGTCCCAAAACACTTGCTGCATTTCCCCGCTTAATCCGCTTAATTTCCACTACCTCAAGATAGAGAAATGTTTACCTACTAATGTACTCACGTCGAGTCCTAATTTTTTTCTACCGATATCAAGATACGTATACGAGTTTATTACTTTTACAAAAAACTATAAATCAACTTCAAAGTTACCCTGCTATAATGTACATATTAGAATTTTTCGAATACAAAAATCTATTTGTGCATTCGAACTTCCGATTGAAAGTTTTCTAGTTCAGCTTTTTTAGCCTGCTTTTGTAGAACCCTTATGGTGCAACTTTATGTATACTAAAAACGGGATATTTACCATGATTTGTGAGTATTTGAGTATCCCGATATTTCGGCGCAGTTGCATGCGCCATGATCACGGGTAACTGAAGTCTTTGCGATTAGGTAGTTATTGGCAGATATAACGATCTACTCAAAAAAATCATGGTAAATATCCCGTTTTTAGTATAAATAGTGTTCATAACCATGGTGCAACTTTATCCGTACGTCGGTCTGTCACAGCTTATCTCAGCAACTACTGAAGCTACCGATTTCAAATTAAGAATAGTCATAAACAATATTGACCCACGACTATTGCATGTAAATTATTTCATAAATATATTCATTTTGATTCCCAGAAGAGCCAAAATGGTGGGGGTAATATCACAAAATAGAGTTGCTAGGTCAAATGGGGATCTCATATAAAATAAACTTTCAAAATCTGTTCAGTAGTTCCAGAGATTATCCATTACATACAAACTTACTACATTACTTCCGAATCAGCAAATATTTAAATAAATGCAAATTGAAACCGCAAATTGTTGATAAATTACTTTTTAAGATAAGCTTTTATGATCTTCATAATTGAAACCGCAGTCACAAATGCGCCCAAACACTAGTAGCCTACTATAATCCATACAGAAGTTCCTTTGTGAGACCACCTCCATGGTACCATATTATTAAATGTCTCCGAGGTAACATTCCAAACTTCAACTCGATCAGTTGGGAGGAACTTGTTTAAAATTCAGTGAAAGATCGACTAAACTAACAAATTAAATAAAAGCTTCGAAAAAACCACAACGCTTACGTTAAGACGCGACTAGATATTTTAGATCAGAGATATTTTAATTTTATTAAATATCTAGAAATTCTAGAATGATCCTTCACATTCAATTATGAATGGATTAATTAGGATTATGAAAAGCCTATATAGCCTGAGAGGTAGCACTCCCAGGCTATATAGGCTTTTCATAGGCAGAACCACCTACTCTTTTAAGAAATATCGCTCGCTTCAGAACTAAATTTATTACAGAAGTATAAAATTGAATTGAATAAAATTGTATTCTTTGTCATTGTAATTTTGTTTTCTGTGCAGTAAAGAGTATATCTATCTATCTTATTATCTATTGATTCACTTGATATGATATATTTCATTATTTTGATCACTTTAAAAAAGCCGTCGACTCTTGATTCTGCGAATAAGGACCAGCCATCATTTATAAATATTTTTTTTTTACTTTATTAAACAATGACAGAGTAGGGGCTACGGGAAGTACATATATATAATTATAAAAATTAATTACTCCTGTCCCCGTTAAACGACTCCACACGGACAACGGGGATAACAGGAACACATCGGATGAGTATTTTGACATATTTCCAATCCAATCTATAAAAATATTATATATAGGAAAGAAAGTTTGTAACAAATAAACACAAAAACTACTCGTCCGATTTCAAAAATTCTTTCACCATTAAAATGATAGATAGATAACTCTTTTTTGAATTACCACATAAATAAACATATCACAGAAATAATTAAGGCAATACAATGGGCGGCCTTATCGCTAAAAGAACCTAAAAGAATGCTACATTATCCCTGAGTAACATAGACTACTTTTATCCAACTACGCAGAAGGAGGGTCATGTTTTTATTGAAAAACTACGCGTGCGAATCTGCGAATTGGTCAGATAGTCTATTGTATTTTGACGAGTATGATTTTAAAACTGACTAGCGGCAACAATTTCCAACAAACATCTCGTAAACACGAGATAGCAAAAAACAAACAAAATAACAGTAATCGGTTCAATCGTTTGGGAGCTACCACGTTACGGACAGACACGTAGACAAAGGCGTCAAACTTATAACTTCCTTTTTATCCGCTGGATTTGGAAATGAATTATCATGAAGGTATATATTTGTATTACAAGCCTCCGCCTGCAGCTGCACACACGTTTCTCAATTAATAGAAGCCGGTCCCAATCCAGGTCATATACCTATTTTGTATTTATGTACAAAATTTTATCGAAAGCGGTCCATAGTGAAAACACACACAGAAAAAGTTACTTTGGAATTTATATTATTAGCATGAATACACATGAACAATCCACCGCAGAAGTTGGGTTTCTAGTTAAAAAGTTATAAGTTGGTACATTTTTCGTTGTAAAGTTGTTTTTTCATAATCATTTAAATTTCATCTACATAATCTAATAAGTGAAAGTTGGGCAAAGTGTTGTGTGAGCCGCACTACACTAACTCCTGTGCACACTTTCATTTTACATCTACCTTAATAACCTCTAGCATTATGTATCTTCTTCCTTTCCTGTTCTCATGTTAGGCGGGGTCGGCTCACCTAATAATACATTTGTCCCGGGTTGTTGCGTTGTCTAAATGAAGTAAGGTAACTTGATGGCCTAAGCAATCTTCCCCTGCACGGCCAATCAGCCGATTGCGTGCCGGGGTTGGTGCGGGGTGGTAGGTAAGCACCTACGAGCGAGCCAGCGGAAGTGAGGTCATGACTGCGACTGAACCGAACGTCGACGGTCGTCGTTCTCGGTCGTCTCTGGTGCCCCCCTAGACGGGATGTGCCCTAAGCAATTGCTTTAATAGCTGAAAAGCTAATCCAGGACTGCCTCTACCCTGTTTACTCTCCGGCAGGTCTAATGCTTTCTTCCGATGTGTGATCACTGTCCCTGCGCGTTATATGCCCATACCACAGAAGACGGCTTTCGCTGAGTTTTCGGGAATGGGGTCACTTTGAAACTTTCTCAGACGCAATCATTCAGTATTTTGTCCAGTCTGGTCACACCTCTCACCCATCTTAGCATCTTCATCTCCGCAGTATGAATAATTAAACTATCTGAGATTCCGCTTATTATATAAGATACACGTACTAGCTAATCCGCCCACATCTTCGCACGTGGGGTTTATCAATTAAAAAATTACCCTTCTTTTGCGCAGTCGAGTAATAAGTAGTCTATTTCTCATTCCGGTTAGAATTTATCTATACACCAAGTTTCAAGGAAATTCAGTAGTAGTATTTAATTTCAGTACAGTCGTTTAGTTTTGTAAACGCAAGGAACAGTACTTAATACGTTTATTGTAATAAAATAATAATAAAAGGTGGTAACTGGTAGACGAGGTACATGCTCATAATGGACCCAGTTGGGCACACCAATATTTTGGAGATAGGAGGACGTCATAGTTCTTGTTAAGTTATATTCATTTTAAAAAGAAAACATCCAAATCTTTTATCAAAGTAAGTAAGTAAACAGACAGACGAAGTTACTTTAGAATTAAGAAGGATTTGAATTCGTAACTAACTTTAATATAATACTGCCTCTTAATAATATCCTAACTCGATTGCTTTTAACGTAACTTTATAATAGAATTAACATACCTAGAACGTTTCCTGTTTTGTTCAATAAATAAATGCAGCAGCATATGAGCTTTGCCGTAACAATTTTGCAGCCACAGGAATGTTAAAATTATTAGTACTTTGAATTAAATGTTGGAAGCTGTATAAACTACTGTGGTCCAAAGGTAACATGCCATTTCATGTTGAATTGTGTAACATATTTAATGCAACGAATTTATGCAACTTTGTTGTAAAGAGCATTGAGTTGGTAAGCTTAAAATATACATATTATGTGTAGTTTATATGATTTATTTGTCGATGCAGTGCGCAACTTGTGACCGTAAGATATAAGGGTACGGAGAAAAAATTTAAAGCAATATTCCGAACTACGGCATGCTACGGAATGCTACAGCACTGTATTGCATAGTGCGAAGTGCTACGGCGTTCTACGATGTGCTACGGGGCGCTACTTGTATGGAATGCTACAGAGTGCTACGGCATGCTACGAGATGTTAAAGCGAGATAAACACAAGCTACAAGTTTGGCACGTTTATTGATCCTTGAAAAAGTTATGCGGTTAATGACCTATTCGATCCCTAAATTAATTCCTACCTATTTACTACTTAAAAGTGTATTTTTAGTGCTAGTGTAATTAATGTCATGCTTCACGTGTTAGTTTACGCTGCAAGTGCTAGAAGCAACTAAATTTAAATAATTATTAATAATAAAACCAACATAAAAGTATACATATCTACATATTTATACATTATTAAATTAAGAGCACGTGTTAATAGGTACAATTTTTTTAATGGAAAAAAACCATGTGAGACCCCAAACTTCAGATCGAAAGTCAGGTACTGTACTTTTTTTTTAATTCTCGTTATTTTTTAATATAGTTTATTTACATTTAACTAAAGTATGTAGGTACCATTTTGTTCGATAACTTTTTGCCATCTTGTAGGTAGGGACATGATCCCATTGCTATAGAAATTTTGGGGCTTCTGATCATAATACCGCGACACGTAGTTTTGGCAGTCCTCTCGTAATGTTAACCTGACACTGCCTAAAGAATTCTGAAGAGACCGAAATAGGTGGAAATCTGAAGGTGCAAGATCAGGACTATACGGCGGATGCATTAACACCTCCCCGCCAAACTATCTTAATTTTTACTGAGTGGCTAAATATGTGTGAGGTCTAGCGCTATCTTGATGAAAAACCACACCCCTTCTGTTGATTAATTCCGGCCGCTTTCTCTCAACTTCTTGCTTTAATCTCATCAATTGTTCGCAGTAGAGTTCAGAATCGATGGTCCTGCCTGGTGGTAACAGCTCATAATGAATAATGCCCTTCCAATCCCACCACACACACAGCATCACCTTGTTGCGAGTTAATCCGGGTTTCGCCACAGTATGTGAAGCCTGACCGGCCTTTGACCACGACCTTTTTCGCACGTTCTTATCGTACGTGATCCATTTTTCATCACCAGTTATCAGCTTCTTCAAAAATGGTTCGGTTTCATTACATCGTAATAAAGAATCACAAATGAGTACACAGTTCATTAGGTTTCTTTCAGTGAGCTCGTGGGGTACCCAAATATCGAGTTTTTTTGTGTACCCAGTTTTATTTCAAATGCGCCAAAACTGTTTTGTGGTCAATTTCCAGTTCTTCAGCTACGCCTTAACTACTGATATGCCGATCTTGCTAATTTTTTTCAAAAATGACATCAATTTTATCCGTAATAGGGCGACCAGAGCGACGTGCATCTTTGACATCATAATTTCCGGATTGAAAACGCTTAAACCAAATTTGTGCTACTCTCACAGACACTGCACTAGGTTCATAAACATCGCAAATTTTTTTCGCGGCTTGCGTTGCATTTTTACCTGTTTTGTAGTAAAATTTTAAAATGTAACGAATCTATTCATTAGATTCACTCATCTTTACAGTACGAAAAACAAATAAAAATCACAAATTTTCCTAATTTGAATTTGGAATTATCTGCTTTAAAATTTAAACTTTGAATGATACCAAAACGAGCCAGATACAAACAGTATAGCCAAAGAGATTTTATTATAATGTTCATACATGCGAAAAGACTTTTCCCGCAATCTATTATACAATACCCCAATCGCACATCAAGTACTGTTTGTCGTTGAGGAGTTCTGCCGGTTTCTACAAAGGCTATGGTCTGAACAACTTCAAGTAGAGATCTTTCACTCTTAAATTAAAAAACTTTTTAGAGCAACTTGCACAACGTTGCTTAAACGTATTAAGTGGCTAAGTATTATTTAGAGAGTTGTCAAGTCATAAAAACACGTCAAATTGAAACATGCTTAGTAGCTAAATACGTTTTGGGATCATTGTGCAAGCCGGGCTTATAGATAGAAATTGAGCTATCTTTTATAGACTCGTTTTAATTTATTAATGGAAAAACTTCAGAGATAATGGGGGGGGTGGGGGGAGGGAGAATAAGACATAAGGATCTCCTCATTTCTGAGTAACACCAAGCACAGCCCCCTCAATATAACGAAGACTGACCGACCTTGAGTCTTCTTATGAGACCTATAGGGTACAAAAATCTAATCGTTAAAAAATTAATTTAAAAAAAGGTACTTTGTTATGACGACCTCCGTGGTGCAGTGAGTGAATAGCCGGCTGAGACGCAGGAGGTAGCGGGTTCGACTCCCGCCGCGGAACAAATGTTTGCATGATCTGCAGATATTGGTTCCGGGTCTGGATATTTTTCTACATACATATTATAGGTATGTATTTAAAAAAACATATATAAATATTCTATCATTTATCTGGTTCCCATATCGTAGTACAATCTCTGCTTAGTTTTGGGCTACATAGCGCTGTGTGAAATGTCCAGCAATATATATTGTAATATACGCAGAATACTAGATTACTCGGAATCGATCGGTACGGAACGGATATAATACAACAGGTAACAACATAGATTAAGAGATACTCTCGTAGCAATCACCCTTATTGATTTAACCTGCAGTATTCGTTTCTATTCCCATCGTGGACGGGTATAAAAATTGAGTACATATTTAGTTAACCACAGTACGAACAGTTTCTGTGTTTTCGTTTAATCTGCTGTCGTCTACTTTACCTAGTGAGGTCATAAGTATTGTCACACAGTAAAAACTTTTCTTTTGGAATGATGGCCACAAAAAAGTTTATAGAATTCGAATTTCGAATTGTTCATGAAAATAAAAATGTATACTTATTAGAATTTTACTCATTTTTAAATATGGAGTGGACGCTTAAATAAGACCGTGTTGCAGTTATTGCGTGGCATCGTTGCGGTTACGCGCCAATTCAAAGTTTTGACATACTGAAAAATTTGAATATAACCAAAAGATTCGTTTATCGCACCATCAAACGATACAATGAAGACTCTAGTGTAGATGACAGGTCAAGAAGTGGTCGCCCTTGGTCTGTTAGGACTCCAGCAGTGATAAAAGCTGTGAAGGCGCGAATTCAAAGAAATCCCAAACGTAAGCAGAAACTGTTGGCCCTTCAGATGGGGTTAAGCAGAACCACGATGAAAAGGATGTTAAATGAAGACTTAGGGCTTCGGGCATATCAAAAAAAAACAGGACATCGTTTGAATGCTCGTCTAATGTACCTGAGACTGAAGAGATGCCGCGCTTTGTTGAAGCGGTACGCGGGAAAAAAGTATCGGGAAATTCTTTTTTCGGATGAACAAATTTTTACCGTAGAAGAGAGCTACAACAAACAAAATAATAAGGTGTACGCACACAGTAGTGAAGAAGCGAGCAACCGTATTCCGCGTGTCCAACGAGGTCATTTTCCATCCTCGCTCATGGTATGGTTGGGAGTTTCTTATTGGGGCTTAACAGAGGTACATTTTTGTGAGAAAGGTGTAAAAACGAATGCAGTTGTGTATCAAAATACAGTCCTGACGAACCTTGTGGAACCTGTTTCTAATACCATGTTCAATAACAGGCACTGGGTATTCCAACAAGATTCGGCGCCAGTTCATAGAGCGAAGAGCACACAAGACTGGCTGGCGGCGCGTGAAATCGACTTCATCCGGCACGAAGACTGGCCCTCCTCCAGTCCAGATTTGAATCCGTTAGATTACAAGATATGGCAACACTTGGAGGAAAAAGCGTGCTCAAAGCCTCATCCCAATTTGGAGTCACTCAAGACATCCTTGATTAAGGCAGCCGCCGATATTGACATGGACCTCGTTCGTGCTGCGATAGACGACTGGCCGCGCAGATTGAAGGCCTGTATTTAAAATCACGGAGGTCGTTTTGAATAAACTTTAGTGTCATAAGAATCTATGTTTTGTTAAGTTCATTTTGGTATATAAATGGTCACATAATGAATAAATTTGTTTCAATTATTTTATATTAAACATGTGACAGAATTTATGACCTGACTAGGTATATACTTACTAGCTGACCAACAGCTTCTCACACATGGTAAAAAATGTGTTTGTTATAATTCTTCCAAGTTGACCGATTTTGAAGAAATATGAGCCCCACCCACTACCGCTTCAGCTTGCTAGTTTAACCATTTCGCAAATGAGTTAAGTAAGTTCGTATAAATTAATGTCTAATGTGGTGTTAGAGTTAACAAATTCTTTATGATTTCTATATCACCCACCCAATTATTGAATTAACTTGACTAAGAATATGCATACTTTACTTGGTGATTCTTAACTACGTTTGATTTCTATAGTGTGACCATTAGTGCTGTGCACTCCCTGAGGTATGCGCGGCGAGGTGGGAGGCAAAGAAAAAACTGCATGAGTTCACATGAGATCAATACATGTCGGACATATCTTACGATATCAGTTTGCATTTCTAAGGCAAGACTTGTGGCGGGACGATGGTCGGAGGCTATCTATCTGTAATATATTATACTTACTTAGTTGATTAAAATGTAACTTAAATATACTCATATTTTATTAAAAATATGCAGGTGATAAATAAGAACTAAACTTATAATTCAAAGGACTTGTTTTATTGAACATTTTTTATATTTACAAACAATTATATATTCTAACGAAAGTTATTCTGACATACATAGATTCTGTTTCAACTTCATCTTCCATTTCATATCACGAGATAACGCACGACCCATCTTTGAATATTTATCTCATGTGCGTCTGACATAGACAGTCCGATACAAATAACACTACCTGCAGCCACGAGCGTTGACGGCGAACTGACAGCGCAGCAGCCGATTCTCCCCCCCGTCTCGCCGCGCGCATACCTCAGGGAGTGCACAGCACTAATTGTCACACTATAATTGAAATTGTGTTTTATTTTGCTAGACAAAGCCTTTGTTGATTTTATTAACATCCATCCTGTTTTGATTGTGATATCAGTAATCGAAATGTCACTGTGCAATTGATAATCTTCAAAGTAATACAAGCAATGCACTTAGACTGAAGTTAGTAAGATTTAATGGGCTCAATTGAATCTGTGTTCGATTGTATAGTATTTTTCAAACTTTCGCAATCACTCTTCATAATTAATGATTAAAACGGGTTGTAGCGAATGTACCTTTTTTATTTGTTATCCCGACGTTTCGATTGTGTTTAAACAATGAACCCGTGACCACGACTGTTGCAATACAGCCGAAACGTCGGGATAACAAATATAAAAGGTACATACGCGATAAATACCCAGTTTAATCGATTGTATAGTTTCAGAAGCTTGTGTTCAAGCCAAGTCACGGGCGGTCTTAAAATGTTTTAGTTTACATCTAGTTGATTCAGTAAACGTTGGCTGTAAACGATTTATGGCAATACTGCATCTCTGCTCTCTAGGCATTTAAAAATAGCCACTACGCTATGTTAGGCTCATTTAGAGCCCATATAATCACTATTTACACCACTATTATATATACGGGATTTATCACGTAACGTTTTATCGATATTTCGACCGACAAAGTTTAGGTTCAACTCGTGAAACTTCATCAAATAACCTTTATTAAAATAAACGAAACAAATCATGAAAGTTTTCTAAGTAATATTCATTTTATACTTTCAGCAGGAAAAAATTGATACTTAATATTTCCTTAACAGGCACTAAAACTCTACGGTATACAAGTTCAAACCGAAATCACTGCTTTTTTGACCATGGTTTACTACCACGGTCTACTAAATCATCGAATAGGTTATTGAAAAAAAACTTTAACTGAAAATACTTTCACTGATAGAAAGTGCTAAGGCAAAATATTATTTGAATAAAAATCTGTATGAAGCCTGGCCGGGTCAGCTAATTAATTAAATTTATTATCATTGCTATGAAACTTCTAGTTTTGTTCCAGATTTGTAAGATCGAAACAGTTAATCCAAACTCGCCTATATTCTCAATTAAGTAGAAGCAAAGTTCATCAGAAACTGTAATTGGATATACAATTAACAAGGGCGCCACCTACATATCAACTCTCAGCTTGCGACATTTATATCTCTTAAGTTCTTAGTTAACTTTCGTCTTTCGAAAGTTTATATTGAGAACTAGTTGTTTTGCTGCACTGTTTAGCGTGTACTGTCAATAAAGAGTAGGCTATGTTTTAATCCATTTACACGTTTCGAAACATCGAAGAAAAATCATTACAAGGAAGCCAACATTCTCAAGAAATAAAAAATAAAGTGTCACTCCGGGAGTGCAGACAGAAGTGAATACTTTAACAATTACGAAATAACTAAATACAGAGGTAACGGTAACACGAGTTCAATGGCCTTTTCCCATCTCAAAAAATGGCCAACGCGCCTAAACAAGTTTTCACTTCAAAAAGTATATTGATAAAAATAATTGTTGTTAAAAAAATTAAGTTTATGTAGTTTTATGAGAAACTGTTTGTCTTTTGTCAGAAACAAACACTCACGGCAATAAAATATAGTTTATTATCAACTACTTAGGCAACATTTTTATAGTATATAAACTAAAAACGGGATATTTACCATAATTTGTGAGTGTTTGAGTGTTCGGCGCACTCTGCACCGAAATATCGGTGAAATATCACACTGCACCGAAATATCGGTGAAATATCACTCTGCACCGAAATATCGGTGAAATATCACACTGCACCGAAATATCGGTGAAATATCACACTGCGCCGAAATATCGGTGAAATATCACACTGCACCGAAATATCGGTGAAATATCACACTGCACCGATATATCGGTGAAATATCACACTGCACCGAAATATCGGTGAAATATCACTCTGCACCGAAATATCGGTGAAATATCACACTGCACCGAAATATCGGTGAAATATCACACTGCGCCGAAATATCGGTGAAATATCACACTGCACCGAAATATCGGTGAAATATCACACTGCACCGAAATATCGGTGAAATATCACACTGCATCGATATATCGGTGAAATATCACTCTGCACCGAAATATCGGTGAAATATCACACTGCACCGAAATATCGGTGAAATATCACACTGCGCCGAAATATCGGTGAAATATCACACTGCACCGAAATATCGGTGAAATATCACACTGCACCGAAATATCGGTGAAATATCACTCTGCACCGAAATATCGGTGAAATATCACACTGCACCGAAATATCGGTGAAATATCACACTGCGCCGAAATATCGGTGAAATATCACACTGCACCGTAATATCGGTGAAATATCACACTGCACCGAAATATCGGTGAAATATCACACTGCACCGATATATCGGTGAAATATCACACTGCACCGATATATCGGTGAAATATCACACTGCGCCGAAATATCGGGATTCTCAAAAACTCACAAATCATGGTAAATATCCCGTTTTTAGTATAAATAGTGTTCATAACCATGATAGTTTCAAAAGTTATAACATTTTTATAGATTGATTATTAATTCCATAACAGATAAAAAATACGTTTTACATTGACGACTCATTGACCTAAACAAGTTCTGACTAAAATCATACAATTTAGGGATGTATGCACAATCTTCTAAAAGTTTGAAATCTAATGATCACGGGAATTAATATAGTCGTGAGCATGTGTCAGAAATATACTTATACTAACTGACCCGTCCCGGCTTCGCCCAAATAAAAAAAACAACGCAGCTGTCTGCTAAATGCACATTCATCAAACGCGCGAACTGTCAAACTCGCGAAGTTAAAATAGTCGTTAAGTTTTCTGAAATTATCCCATTTTCTGCGCAATTTTCTTAACTTTTATCTTCGTAAGAACCTTCTATAAAGTATTAGAAAACTTTAAAAATAGATGAATGAAATCGTTAAAGTCATTCTAAAGTTATGGCGTGACCAAGGGAAGATAATTTACCATAGTGCTAGGCGATACAAACTTTGTTGAATTATGAGGAATAATTAGCGCAACTTGTGCTATTTTCTAGTGACTGTTTATTTTTAACCCTCAACGCAAAAAGAGGGGTTATTAAGTTTGACGCCTATGTCTGTGTGTCTGTTTGTCTGTCCGTGCCATCGTAGTTCCTAAACGGATGGACCGATTCGGATGCAGTTTTCTAATTAGAAAGCTGTCATAACTGGGTTGGTTCTTAGCAAAGGTGCAATGAGCAGAACGCGGGATTTTTAAATTAAATTTGGTGTTTTAATAATAAAATGGCCCAAGGGATGTAAAGTGGCCATTGCCTATAACAAAGAATCGCCTCGTGCCACGCACCTTAGGAACATGCTCTAGGATGCACTGCCCGGCGTCCATCAATTTGTTCTCATGAGCCTGTGATTTCACCGAAACTCTTTACCCGTTTAAGAATAAAATGAATATTTACTTGAATGAAAATTGGTAGTTTTTTGGGTTCCGTAGCCAAATGGCAATAAACGAAACCCTTATGGATTCGTCATGTCTGTCTGTCTGCCTGTTTGTCCGTCCGTATGTCATAGCCACTTTTTTCCGAAACTATAAGAACTATACTGTTGAAACTTGGTAAGTAGATGTATTCTGTGAAATTCACACAAAAATAAAAAAAAAGATTTTGGGGGTTCCCCATACTTAAAACTGAAACTAAAATTACTTTTTTTCATCAAACCCAAACCCATGTGGGGTATATATGGATAGGTCTTCAAAAATGATATTGAGTTTTCTACTATAGTGTTTATCTAAACCAAATAGTATGTGCGAGAGACACTTCTAAAGTGGTAAAATGTGCCCCCCCCACCCCTTGTAACTTCTAAAATAAGAGAATAATATAACTAAAAAAATTTATGATGTACATTGCCATGCTAACTTCCACCGAAAATTGGTTTGAACGTGATCTAGTAAGTAGTGTTTATTAATACGTCATAAATCGTAAACCGTAATTTACCTTTCATTCAATCAACTCAAATATAAAAAAAAAATACGACGAACTACAAGAACTTTTATATTGTGTTACTTGCTGCTACGGAACCCTTCATGGGCGAGTCCGACTCGCACTTGGCCACTTTTTTTAACATGAGTTGTACTAGATCAAAATACATAGGTACTAAGATATAAGAGATCCTTTTTGCAGATTCTCCCCTCGCTCCTGAAAAATTACTATACATTTTAAATTTACCAAGACCCCATTTTTATCGCTTGTAATAAAATATGAATAACGGCCTTACACGGCGTACTCATAATCGGATTAGGTTATTTGATAAAAATCTGAAGAAACAGTTTATTATAAAAACTTCGTTATAGAAGCTACTGAATGGCCTATTTACCTGTTTATTTTGCTAGAAATACATTGTATAAAACAAAGAACTACCTATAAAAATGCACATACATAATTATAATACTCGAAACATAGAAAAATGATACATACCAAGAACGAGACTTGTCAAAACCTATATACAAGGTACCTGTACAAAGCTCGCTATGTACAATAAGCTTCTGTTAGAAATAACATGACTTCCTTTGAAAGGGTTTAAACTCATACTAAAAATATTTTTAGATAACCACCCATTCCGATGGGCAGCGTTTGGGAAACTTCGCAACGTCTTTTCGTTCAACATACCTCAGTGCCTTAAGACGAAAGTCTTCAATCAGTGTGTGTTACCAGTGATGACATATGGAACCGAGACGTGGTCCTTCACTATTGGCCTTATGAATAAGCTCAGAGTCGCTCAACGAGCTATGGAGAGGGCTATGCTCGGGGTTTCTCTACGGGATCGAATCAGAAATTATACGTAGGAGAACTCAAGTCACCGACATAGCCCGACGGATTAGCACGTTGAAGTGGCAATGGGCAGGCTATATAGCGCGCAGAACGGATGGCCGTTGGGGTCGAAAGGTTCTCGAGTGGAGGCCACGGACCGGCAAGCGCAGCGTAGGACGTCCACCTACAAGATGGGCAGACGACTTGGTAAGAACCGCAGATCGGCGTTGGATGCAGACCGCTTCCAACCGCAGTTCCTGGAGATCAATGAGGGAAGCCTTTGTCCAGCAGTGGACGTCCTACGGCTGATATGATGATGATGATGATGAACCACCCATTTTATAATTTAAATGAATACATGCGCTGTTCATTTTCTCATCTGCATGGGTAGTATATGCTGTGACCTCTTAGCTTAGTTAGCTTAGTTTTTACCCTCTGTACTTAGCTGTAATTAGTTTATATTTATTTACTTCTATTGTTAACTAGCAGTTGTAATATATGACATACCAATCTATACTAATATAATAAAGAGGAAAGATTTGTGATTTTGTGTGCGTGTAAGTTTGTAATGAATAAACTCAAAAACTACTGTGTTGATTTCAAAAATGATTTCACCATTGGAAAGGTATATTCACCCTGAGTGACATAGGTTATATTTATTGCTAGAAAAGATTAGGGATTCTTACTAAAACTTAAGTAATGTAACCCAAGGTGTTAAAATGTGCCCTTAAACGTCTTTCGTCGCGTGCGCTGCGGAATCTATTGGTGATAGAACAAAATTATGTTCTATAATATTAAATAACATATCAATATCTACAAAAATAATATTATAAAGAGGAAATATTTGATTGTTTGTTTATTAGCATTGAATAGACTCCAAAACTACTGGACTGATTTAAAAAATTCTTTCACCGTTGGGAAGCTACACTATCCCCGGGTGGCATAGGCTACTTTTTACCCAACTGCGCAGAAGGAGAGTAATATTTTTATTGATAAACTACGCGTGCAAAGCTGCGGATTGGTCAGCTAGTACTGAATACTCTTATAATTTTACTAATGGCAATCTGACGTGCGCTAAAATTGGGTATATAAGCCATATAAGGGCATAACACCCAAGCTCAAATTAAGGCATACGCCCAATCACCGTAGCCGAAAACGGCTAGGTGGACTATTATTATTACTGAATACTGAAAACAGGGCGGGAATATTGTGACAATACAAAACGGGTACCATAAACAAAATATAAAGAAAGTAATAGGTGTACTTGTAACTTTAGAAATTAACACAGATATGAACATTATTTTCACTAAAAATATTACATGATTTGCGATTAATACCCCCTTATTTAATAAACTTTGCATCAAAAACTGGCGTCGAATGAAAGTTTACTGATAGAATGTTCTACACTTATTCCTTAGAAATGTGATTTTGCCTATTAGAAGTTATATGTATGATGTTGATAATTGTGTCTAAGCGTGAAACCATACCCAGTTTTTGACTGTTTTCAATGAAAGAACTGGGAAAAATCTTTGCTTATGATTTAATTTGGCTTCGTGACTCGTTCAGGAATACGAGTCTTCCAAGCTAACAGGAACACCTTATAAAGGCTATAGAGCGTGCATTATTCCGTAAAGATAAAGGGTCTTACCACAAAACAAATTACACACTGTTTAGTACGTGTTTAAAAATATCCTATACAAAAATTGGTAAGGAATTTTTTAAGACACGTTCAACAGTTGTTTACCTTGTCGGGCAGGTATAAATTTATTAATATAAGTTAAACAAGTAATTTTGTATCAAAAATATAACCAACGTAACCAAACTACTGAACTGATTTTGATGAAATTTCTACGAGATCAATATGAAAGTATTAACCTTTCAAATAAAAAATGAATATTTCAAATTGGTTGATAAATGACGGAGTTCTGAAGTAATATAAAATTTGAGGCTTTTCCTCGATTTTTTTGGGATCCCAACATCAGATCCTGACTTGGTGCCAATGGGACCACCTGGGAAGTCCTTTTAAACAAAAAATAATTTCTCGAATCGCTCCAGCCAGGTGTCTACGAGTAATCGGAGAACATACATAAAAAAATGATTCCGATGAATTCAGAACCTCCTCCTTTTTTAAGTCGGGTAATAAAGTGCCTATTTCACATTTAAATAGGCTGGTAATATATTTTTTCAAATTGTATTTAGAGAAGACCAACACAAATAATTATTAATAAATACTTACGGGATGTATCACGTACCGTTTTATCGGTGTTTCGACCGACAATATTTCGGTTCAATTCGTGAACCCTTCATCAGGGTGAGTGCGATCCGCTTCGAATAAAGTCTCGTCTCGCACTACGCCCCGCAACTCAAATCACGAAAGTTTTCTAAGTAAAACCAACACAAATCGTTTAAGACAATATTAATCACAAAATTATCAAAACGACGTAACCCAGATCAAGATACTACGAGAAGGTTTCGTTGTAAAGTTATTAAACACCAAACACGATTAATACTGAAAGTGGAAATAGACGTAAAACTCGCAATCCTTAAAATGAGATAGATCACCAACAAAGAAAGGTAAACGATACCTTGAAGTTTTGGCACAAATCCTTTTATAGAAAACAATATATAATTTGAAGAATTACATTACAAGTAGATATTTTTAAAACGAAAATGATAATAAAAATAAAATAAATAAAAATAAAATTCGTTTATTTCAGGCACAAAAATACGACCCATATTACATACAAATGAAAAATACACTAAAAACAACAAAATTGAGAACCTCCTCATTTTTTGAAGTCAGTTAAAAATACTTAATATGCCACGGAGCAGATGCTCCAGTGTAGTCATTTTTTACCAATACTTATAAATTCCATTTTTATAAATCTGGTCAGAGACAGCCCTCAGTATGCTATTGTTGGAGCGACTCAGCCTACTCCAGAACGAAGCTACGCGAGCTCGGCTGATAGCGAAAAAGTCGGGAACACCCGCCTCGGAGAGCATTCTCGACGCACTGCAGTATCTCGGCAACCTCATAAGAGCCCGGTAGGCATCATTGTACTGTACCCTTATGATGTTGATGGCCTTTCTAGTAAAATTAGACCAAAGTTGGCATGTGTACATACCCAGACAATATGCCGGTAATATGACAAAATGTCCGGTACAATTTTCAGATGGTCTTTGCCAACTCTACAGGACAGGGAATCACATCTGGATAGTGGCATCGCGTTAAACACTCTTTATTACGGGCTTAATACTCATTGTACAGATAACAATTAACAATAAAGATCACTGAAACTTTTATGTCATTTCCTTTGTTTAACTGCGATCCCGGGTAATAGTTTAACCGTTCAGTTATAATGGCTACTATCGATAAGTTCTTATGGTGTGTCGTTTGGTCAGGTCTGATTTTGTCTGCTCGCTTGATAATCTATTTATCATAATTATAAATTAAATTGATATAGTGTCTGGTGGTGCTTTGCATCTCTGGCTGGGTGAAGGATGCCATTAGTGACATTTATATACCTACATAGATAAAAGTAACCTTTGTGTTATTCTCATCACTAGCAAAACAGTTTCATTTATTTTTTAAACGTGGAGGTCGTATTAATTGAAGATTTAAGTTAATTGCTGGAACGACCTTGGTCAATAATTCGATCTTAGAACACGACCTCAAGGATTTCGTGTCATTCATTTCGAGTCATAGGTCTGTTCATCACCTCGAACGAGGCGAGACCTTTAGCCTTTATATTTTGGGGTTATTGAACCGAGCTTAACCATTCTGATTGCTAAGTGGATTTAATTCTAATAAAGTGGATTATATTTATTTTATTATATTGGCTTATAGGTATTGGATGGTTCTGACGAAATGTCAGTACTTCAAGCTACGTGCCCCACCCACTGCTTAAAAATCACTAGTAATGTACATTAATTAAAACGTACCTAAAGAATTACATCATTAATTAGCGTAGTTTGTTGATCCGTTCTGAGTAAATAAATAAATAGGTACACTATTGTCACTAAAACGGGATATTTACTACAATTTGTGAGTTTTTGAGTACATAATTCGATATTAGTGAAAATAGTGTTATGACCATGATAATTTCATCTATACTTATATACTAATATTATAATGAGGAAAGATTTGTTTGTTTGTATTGCATGGGCTCTGAAACTACTGGACCGATTTAAAAGATTCTTTCACTGCTGGGAAGCTACACTATCCCCGGGTGATATAGGCTACTTTTACCTAACTGCGCAGAAGGAGGGTAATGATTTTATTGAAAAACTACGCGTGCGAAGTTGGGGATTGATCAGCTAGCTATGTAAATACAAATAACAAATTATGTTACTTCGGACGAGAAGACGTCGCATAGTTTTCCGAACTCTTCTCAATGAAACTGGATTCGTCGACTAATCTTTTTTTCGTAATTGGACCTACCTTACTAAACTATTTCGTCCGGTTGGCGTACGGGCTGATAAGTTCTTGATTGAAGTTTCCGACCGATCCCGGGGCGCGGACATTCAGCAGGGGAAGTTTGAAAACTGTATTATGATTATTTCACTCTATAAAATTATTTTGCTGCTGGAGAACTATGGTCTCCAATATATCATGTGCTTCTTAAACTTTAAGTAGCTTTGCAAAATGCTTCTCAATAATTATTTTTAATATCACATAATATGTCTAAGAAAATTTATTTTATTTCAAGTTCTGAGTCTCCGACACTTGTGCGTCACCACACTGACCACTCGATTAAATACTACGGCAAAACCGATAAGACGGTACGTGATAAATACCGAATTTATAATAATAATTGAAATCAATCACGAAAGTTTTCTAAGTAAATCTACGGCAAAAGTTACGGTGTTTGTATTTTAGAGTCACGCGCATATAGGGTTACCATATCTCAGGATTTGTTCTGAGATTTCAGGATTTTTGAACTCTTCTCAGGATTGCGGCTGGATTTTGGAAATCTCATGAAATTTTAGTTTTTTTAGAATTTTCAATAAAATACAGCTAACATTTTAAAGATCTCTTTAATAAAAAATTGCACAATTAAAATCAATAATTATTCATTCTAGTAGGTACTTAATCATCCGCTGCCACCCCCCGGTGTGGGTGCGATGTGTGACGTGTGAGCGAGATCCGCGCTGTATAAAAACGATAATATTACGACTTTTTTATATTGTTAAGTACGTTTGAGAGAAAATTCTCAAACTGTAAAAAATTCAGGATTTTTCAATTGAAATCAGGCTTTTTTTCCGGACTTTTGATTTTTTTATCTGGTAACCCTACGCTCAGAGGAATTTCAATCAATTTATCTCTGGTCATTTTTAGACAAAATCAGGTATCGAGCTGGCTTGAATCTCCCTGCAGACGATGTATTTCAGTTTTAAAAAAATATTAAGATACTGTTTTATCGAAACTGTATCTACTTTCTCAATAAAAATAATTGCCAAGCTCCACAAGGTATGTGCAAAACAAGTTTTTTTTATCCAGTGCTCCTCAATAAACCTTTTATGATACAAAAAAGTTAAAAAGTTGGAGGGAAATGTTTAAGCTTGGATTTGGTTTTCACCGTCGATCGACCTATAACTTGTTTCCGAGCGCTCCAGTCTCTTTTTATTTCATCAAAAACTTTACAACAGCATAACGAAGCGGTATGAAAGAAATTCAGTGGGCTTTTACGTACATTCATAGTATTATATTAGTTTTGAAGTGTGTCGGTCCACCGCTCCTCGATGTTTCAAGTGACGGGTTGAATCGCAATAGCTCAGTGGTTGATTCATTGACCTGTAGCTGTATTCATTGACTCTTTTTGTTTTCAAAATATTCGTACGTTATCTACGTAGAAGAAGTTTTAGTACCTAACCTAATTGGTTTAGCTTGAAGCTTAGCGGAGCTTGATATTAGCAGATTGACTAGGTTACGTTTCAATCTACGTGTTTATTGCTTCAATTGTGCCGTGCTTGTATTTACCATTGAATACTTTGGTGCTACGGAGCGTCGCCGTCGCTAAAAACAAAAGCATTTCACACACACAATATTTCAAACACTACATGGGTATTAAGGGTTTTCTGATATGTAACATCTTTTCTCTCGGTCCTCTGGCAGTGATTTTGGCAAACGGGACGGAAATGTGTAACAGGAAACCGGGGAAGCGCGCGCTATTTGATATGACCAATGAGCTCGCGCGGTCACATGTTATACATCGATTGAAACTACTGTAAGACTCGTAGTTTGTTTAGGCTCCTAATATTGCATGATTTTAGTAACAACTTGCTTAGCACATGTCTCATCAATGTAAACATTATTATTTATCTATAATTAGGATTATTAATCAATATATCGACTGTATTTTCTTCCTGTGAGAGTTTATTTTTGACGAAAGACTCGAACAGTATCAGAGAAAACCATATAAGCGTTTTCAACACAAAAAATATTTACAAAACTATATCTGGAAAACTGCCTTAGTTGTCGAAAGAAAAAAAAACTGAAAAGGAACATACTGAATTACGAATGAATGAATGAAAACAATTTATTGTACAACCATATAAACAAACATATACAAACAAAACAGAAAACACAAAGCAAGTAGTACAATGGGGAGTTATTATACTTATGAGAATTGTGCTTGACCCAGCGAGTTCAGATAACATTCATACAATTTTAGGAGCCCCTAAATGGGCATTGTCAAAGAATTTATCATCAATTGATTGTTAGATATTTTTTCCTATATGCCAATAACATTAACTTTACTTAGTTTTGGGCTAGTTGGGGCTAGCATAACGCTGTGTGAAATGTCCAAAATTATTTAATTATTCAAAATGTATTTATTAAGCTTAAGTGACATACAATCTTTAAGACTAATTCTAATTTCTATTAAAGTTGAAAGAGGCTGTAGTCTAATAGTAAAAAAAACAAAAGGTACCGAGATCGCAAATTTTATTTTAGCAACAAACTGATATACAAAGACTTTTTAGGTTTCCGTACCCAAAGGGTAAAACGGGACCCTATTACTAAGACTCCGCTATCTGTCTATCCGCCTGTCTGTCTGTCCGTCTGTAACCAGGCTATATCTCATGAACCGTGATAGTTAGATGTTGAAAATTTCACAGATGATGTATTTCGGTTGCCGCTATAACAATAAATACAAAAATAACTATTTATAGAGGCTCCCATACAACAGACATGATTTTTTTGCAGTTTTTATAGATAATAGTACGGAACCCTTCGTGCGCGAGTCGCACTCGCACTTGGCCAGTTTTTATTTAATTTACTCGCATTCATGATGAAAGTTATGTGTTTTACTCGGGTGAAAGCGATCAATAACACCCTCGATTAGCGTGCGCACTCGCATTCGCTCCTAAATATATCTGATGTAAAATAGAACGATTACAGCCCTTGTATAACAATATATATCTTATACCTTACCTTATACTTTTAGTTGTAGAACACAATTTGCTTATTTGCCCTGTCTGATAGAAATTATGTGGGTCAACGGCTATTCAGAAACTTCTTCAGATTGAAGATATGGGTATGTACTATGTAGATATTGGTATCAATAGTCGTTAAGCGTTCAATTATGTTTTTTTTGGGGATTCCGCGTAAAATCAATAAATAAATAAATATTGCTGGACATTCACACAGCGCTATCTAGCCCCAAACTAAGCAGAGCTTGTACTATGGGAACCAGATAACTGATAGTATACTTATATACTTTTTTTTGTAAATACATACTTATAATATATAGAAAAATGTTCAATTAAATTTCATAAAATATCAGAAACTTACCGCAATGGTTTCGCAAGTTGCTGGCATTCGTTTGAAAAGAGCAGTTTTAATAATTATTCTACCTCTGAAATTGTAAAGATCCATTCACAAAATTATGTACATGTTGCAAAATAAATGATGTTAGCTGGAAGAAAATGCTAATTAGCATTAAGTTCACCTGTCTATTATTATATAAGTGTAATAAAGAATATTCTAATATAATATAATAGCTACGTCCTGGTATTTATTTAATTAAAACATTTTTCATTACATCTTAATAATATTGCAAAAAAATAATTACCTGTATATCGAACTAAGACAGACTAGAAGAAATAGCAATCGGATAAATTTAATATCAGCTCTATTATAACATAAGGCTTATTTACTTTACAGGGAAAGTATCATAAAAATAAATGGTCAAGTGCGTGTCAACGCCTAGAGAAAGAACACGTAGTCATCACGTACCGTTTTATCGAATAAAGATACAGTGAAACCAGGACAAGTGGGATCTCGAGGAAACTACATTTTTTATCACTTTGAGGCTTTTCATTTACCCAGTTTCCCAAATAGGCAGGTTAACATGACAGTTGTCTTATTTATAGAGGGAGGGTTGCACTACGAGAGGTCGAAATGTACCATTTTTCATATAAAAAGGTGGAAATGTTAATATGTAAAAACTCATCGATCAAAGACTCAAATTATTACACTATGCACTATGTCAATGATTACATCTACTTGAGTCCGTTAGCTTCCATCGAAAACAGGCAGGACAAAGAAATCGATCGTCGTATCGACAATGCCTGGAAGAGCTACTGGTCCATAAAGATATTAATGAAAGACGACCTTCCATTGTCACTAAAACGTCAACTCATCGACATGTGTATTCTACCTGTACTATCCTACGGTGCCCAGTCTTGCTCACTGACTGAACCTCAAAAGTCCAGGCTCGCGGTTTACCAAAGAGCGATGGAGCGCAGCATTTTGGGTGTTAAGAGAATAGACAGGATTCGGAACACCTTACTGCGCTCAAGGACTGGCATCGCAACGTCGGTATCAAGGCTGCCAAGTTGAAGTGGGATTGGGCGGGTCATGTCTCCCGCATGCAACCAAATAGGTGGGCTAAGGTCGAAACTGGATGGATCCATGTGGATGGAAAGCGACACCGTGGAAGGCCTAAGAAGCGGTGGCGCGATGATTTGGACGCTTTTTATAAGGATTAGCGGGATTTGGTACAAGATCGAGAAAAGTGGACATATGAGAGGGTGGCCTTTGCTCAGCAGTGGGACAGCATAGGTTAGATAAAAAAAGTACTGACAAACAAAGCAGGTATGGAAGGAATTAGTTTGTACTTGCAACATAACTTGTCTAAACCTGATAATTTGTCCCACATATACAGGCTATTAAGCTAAAGAGTTCCAATTATATATAAAATCGAAAAAATTTAAGATATCAAGTCTCTGTTACAAAGGTTTGGAAATTCCCAGTAACAGAGGTATTTCAATGCAAAAGTGTCGGGAACTCATTGTAACTGTCAACAATAGAAGTTTCTCACATATCCAGGTTTCCCTCTATTATTTTTATAACCTACAGCGAATTACATGATAAAATCACTCTCAGTAATTAAACTCTGTAATTACTTGCAATAAATATTTAAAGCAGATTTTACTCAAGAAAATGTAAATGAACGTAATAAAATACAGGCAAAGGAAATTAGGGATCCATATTATACAGAATGGGATGGTACGAGGACGGACTAAAAAGACTAGGTGTGTTTCTAAATTTTGAAGTGAGCTACTTCTGAGTGGTTTTGTAGATATGTCGTTAAAAACCTACCGTTATTTGTACTCGTTATTATGTTGACTATCTTCTGCACAAGATCGGTCACGCTGAAAATCTATGTGGATATCCGTGGGCTGCAGTAGCCACTTAACATCTGGTGGACTGCATGCTCGTTTGCCATATAAGTAGTATAAAAAAATCGAGTTTGAAGGATTCGAGTTTTTTTTCGTTTCTTTGCATTTTCTGATAACATTTACCATAGTAATGTATATTTTTTATACCATCAGAAAGTAGAGATTTCAACAAGCAAAAAGCCTACAGATTTTTTTTAAAAAGCTGGTTTTTAAGGAGAATTTTCGATTGAAAATTAGGGTGCTGTTCGATATTAAGTCAAAATAAGGTGCAAAATATATGTTTTAAATTAAAAAAATTCAGTGTGTTTGGCGAATTAAAATGTAAGTTTTCACCAAATTTCGAGGAAAAAAAATATTTTGTAAAAAAATTATAAACCAAAAACTTAGTTATTTGAATGTTTCACATAATTTTTGAGGTTATGTGAAAAAGTACATACAAATGTTGTAGATCTTTTTATTACCTTTTGACTCCTTTGCCATTTAACTTTTTTTTTCCATAGAAACCATTTGTAGTTTTTCCTGGAAATCGAGATAAACCGTTTTTTACCCTTAAAAACTCACCCCCTTCACTTCCCAACCTCAGATCGTCCGTAAATTATTTTTTTCTTTAATTTTTGGTATATTATATTCTTTTTCCAATAGGTATCATCCTACTATTATTTTTTATCACTTTTTACCGTTTTCAAAGGCCCTGGTCTAATGTGGAAGTTGGGGGAGATTTTTTTACTCTAGAACCCATTTTTTGGTCAGTTGTGGTGGGACATTGAATATGTCTTTCGAAAACATTTATAAGATTTCCTGAACTTTTTTTTTGATACACGTGCCCGTATACGTAATATAGAGCCTCAAAGTTGTCCGTTTCGTAAAAGTCGTGTGTCCTCCCTACCAGCCTACATGCTATTCTTGTATGCCTAAAAAGTATCCATAACAGTAGCACTTATTCCTACATATAGAAATTGTAAAAAAAATATCGTAGTGGTTATCTCTATAGAAAATACCGATAGGCGTAGACGATCATTTATTTGCTAATACATAGCACATAACTCATTTACAACAGACTAGCTGACCAACCCGCAGTTTTGCACGCGTAGTTTTTCAATAAAAACATTACCCTATTTCTGCGCAGTTAGTAAAAAGTAGCCTATGTTACTCAGGAGTCAGGGGTAATATAATATTCTAATGGGGAAAGAATTTTTGACATCGGTAGTAGTTTTTGAGTTAATGCGTTACAAACAAAAATATAATATTACTTTCCTCTTTATAATATTAGTATCAGATGAGACATAAGAAAGAAAGATAATTAGTCATACTCATAACATAATAAATCGACCTCCGTGGTGCAGTGGCCGAATAGTCGGCTGAGACGTGGGAGGTTGCGGGTTCAATCCCCGTTCGGAATAAATGTTTGCATAATCTTCATTGTTCCGGGTCTGGTTGTTTATCTATGTATCGTAAGCATTTATTTACAAAAAAAAAACGTATTCTTTCAGTTATCTGCTTCCTATAGGACAAGCTTTGCTAGGGCTAGATGGCGCTGTCTGAAATTTCCAGCATTATTTATTATTATGAATAAATTAAAAAAAAAACAGTACATGTAAGAACAGAAACAAAGATAGATAACAAATATTTTTACACGTAAGGTATGTTTGTTGTTTGCTATAGCAGAAAAAGGGGGTTCGACTCAGCATTATGTCAAATAGGTTAGCAGTGGACGCTGTTATTCTGCCGAGACCACTTAATCACCCACTAGACCCTGTGACATCAAAGTTATATTGTGAGATGATGTCATGTTAATAAAAATCACCATTCATCGCCAGTTATGCAATATGACGTCAAAATTTCACAAACGGCCAATTCATTAGCTGGTATAAAAATACCTCAAGGGGAACAAAATAGAGTAAAGAGGTGCGCACTACAACGCGACCATGTATTTCTTTTACTTTTTAGGTCAACAGAGCGCGCTTTGAGGCAATAGTACTAACCACAATGTAGTATTAACTTTTACTCGATTTCTCAGAGGAAAATTATTTATATTTTTTTTGATTCATATGCGTAAAGAGGAATGTTGTAAGTATGACAAGTATCTGTCTGTGGCATCATAGCTCCGATACGGTAGTCGATTTTGATATCGTTTTTTCTTATTTGAAAGGCGTCCTGATCGAAATTCTTTATACCTATGATTAGTTTAGTTTAGACACGTGAAACTAATTTTAACTTGTCAGATGTCGAACTACATTATTAAACTTGTAAAAAAACCTTATCGAATGGGAGTTTTCATGCCACAATCGTATGTGGCATCATAGCTCCCAAACGGATGAAATGAATTAGATTTTTTTTATTTATGTTTTTTTCAACCGTTTGAAGGTCTTCAACACTTTTAGATAGAATAACTCTTTATTGAATTACCGCACAAACAAAAATAAGTACTGGGCTTGGATAAATAAGGCTTTATAGTAAAGTAAATTAAAATACATTTATTTAGGATAACAGTACAGTACAGACAAAACCGAAGGTAATAAAATAAAACATACATTGAAAAAGACATTAAAAATAAAATTATGAAAATGGTAGGTACCTATAAAAATACAGAAATAGAGATATAAAAACAACAGAATTAGGAACGGTCATTATAGGCAGGTACCTAACAAGAGCTACATAAATACGTGGGGGCTAAAAGGTTCTGTACTGTGTGGTGTCCCAAAAAGAACCAATCTCAGCTTTGTGTTGGTCCACGATTAGGCACTAAGTGCAGACCGACGCTGGTTTTCAGACTGAACCTGTGATACCGAAGAAACATGAAAAAAGAGGCATTAGTAAAATACATACATATAAAGTTCCTACGTATAAATAATTTGAATTAAATAAATAAATACAGGACGGAATTAAAGAAGGAACGATTAAGAAATAAACAGACAGAGACCAATCAAAAACAGGTTGACGACCATCTATGAAGAGTATAGAGCAGAATAGAAACCCACCAATACTCGAAGAGCATTTTCCAGTGAGTGAAGCAGGCGTTATATGCATTTCTGTTTCATCTTTTCTAGTCGATGAAGGGTTGTGAGCAACTTCCACAGATTGTTTCAATGATATTGTAACCTTAACTTGATGATGTAGCATCACCTGACGACCTCTGTGGCGCAGTGGCAGATTCCGATTACGCGGAACAAATGTTTGCATGATCTACAGATATTTGTTCCGAGTCCGGATGTTTTTCTATATATTATATGTATATATTTATTGTAAAGAATGATAAAAAATATTTTTTGATTTATACATGCATTCATGCGAATAAATGATTATGAATTTACAAAAAAAATGTATATAATTTATCTGGTTCCCATAATATAAGCTTTGCTTAGTTTGGGGCTGGGTAGCGTTGTGTGAAATGAATGAATGTTCTCAATGAATAGGTAATAGATAGATGGTGATCAGGGTCTGATGATGGAGCAGAAAAAAGAAATTCGGTTAAATTGGTGATAGATTATAAGCCTTAGCTATGTCAGTTGTTAACCCCCTACGCAAATAGAGTGTGACGGGGGTGTTTTTGATGAAGTTGAATCAGTTACATTTGATTGAAACTTCAATTATTTGAACAGCGTTCAATGTGGGCTCTAAAACGCATAGACACAGTAAAAATTAGCCTATCTCTCAATACATGTCATAATCTATCTAGGTGTCTGATATAAACTAAATTTAATCGAAATCGTTCAGCCGTTACGACGTGAACGCGTAACAAACCAATAGGAACAAAACTCACGCAAAACATATTTTATATTTTTATTTAAATAACGAAGGAGTAGTTAGGATATTAGAAATTAATTAAAGATTTTAATGACTTTCACCTCAGTTCCAAACTCATACGATTTATATTTAATTCATTATTACAAGCTTTTATTCAACTTGCAATGTATGTATATTTGTCCGGATGGAATCTTGCAACTGAATTTTAAATCAGTTATCTTTAACCGATTGAGCTGAAATTTGGTATACATATGTACTTATTTTGAATGACAATGCATGCTTAGCTATGTGACGTCATTCTAATTCCAATATGGCGGATCATCCAAGATGGCGGAATATTTATTTTTTCTGCACTACCACGGTATGGGTATCAGATGAAGGGCTTACTGATGAGAACACGAAAACTAATACACTGTCACCTTAAATCCAAAATATGGGAGACCATCCAAGATGTATACTATATATGGCAGGACCTCCAAGTTGGCGAAGGATGTTTTCTGATTTTCTGAAATCAGTCTTAGTCGACTTCATACTTTGACTTGTGTAATTTAGCGATATAGGCGTCAACAGCATTGGTTTGCAATCTATCTAGGAGAAGGATATTGCTATAAAGCCCAATATGGAAGCGGTCAAAACGCCTATACTTTGTGCTTATAAATTAAATTTTTTATAGTTTTACCGTGTGTGCGTTTGATCTTATTTGAATCTGCTAGCGGTTCTGACTATGAATTTTATAAAAGCTTGTTTTGAAAAAGTAATTACCAACAAAAAAACCTGGCTTGGGCTGGTAAACAAAAATAACCTTAAGTACACTTTTTGATCGAGCAAAGCGAGATCTCTAAATCAACTTGGGCAAATCGGCGTTGTATGTATGTATGTTTGTCCGAGGATAACTTTCGAAGCGTTGATCCGATCATCGTGAAATTTAATACATAGGTAGGTAGTGATGGCACAATTTTGGTGCGACTAAATTAGCTAAGAACTCCCGTTACCCGAAATTTCAATAAAACTGTGGGTCAAGTTATTTGGTTTTGTTACTATTTTATTAATGGAGCGAAGCGAGATTTCTTAATCAACTTGGGCAAATCGGCGTTGTTTTTATGTACGTTTGTCCGAGGATAACTTTCGAAGCGTTGATCCGATCATCGTGAAATTTAATACACAGGTAGTGATGGCCCAATTTTGGTGTGACTAATGGAGCTAAAAATGTTGGGGGGTTGTTGAGATATTGGTGTTCAAGAGGGGTAAAAAATAATATAAATGAGGCTAACTGGACAAGTGAGACGTCAAATGGTATTCATTAGTACATGTAGACTCCGTTTTTATTTTTCGTAAAATTTTATAGTTTTTGAGTTATTAGCCATAATAAAAACTAAACTTTGACAAAACTTACAGGGTACATTAGTGACCCCACAGTGCTGTAATTTAGTATTAAATATAAGCAAAAGTCTGAAATCCAGAATAACTGCAATTTGTACCCCAAAAAAAAGTTCCCACATTACATGAACTCCCGTTACCTGTAATTTGAATGAAACTGTAGGTCAAGTAAGATGGTTATTCATTTTGTGACACTATTTGGTTAGTCAAAGATTACAAATAATATTTTTTGGTTTTAATCGGAGACTCGCGAGATCTTAGTTCGGGGCAAACCACTAGTAATAATAGTACGTATAGAACGTTTTACTCACTCACAGCCGTTGATGCAGAAATATTCTAGAGTGGAGACCACGCCCCGTAAAGCGCAGCGAAGGATAGCTCCCCACTAGATGGAAAAAGGATGGAGGCCGCACAAGATCTGTCGCTCTGGAAATAGTTCGGGAATGCCTATGTTTATTTTATATACCTCGATGTCTGTCAGTACAACGTTATGCTTTGCCTCTACAGATCGTAATGCGACCGATAGCTGACCTTTTTGTTTCTTCAAGTTACGTGCATTGGAATGCTCTTTTGTCCGCTAGACGGATCTACTAGTGCACACTAAAGGCTGGGTTAACGTTTGAAATAGAATTGCCGTCGGGCTGCAGCTTGCAATCCAAGGCTCAGTAGGGGCTAAGGCTTTTCAGTATTAAAGATTTAGTGGATCTTCGGAGAAAATTGCTTGAAGAAAGAGCCTTCCTTGTCGAAAAATCCTGCGAAACTTCTTTATAAGATAATTCTCACGCTAAAAACATGAACGGATTATTCTGACTGAATTTGTATCTACAAGTCGGAATCCTACTAATATTATAAACGCGAAAGTTTGTATGTATGGATGTATGGATGTTTGTTACTATTTTACGCCGGAACGGCTGAACCGATTGCGATGAAGTTTGGTATGTACGTAGATCATAACCTGGATTAACACATAGGCTACTTTTTACTGGCGGACCAAGCGTGCGAAGCCGCGGATTGGTCAGCTAGTAGTTTATAAAGTACTTACGGGGAACATCAAATATGTTCGGTACAACCAATTTTTGCAGTTACAATTGCCTCAACGAACCGTATGATAAAATAACAAAAACATACGACCATTTTAACAACATACCTCCTATTGGACATAAAATGCACTTTTGTGACTTTATGTAGCTTTATGTGGTTTTTGTGACTTTATGTGGCTGGGTTGCATATTTGAATTCTTGGTATGTATGGGTGCAGAAAACAGAAATTTTCAGATACCGGAATATTGGCAGAGCGGGGCAACTTTCAACATAAATTACAACATTCTTCTTTACCGGTACTTTGAGTATTATACGCTCGTAATATATTTTTGAATAGATAAATCCATTTGTGCATCAACTTTCGGATAGTACGGTACGTTGGGTAGTTTAGTTTTTTCAATTACTTTTCTGTCGCGAGGGTAAGTAATAGGTACATAAAAAACTACGAGCCTTACAGTAGTCGCATTTGATGTTTAACATCTGACCACTGTGCGCGCTCATTGCTCAAATCAAACAGCGCGCGCTTCCCCGGTTTCCTGTTACACATTTCCGTCCCTTGCCAAAATCACTCGCACTAACCGAGAGAAAAGATGTTACCCATCAACAGCTCTTCTCTGTGTAAAGTTCAAGGTCTGATCATCTGCCTAGTACTAACGAGGTATTGCCTGTGATCTTTAATACAATGCCCCAATCGCATAACATGAGCTGTTTGTCGTTGAGGAGGTTAAACAGGTTATTCGTTTCTTTAAGTACGAGTCAGGGCCTTCAAAATCTTTAATATAGACAATATTAATACTAATCGAGTTTGATATTACTAATGGGATCAAAGAGCCTGGCCCTCGAAAAATGAATACAAACTTCACGATTATCATCATGATTTAGATTCAAAAAGCGATTACAGTTTTTACGGCACTGAAAATTTCGGGAATCAAGGAAGTGACACAACATTACTATTTAAAAATATATTTATTGCTTTCGAAGTATTCTCCGCAAAATTTGACACATTTTCCCATACGATGGAACCAATCATTGAAGCAACCATTCCATTCGGAAGTTGGGGTCTCCAAAATGGCCGTTTTGTAGGCGTCCACAGCTTCTTCAGGTGATGAAAATCTCTGACCACGCAATTTATTCATTATTTAGGGAAAGTATAGAAATCATTAGGGCTTAGGTCGGGGCTGTACGGCGGATGGTCTAATAATTCTATGTTTTCTTGCTCTAAAAACTCTTTTGTTCTGTGCGCGGTGTGAGAACTCGCATTGTCGTGATGGAGGATGATGCGGCGGTTGCAGTTCTCTTTACGGAGTTCAGAAACGACCTGTGGCAAACAAATGCTAGCATACCATTCTGCATTAACCGTTTTTTATCCCTCAAGAGGAATAGTCGCAACATGGCCGGTTTTGGAGACAAACGTGGCCACCATTTTTTTTGCAACACTCCGTGAACCAACCATTTTTGTTGGCTTTAACTCATTTTCGAACACCCAAACTCGTGACTGGTTTTTTGTTTCGGGTTTGTACGCGTATATCCAGGGTTCGTCACCTGATACGATGTTGTATACAGCATTTGAGGATCCTGCGTGGAATCTTTCGAGAGTTCTGACGCACCAAGTAACGCGAGCCGCTTTTTGCTCTTCACAGAGCAAATGCGGTATCCATCGGGAAAACAACTTTTTTACACCTAATTGTTCATGCAAGATTATTTGTATTTGACTCATGCCAGTGTCTAAAGTTGCCTGAATTTCGGGGTATGTCACATGGAGATCTTCCCTAATCAGCTTACGCACAGCATCAACGTTTTCTTGGGTGACTGCAGTTTTTGGACGACCTTGACGGGGATCATCACTGAGCTTGACACGTCCACGTTGAAATTCAGCAAACCAGCGATACATTGTGGTTTTGGATGGGCCTTCATTACCAAATGCAGAAATAATCCGGTCAACACACTGTTTTTGTGTTAAACCACTTCGAAAGTCATAATAAATCATCGCTCTTGAATTTTCTCGAGTCAATTCCATTTTCTCAACGACTAAACAAGTTTGACAAGACCTTGTGACAAGACCGAGAATATTTTTTTAAATAAATAAATGGTATTCGATTTTTAAAACCAAGGAGTTTTCAATTAAAAAGATTTTAATATGACAGGAACAGTGTAAATATTCCCTTCCCGATACTTTTAGTGCAGCCTATGTACTACAATATTTGAAATCCCTAAAATACAAATAGAATTTCAGCTTGTAGGGTTTGCGTACTCAGTCAAAACTAAAATTCTCACTATTTAAAGTAGGTGGGTAGGACTCGCTCGGCTAATATGTCTTTATTCAAGCCAGACCTGCGTTTTCCACTATTTGGCGTGAGGCTTATCGTCCACTCATATTTTAATGGAAAATTCTCAGAAAAAGCAAAATTTATAATAGGAAGAGTGCATCCAAAGAACGACATACTAACATCTGTATACCAAGACGTTTCCGTAGCGGTCCCACTGCAGGAAAGCCTCCCTTCCGTTCTTTCACTCTGCGATTGAACGCTGAGATAGAGCATATGTTTTAGTCTGAGTCAAGTTCGCCTATAACTTGATTTTCTGCCCCAACGGCCGTTAATCAGTGAATTTCTGTAATGAATTATAATCTGAAGACTACATTATATAACCTAAATAATAGGTCGGGGAGAAAGTCTTTTCGTATATTTTATGAATGAAGTTGTAATCGAAGCTCATGTGGCACCCAAATATCGAGCTTTTTATACCCAGGCTTTTTCAAAAGCGTCCAAACTGTTCTGTGGTCGATGCCCAGTTCTTCAGCAATATCGTAACTACTAATATGCCGATCTTGCTCATTTTTTCCCTAAATGGCATCGACTTTATTTGTTACTGTGCGTCCATAAAGAAAAACTTTGTGCTACTCTTACTGACACCTCACTAGATCCAACGGTAAACTTTTTTTCGCGGCTTGTAAGCATTTGTCCCTGTTTTGTAATACAATTTCAGAATGTACCGAATGTTTTCGTACAACAATTTCACTTATTTTCTTAGACAGAAAAAATGTTGAAAAATAGCGGAAAGCCGTATTTTTTATTAATGTTAACTTTTCAATGATATCGTAATCAGCCAGTACAATCTAAAAAATTAGATAATCTAATGGTTACTTTTTTGTACTTTTTTAAGGTAGGAGTTGCAGTTATTCTGGATTTCAAACTTTCCCTTTCATTTTGTCACTAAACCTACACGCATACCAAATTTCAGCGTTGCGGTATCACTGATGTTTTATTATGGCCAATAACTTAAATTATTAATACTTCTATCGCATGAATACTGTATCTTACCTAACCTTTATAGTGTAACTGTTTGTTGTTCCGAAATAAATAAAAAAAAAAAATAAACTTAAAAACTACAAAGTTTAGAAAAACAAAAAAAATGTGGTCAAAATGCACTCATGAAGAACTTTTATTAGACGTATCACTTGACCGGATAATCTGTTTTTGGATTTTTTACCCACCTTGAACCGCAATATCTCAACAACCCCCACATTTTTAGCTCACTTAGTCACACTAAAACCATCACAACCTACTTATATACCAAATTTCAAGATGATCGGATAAATGCTTGTAAAGTTATTCTTGAACAAACAAACATACATACAACGGCGATTTGCCCAAGTTGATTTGGAGATCTCGCTTCACTCGATCAACAACTTCATACATTGAACATACCAAAAACTTTCTCCCCGACCTGTTACTAAGGCATTCAATATTTATTTATAAACAAGATCTGTAAGCGTGGTTTGTCAATAAAATGTACCTACCCTCTGTCTCAATCCAGGTCATAATCCACCTAAACCGGTTCAGCCATTACGACGCGAAAGTGTAATAAATAAGTCTGGGCAACAAAGTCACAATCAATAGGTATTTAGTAAATATTTAGCTTATTGCCAAGCGTTCTAGGTAAGGCCCAACATTCTAAAAAAGAAACAAGGTTCTCTCTTTGAAGAGATGGTGGTGTTTACGTTGTGGCCGAAAGTTATTGACCCTTATACAATATGGCCGCAATTGTGTTTTGTTTATTTACCAGAAATTCCATTGCATTTGTGAACACAAAGCACGCGCTACTGAGCGAGTTATCGTTTCAGTTAATCTGCTATAAAAAATGTGGAATTTCTACACAGTTTATTTAGTTAAACAAGACTGATCAAGTACGAATGAGATGCTAGCACCGAGAGTTCTGTATATATATATGTACCTATATTTATGTTAATTTAGCAGAGCCTAGCTATACGACTCAGAAACCAGTTACTGTTCTAGATAGACTTAGTTTTATTTTGCCTGTAATTATTAATATATCTAGCGATTTTTTTTTTGCAAACCTCAGATATAAGGGCGAGGAACGGTAATTTTTCATATTTTTCATCGTAACTCCAAAAACATACAACGTAAAAAAATGGTTTAGGAATGTGTTTTGGAACTTTTGGAACTTGATCTGAACAACATATTGTGAAATTTTGACACCGACACCTTTTTGGCCTTTTCGCCAATCAAAATGGAAATATTTATGAATTTATTTACTTGCAATTAAGTCGATGTCAGTAAGGTCACTCGTTCGGCATTAGCTGGTTTGATCGCGCGTTCGTACGGATTATGGTTGCGCGAAGAGTAAAACAAACAGTCGTGCGATGTGATCGCGTGACAGTTAGTTAGGACACCATACATCAGTATGTTTGATGTCGGTACGAACAAAGTTCGCAAAGAATAGAATAGAATAATCATTTATTTGGCACACACAAAATGACACATGAAACAATTTTAAGGAACTTTAGATACAATTGAATCCAATAAAACAGGTTCGACTCATGTGTCTGCGTACCAAAATGGCGTTCAGCTCAGCATAATTTAAGATGTTAAGCACCCAACGCTGATTTTCAGCTGAATCCAGAAGCGAAGGTAGTGCAGCAGCTACGTAGTAAAATAAAAATATATAAAGAAGTGAGTAAATAAAAGGTGTGTACAGTTTTATTAAAATATAAATATAAATTTTATAAACATACTTTTCAACGACACCGCCTAAGGGTTTCCTTTTTACCAGGAACCCTAAAAAGATATAACAGATTCAAGATGGCGGCCGTCCATTGACAAGATCATAAAATATAAACGTGAACGTTCACTGAAATTGCGTACTTATCAGACTAGAGATTGATGCGCAGGAATCCTTGACTGAAGATATTACGTCGAACACAACAAGAACTCGATTTTACGAAAACAACTACTGAAGAACTACCATCAACCTCGAATTATCGATACACGGGTCTGACCAATGGCTCCGATCATAAGCAATTGCATCTATATTCAACGGAATTGTGGTTTCAAGTGATGCGCTCAGATATCTGCAGTGCAACATTCGAGCAGTATCAATTATGTACACAGCTCACCGACGCTAGTGTTGAAGGTGTAGTTCCACAAATCGAATTTAACACTCATAGGTAATTATTTACTTTGAGTATTGTAGTTTTGAGTTAGTAGCCAAACTAAAAACTTATTGCTTTAATGAATAATAGGAATAATCTATACTAATATTATAGAGGATAGATTCGTATTTTTGTATTTTTGTGTGTATGTTTGTAATGAATATACTCAAAAACTACTAGTCCGATTTTAAAAACTCTTTCACCTTCAAATCCAAACTCTTTAAATACTTCATCTCTCTTCAAGATACCCAACAAAATTGAGCACTTTATGTAGATTTGTGTATTTCGTTTATGTATGTGTATTATTATTATTTTTAATTTTTGTAAGTTTATTTCTAAGCTAAAGTTTGATAAAATTTCCTTTTTCTGGCACTACCACTTACTCCACACTACACAAAGGTTAGCTGGAAGAAAATGCTAATTAGCATTAAGTTCGCCTATGTATCTTTTTATTAGTGCAATAAAGAATTTTCTAATCTAATCTAAAGAGCTACATTCACCCTTAGTAACATAAGCTACTTTTTACCCAACTGTGCAAAGGAGGGTAATGTTTTTGTTGAAAAACTATGCGTGCGAAGCTGCGGATTGGTCAGCTAGTAATGAATAAAGACTTTAATGAAATTCTTAGCGTACCCCAGTAATTACATAGTGCTGTCGTTTGGTATGCTTGTAGCTTTAATAAAAAAAATATGGGGTAATGAAGTCAGGAATTTATATTTACAGTACCTTCTTCTTTCGTGTCAATGTCTGTTTGAATTTTAAATTTTATTAGCCCAATAGAGAGCAACTTCCACACCCCTCTTGCCTGGTACAAGTCATTCCGTTAAAACTATACACAGTTTACAACATAAAGTTGATAGACATAGAAAAAGATCATTGTATGTCCTACGTATCCAATATAATAACATCTTCCGGATGATGTTGCGGCTGCCCCAATACTACAGTGTATCGGGGATTTTGCCCACTATCACACTTAACGCAATCATGCGCAAAAAAACGGCATCGCTGATGAGCAGAGTTCGTGGCAGTCGCGACAGCATCCTTAGGACGGTGGCTGAGTGCTGCACATCTCCGCTCTGGAAGTGCCGCGTGCGAAGGATGATAATGATGGAAATAATTTCATCGATTAGTCATCATTGGCACAAAATGGTAGTTTCTATTTTTCACCCAGTCCCTATTTTATTCTTAGATTTATAATTATTCTTTTTACTTTATTTTCTGTGTGTTTTAGTTTTAGATATGGGGTTTTGGATTATTAAGGTGTCTGAAATATTTTTTTTATTTCTATTCTAATAGTTATGTTTTATAATAAAAGATATATTTATTACCTCCCCTTAACTCTTTTTAACGTTTGTGGTGTTATATAAAAAACGGCGTTTATTACATAATTTTAGTTTTAATTTTTATCATTTATGATTATTACCTATGTGTTTAAACTGTAATGTAACTATGGAAAGATTTTAGCAATAATAATAATAAGGATTCCAACTTTGGTCTCAGCTGGCAATTCGCCACTGCACCATGAAGGTCGATAGAAGAAGGATGACCTCCTCTTAGATAAATGTTGCGCTCGTTATTATTAGCATTCGACGAAAACCATTTATATACTCGAATTTCATCGTCGACCATATTTACAAACTATTATTATTGACAACACGACAAAAACTGAAGTGTCGATAAGAATTTAAATGGTCCCATAATAAATAAGAAATAAAATTAAAACTTAGCTCAAAGAGAATAATGGCATGATTTCGTGCAAAAATTAACTGATATTAAACTTTCAATATGTATTATTTAGAATGAAATTTGCGTGACCAAAGTCCCTTTGAACTCATCGTGTTATTATAACAGTTTTATATTTACACTATCTGATTTTCTTCCGGCTTCGCACTCATAGTTTGTCAATAAAAACATTACCCTCCTTCTTTGCAGTCAGATAAAAAGTAGCTTACGTTCCTCAGGGGTTAATGTAGCATTCTAATGATGAAATAATTATTGAAATCAGACCAGTAGTTTTTGAGTTTATTCGTTGCAATCACTCCAATTGCAATTTAAAATAGCCTATATTAACAAACTTACTGCTTGGTTTACTAATGTAATATGAATTATTACCAACTGCACTAACATAGTTTTATTATTTCAGGTTTTGCTAACAAATTATGGATGTAATCATCTGAAATAAACTATTTTGAATTTGAATTTACAAAAAAATGTTCAAATAATCTATATTAAACATGGTTTTCAAGGTTCTTTTGCTTTTCAGCGTAGGCCTTTTTAGGTTACAAACATACAAAAATACAAATCTTTCCTCTTTGTAATATTAAGTATAGATTATAATATATTTAATACATTTCTGATACCAATTGACAGACAATCAAACCGTCACAATGAACTCATCGTCATCATATCAGGAATGCTGATGATAGGCGTCCCCCATGGACATATTTAAAATATTTATATTATATATTACTTTAAATATTTTTTTTATTTTTATTTTATATATTTCCCCCATATTTTTAAAACCAACTCAATAATTGGCACTTGAACCTGCAACCTTCCTCTTGGTACGAGGATGCACTGCCAATTGTGCTACAGGGCTTGTAATGTATTATCCCTACCATTTCATGATATTACTGATATTGATAGTGTAAGGGTGGGATAATTAATAACCACCACCCGAGTCCGAAGCTAATCGTAAACTGATTTATTTAAGAATGATACAAGAACAAATCGCGAGCGCGTTGGAAAGTGCCGCGTGTGCTTAAAATGTACCTTGACTGTACATCCTGGCCACTCGGACAAGAGGTATTGTCAAGGTTTAAAAACTAATATCAGAAAAAATTATAAAATATGCTACATGATATAATGATGAATTGTTAGATGATGATAAACAATATTGATCATTAGTAAAAATGTACTTAAACTAAATCTATTCTAGAGCATTTGATACAGTTTTGATTTAAAAACTATAGGGGATGTGCCCGTGCTCACCCCTCTCCCATTGCACTGTGGCTCATTCTCACTACACACGCGCACTTCACTCACACTGCTGGGCCACGGGCGTGGCTGTGGACGGCGCCACCAACGCCGCGGTCTCGTACGAGACCACAGGCTCCGGGCGTGCCATGGCTTGTCACGTCAGTGTCGAAATTAGTGAGATGATTCAGATTACGACTAAAGCGCCGTTAGCTCCATCTACAGGAAAACTTATACAGTTTTTGACCCGCTCAATGCCAAACGTTTCAGTTTAGTACATTGACAAGTGATACCGCATTGCTTAATTCAAATAGTATTTTTATAGTGCCATTCAAACACTGACGATAAATTTCATGATTTTTAAAACAATATGTAATTATATTAAATCTTGTAATTTTCCGTCCCGTCTAGGCTTGAAAATTTTTGAGATATTTTTTTCCGCTTTGTTTTTGGAAGTTTCCGTAAGTGTTCGGATAACACTATAAAATACTACCTAGATCTGTGGACAACTGTGCTGGTTATGCCTGTAGTAAGACATCTTGTAATAATTATTAGGTCTAGTAATATTTAGGCATAATTGTTTGTTGTCTCAAATTAATCAGAAATTAAAAAATAGATATCCAGACCGACCGATCTTGTGCGGCCTGCGCCCAGTGAGCTGTCCTACATTGCATTTTCTGGTGCGTGGTCTCCACTCGAGAACATTTATGCCCCGACGGCCGTCAGTTCTTAGAGCTATGTGCCCTACCCACTACCACTTCAGTTTGCTAATCCTCTGGGCTATATTAGCGACTTTTGTTGGTGTACGAATTTCTTCATTTCTGATATGATCTCTTAGAAACATACCAAGAATAGCTACTCCATAGCAAGCTTAGTGACCTTGAGCCTTATTATGAGTGAGAAACTACGTTTATGTACCACATACTATTACTAGAAACGATACTGAAACCTAAATATTTCAGTATCGTTTCTAGTAATAGTATGTGGTACATAAACGTAGTTTCTCACTCATAATAAGGCTCAAGGTCACTAAGCTTGCTATGGAGTAGCTATTCTTGGTATGTTTCTAAGAGTTCACGTAGTTTCCCGAACGTTTCCTGCCCGAATTGGTCCAACATTGGACTAAGCTTGTCTAATCCGACGACCATGGATGATCTGAACGCAGGCTATTTAATTAGTTGATCTAACACGAGCGAAGCGATTGAAATCAAATATTTATTGGCTCACGAAGTGTTTGTCCTGTTGTTGATTTTGAATGCCATACTGTTGGCGTAGTATAAATTGTTAGTGTAGTACGTTTACAAGTGATAACTGATAATAGTACTATCCAGCTTTGCAATTATGGGTCGGCACAAACTAATGGTTACCTACTTTGAGCCATGAACGATGTTTATCTGAAATGTACCTGCCGCAACAAGGCGGTGTCGCCAACAATTAAAGTTGCTTATTATCGCAACATCATTGATACGTTACTTACTAAAGTGTATTAAATACAATGCGGTAATCGCAATCCACGATTATCTGTGGTGTTGTTAAAGCACCTGAAATAAACATGCTGACAAATATGAATATAGGAAAATGTATTACAGGTTTATTAAGTTTCTAGAGTTTTACTTGTGTAATACACCTATAATAACCAAATTTGATTCCACTAGAGCTGCCTATTTAGCTTTAATATTGCTACACCCTTACTTGCAGGGTACATATGAAGTGCTGGACTCTTGACTAGTCAATAAGATCTGACATGTAACATTTTAATCCACTTTGTATGAACGCAATAAAATACTGAATTCTGAAATACGATTTAACTATGATATCCAACATAGTCAATGTTGGACATCATAGTTCAATCGTATTTCGTTAGTTCCCTTGACCAAAAAGAGAAAGTGCTGATAATCTTCAGATCGGCTGATTCATCACACGTAGCGTAGAATCGCCCCAGTTTAACCAGCTTTCTTTAAAAAAAAACCGTGACTCAATTGGTCTTTCCGTTTGGGTCTACACATAGACACACAGACAGACATTGGAGTCAAACTTATAATAACCTACTTTTCGTTGGGGCTTAAAAAAATAATGCTTTCTTTATACATCGTGATTGGTTTTACGAAAATTAAGGTAAGAGATCATGCATGGCTGACACCATGATACAATACTGAATTGAAATGTTTGAAATAAATACGAGGCGTGCTCGTTCTACTCGGGAAGAATATGCACAATTGCAATATTATTGATTGAAGTATTGCAACCAACACGGCTCTAATTGAGTCGGCGCTGCTGCTAGCGCAAATAGTCCCATCAAAGGCTTGAATGCTCTGAAACAAGGTTTTTCCATGGTATTATTTTTATCTGCTTCATTCTCCTTTCTTCTTGTGATCTTTCTTTTACATAGCTTTTGTTTTGCTTCAAAATGTACAATGTCGTTTTACTTCGACTCGAGTTGTCTTGTAATAATACTTTAAATTACCGGTTTTTTTATAGAATGCTGAGAAATTAAATGAGTAAATAAATGATGAACATTTTACACAGTACGCTATCTAGCCCCAAACTAAATCAAGCTTTTAAAGCAAACTCTTCAGCAGCGACTGCTAGTCCTGAGTTCAGTACGCCGCAGCCAGTTTTACCAGTTCACGACGATGATGATGATGATGACTCCCACACGCCCGTGCGAGTCCGCAGTCGCAGGAATATACCATTCGTAGATTATAAGAAGTACTATTAAGTTTTCCCCTGTTATTGCCTTGATTTTAAAAAGGGGGAAAAGTGTTATGCTAATAGCTAGTAGGTATGTACCTATACGCACTAAAGCGTAGTCTGTTGCAAATACAATCAGTGTGAATTAATAAATAATAAATAACGATTGCTGGACATTTCACACAGTATTATCTAGCCCCAAACTAAGCAGAACTTGTATTATGGGAACCAGATAACTGATAGAATACTTATATAATTTTTTTTTTGTAAATACATACATATAATATACAGAGAAACAACCAGACCCTGAACAAATATCTGTAGATCATGCAAACATTTGTTCCGCGGCGGGAATGGAACCCGCTACTACCGTCTTTCTGTCAACACACTTGTAGGCTCAATATATAACACTATGGGAACCAGATTCCTGACTGATAGAATTCTTCTATACATTTTTATTGCATACTAACTTACCCGTGTGTGACTTCGTTCGCGTGTAGATAAACAGAGCCGTCAACAAATCTCCTCATTTGTGATTCAATCTCGTAAAAAATAGCAAGCATAGCCCTCTCCATACCACGCTGAGTGATCTTCAGCCTTCTTAAGAGACCATAGTGAAATACCAAGTTTCTGTACCATATGTCTTCACTGATAACACACACTGATCAAAGACGACACTGAAGTATTTTAGACGAAAAGACGCCATTGTTCAATAGATTTGTCTCAACAACAATTGGAAGTTTTTCTTTCACAAAATAGATTGTAATATTAAATAGTAGCTGAGACATATTGAATACCGACGCAATATATACAGGCAGTTTACAATGATGCGTTGGAATATTTAGCCTTCGAATCACATTACAGAAGGAATATTTAAATTATTGAATCGCAAAATGTTCGAGCAACTTTGTATTATTAGACTCCATAATTGATCAAAAGGTTGAGGATTTGATTTCCTAGAGAAGCAGCAACCGGTATGTGACGTTTGTTATTATTTTTTGTATACTTCTGACCTAGCAATCAAGCGTACGGCACACCTGATGGTAAGCGGTTAACATAGTCTATGGACGTTTGTAACACGAAAAGTGTTCTCTCGTGTTTCTCATAACGGTGGCCAAGTCATACTTTGGGTCGCTGAGCTATCGCAGTTAGGTTCGGTTGCAAACCGATTTTGCCATTAACGTTATAGTATAGAGTCGCTATTTGTTCGAATAGCCATTAGCGAAAACAGTACTCACGAGTACCATGTGTACGAGAATAATGCCACTTTTTTCGCAGTTAAATTATTTTGTTGTTCTTGATCCTTAGACGATATAGTAACGATATGGTTGGCAAGGGAAGGAAGCCGGTGAAACCTCTGGTTTCTAAATGACCTAAGGATGGGTACAAAGAACCAAAAACTATACAATAAGGGAAATAACACCTAGTTTAGTTCAATTTAGTTTTTACTTCATAACTTAGGCGTAACTAAATCTTATCATCAAATTTCAGCTTAACGGCCGTCTATGAGTAAATTGGCTGTAACTGGTAGGACAGGCAGATGGAATGGCGAAGCTATAATGGTTCCTAATTCAAACGTTCCTACGGAACCTCAATATTAAACTTTACTTAACTACTGAACTCTGCTTCTTTAAGCAGAGTCTGAAGTCAAACCGACTTGGGAATAAGTCACTATTTCTTGTTTATTCCATTTTTGACCGGCTTCTCACCGCCACAAACTTGGCTGCCGGCCAAAGCTTACTTAGAGTTAGAGTAGAGAGTCCAATTAGAGTCCAATTATATTTATTTGAACAGAAATACAAACACTCTAAATACAAAATAACAGGCAGAACGACCTTGTTCCATCAGTTGAGTCTGGTACATTTTGTATACTTTGTAATCGTGCATAATATCTGTATGTACGCGACCTGCAGCTGTAATGAAATTAAAAATGTATAGATGGATTGAGAAAAACTACAATTATGGACTAATTAAGGCTCAAATATTGGATGACTATTGGATTCTATGGATGGCTAGTGGCTTCAGGCGCACGGCTCAGTACCATCCGTACCTAGTTGATGTACCACTCATTCGCACACACCGTTTTGGTTCTACGTTCTTGATTCGTACAGCTAATGTATGGAACACTTTACCGTCGTCTGTTTTTCCTAATTAATACCTATACAATCTGGGCCTTTTAAGGTAAAAGTTAATAGGTTTCTTCTAGATGTTCGAGATTCATCTTAGACCACATCATCGCTTACGATCAATGAGAAACAAAGATATATCCAGTTTAAAAAAAAAACCTGCAATTGTAAATAGTCTCATTTTGTTTAACTGGGTGTCTCAGCAAGATTTTTGCAAGGTTTTTAATTTAATTTAATTTATTTATTAAGGATTTCCAATGAGTAATACACAGACTTACATTTAGATAAATAACAATAGAAGCGCTCCCTGTGCTCACTCTGTGAAGGCAATCACACCTAACGCTGGTAAACATAATTAATTTCATTAAAGTAGTGTAAAAAAATAACAACAATAATATACATTTATAAGTTCCAGACAGTCACAGAAATTACTAAGAGATAGAACATAATTTTAAAACTCTTTTAATTATGTAATAGTATCAACAGCATAAGTACATAATTTTGCAATATAAGAGCACTTACTATATTTTAATCAGTTTTAAAGAAAATAACCACTATGATAACAGTATAAACATGCAGGTACGAAAAGAAAACTATTAGGTTGGGGAAAAAGCAAAACTGTTTTGTGGTCAATTCCCAGTTCTTCAGCTACGTCGTAACTACTGATATGCCGATCTTGCTCCACTTTTTCAAAAATGCCATCAATTTTATCCGTAATAGGGTGAACAGAGCGACGTGCATCTTTGACATCAAAATTTCCGGATTGAAAACTCTTAAACCAAATTTGTGCTACTCTCACAGACACTGCACTAGGTCCATAAACATTGCAAATTTTTTTCGGGGGTTTCCTTGCATTTTTACCTTTTTTGTAGTAATATTTTAAAATGTATCGAATTTCTTCATTTGATTCACTCATCTTTACAGTACGAAAAACAAATAAAAATCATACATTTTCCTAATTTATATTTGGAATTAACTTCTTTAAAATTTAAACTTTGAATGATACCAAAACCAGCCAGATACAAATAGTATAACCAAAGAGATTTTATTACAAGTTCATACATACTATAATGCGAAAAGACTTTTTCCCCAACCTATTTTAATAATGATGCTTAGATATGTCGACTAAAAACGAGTATTCACGAAAATAACAAAAAATATATATAAACACACACACACATGACAATTAATTAATTCTTGATAAGGTTTCAGATATAGGGATATTATGGGTGCATTAGAAAAACACTCATAATATCCTTCCCGATAAACATCGTTCAACATAAAACGGTAAATTATCTTCCAAAATAACTTCGTTTTAGATATAGTTTAACTCACTTGACGATGTGGTTTAAACTACAGCCCGGATGAGGGTTTAGGCCAGGCAGTTGACCTCCATAATTTAATTATAGGGGTCGGTCGTTACAAATACTTTTTATTCCAAAAAAAAACGCTGTGTTATTTGATCAAATCGGACGTTCGCTGACGTTGAAACTAATCAACTATTTGAGTTACAGTCGAACTTTCAAATGTATGTAAGTCTTTTTACTTTTCAAACTTGTATCACATTATTATTATAAATGTACAAGTTTGATTGTTTATTTGTTTGTTTGTTTCAATCACGTCGTAACGGCTGAATCGCTTGCGATAAAATTTAGTATATAGATAGATTATGACACCGATTACATAATAATCATTGAAATTATTTTATTATTATTAGCCCACTGTGTCCCACTGCTGGGCAAAGGCGCTAAGATGGTCCAGTCCGCTCGGAAATTAGTGAGCTCATCCCTCCATCTCTTCTTTGGTCTGCCGACGTCTTCGGGCTGTGTCGGAGTTTCACTCGGTGGTGAGCTTAGCCCAACTAAATAAAACGAAACGAAACTATTTTATTAATAGTAAATGTGGTATGATCTTAATTCTATAATATAATACCGACGTGTCCAGCCAGACACAAATTACTCTTTCGAGTGTACACTGTTACTATTCTAACTATTCAAGGTGACATAGGGTACTAAAACAAGGTACTAAAACATAGGGTACTTTTAATTTACAAACACCGTGTGCGTAGCCGCGGGGGGAAGCTAGTGTCCTATAAATTTTCTCTTATTAATTTTAATATCAAACTAGTGAACGGTTAGTAACGTTTAAAGAATTGAATTGATCACGCAAAACAATTATATTATTATTTTTTCCTGTTATTCAAAAATATTATTTTCGTGGATATAATTTCAGGCAAAGGCAAATCTGTAACGATTTTGTTCGTGGACTCGGAAATCGAGTATCGCATAATTATATAGTTACCATCGATATGTCTATTACTATTATAAGCCGTGTCAATAAAAAAACGAATCTAAAATGATTCCTCTATGCAATGAATTCAGTGCAAGCGCCCACCGGTTTTACATTCCTTTTTATAGCAGATTATATTCCCGCAACGAAACAAATGATCTTCAGATATTTGTTTCGTTTTGTGTGTTTTTCTATGTATTTATACTGTAGGTATGTATATGTATTGATACAAAAAAGTATATAGGTATTCCTTCAGTCACATAGTACAAGCTCTAATTCGTTTGACCTCTGGAATAATGTAGTTTCGTACGACTATTATTATTATTTCCGCTGGGCAAAGGCCTACACCTACATCTTTTCCAGACACATTTTCCAGCGCCAAGATGGTCTAATCTACTCAGAAATTAGTAAAATCATCCCTCTTTTTCTTAGTCACCCGCTACGTCTTCGTGCTGCGTAAGGGTTCCACTCAGTAGTCAGCATGGCCCACTGATCGTCCAATATATTGCTTAAATGACCAGCCCAGTCCCATATGAGCTTGGAGGCTTTCGTAGCTACATCGACGATTTCTGTTCGAGAGCGCAGCTCAGTATTGTTAATGTGGTCAAACTCCGAGAATGCTGCGCTCCATTGCACCAAACCTTGAGTTTATACTTTTGTTTGTTAGTCAAAGGCTAGATCTGCGCACCATAAGTTGGAACGGCGAGGATGCATACGTCCGTTATATTTCGCTTGAATGAAAGAGGAAGGGTCATCAACTCTCTCATGGACCAGAAGCTCCTCCAGGCATTCTCTGTTCCCCGAGCGATTTCCTTATCCTGTCTGTAATCAAAGTATTTGGTTCAGGTAGATATATGTACTTTTGAGCGTATGCTAGCTGTTCTCCATCCACCATTACTTTGATCTCAACGTTGTTAGTCATAACATTGGTATATGCCCATTCATTTCTAATCCAATGTCAAGGTTTTGTAGCATCGCTTGTAGCTTCGAAGCCGAAGAAGAGAAAAAGACGATGTCGTCAGCAATGCGAATGATGGTTAACCTCGCTCCACCGACGACAATTCCTATCCCGCTGCCAGCATTCTGAACACCTCTAAGGTACTTATGACCCGTTTACCCGGACGAATTTAGTTCCACAGAAATACGATATTCGATGATTTTGATGAAAGCTTGTATAAGTGGGACGCGAGGCTGATTGGTCTTAGTAGCTTCCTATTAGTGTAATATGTGTTATGTTCAATATTGCATACGATTCACTACTCGAAATGGAATACTATTTGATTGAATAACAAACGTTAGTGAGCACTCAAAGGTGTACGAAATTGATCAATCATGAGTTTGATTGCTAATAACATCGATGCAGAATTTCCAATCAACGTTTGATCGAAGTTGCGACAGCGTGAAACCTTATTATCTCGAAACGTAATGACGTGTAATTAATGATTCAATGCAGAAGTGTCATTTCATTTGGATTATCCGATTACTTTCAATTGGAACTGAGCGTGTAAAAACCAATAATCTCAAAGTAGACCTTGTACTGCTTTCGGATATTAACGCAATCTTATCGCAAAGCGCGGTTTATCAATAAAAAGTAGAGAGAGATTGAGACATAGCAATCCAGGTCATAATCTATTTATATACCTACTAAATTTCTTCGATATCGGTTCATCCGTTTGGTCGTAAAACCTAACAAACAGACAGATAGATAGAGTTACTTCCGAATTTATAATAATTAGTTTGGATTAAAATTTAGCAGTTGTACCTTAGCGTGATCGGGGTCATTATAATATCGCGGGTCTTGGGTAATCGGCGAACCCAACAAAGTAAATTTGCACGACAACCAGACCGTTATAAATATTTAATTCTTAGAAGTGTTTGTATTATATTCTAATTAGTGTGACGACGGCAAATAGAAAAAAATGTGCTGCCGTCAGGTACTGCAAAAAAAACTAGATTTTTCTTCTTTTGGTAAGCTTTGGTTAGTTCTAAACATTGAAATTGTAGCTTGTGGAATACATATGCAAATGCAAATTTAATTCGAAAGTAACTCTGTTTGTCTGCCTCACTGTCTATCTGTCTGTTAAAGTGTCTCGACTAAACGGCTCGACGGATTTCAATAAAATTTCGTATTTAGGTAGAATAAGACAGGGATTAAGACATAGGCTACCCGACTGCGCAGAAGGAGGGTAATGTTTTTATTGACATACCACGTTTGAGACCATGCGGGTGGGTCAGCTACTTGATAAAATCCATATAAATGTAAAGTCTAAATTGCTAAGCTAGTCAAATCATTCTTGAGTTGTTCTAACGAAATATAGCAAAATCAAATCATATTAATAAAGTATGTATTTGTGACCACAACATATGTATTAATAGTCATCAGTGCAGATAGTTGACGATTAATCCAATAGCACTGTTACACATCAACATCCGGTTGATTTTCGAGGAGCTACCTGAGGCTTGGAGAGGATTTGCTCGCAAGTATGAATTTGTTAGCTTACCCAGCACACATACAAGAGTATACTCTAACATAAACATGCTTGTTAATGTAGGTATGGGGGAAGAGCGCGCTAGCTTAGCGTGGCTTCAAAATGAAGCAATTAAGAAGCAAGGTAGGTAAAATATCAAAATAAAAAAATCTAATCTAAGGTCATAGAAATAATAACCGATTAAAACGGATATTTATTGAGTAATTTTTTTATTTGTTACCCCGACGTTTCGACTATGTTACAACAGCCGTGGTCACGGGTGGTCTGCTGCAACACACTCGAAACGTCGGGATTACAAATAAAAAATGTACTCAATAAATATCCGTTTTAATCGGTTATTATTTCTATGACCTTAGATTAGATTTTTTTATTTTGATATTTTACCTACCTTGCTAATTGCTTCATTTTGAAGCCACGCTAAGCTAGCGCGCTTAGCGTGGATTATTATTTCTATGACCTTAGATTAGATTTTTTTACCTACCTTGCTAATTGCTTCATTTTGAAGCCACGCTAAGCGCGCTAGCTTAGCGTGGCTTCAAAATGAAGCAATTAGCAAGGTAGGTAAAATATCAAAATAAAAAAATCTAATCTAAGGTCATAGAAATAATAACCGATTAAAACGGATATTTATTGAGTACCTTTTTTATTTGTTACCCCGACGTTTCGATTATGTTACAACAGCCGTGGTCACGGGTGGTCTGCTGCAACACACTCGAAACGTCGGGATTACAAATAAAAAATGTACATACGCGATACATACCCGTTTCAATCAGTAATTATGTACAAGTTCATATAACGTGCGAGGTGAGGCGTTATTCGGAGCGGATCGCGTTTATCCTGATGAAGGTTCACGAATTGAGCCGAAACATTGTCGGTCTAAACACCGATAAAAAAGGTACGTGATAAATCCCGTACTAATAATAATGAAGTTCATATAAGTTATTTAGTGGACACACACAATACATATTTTGCTGACGGGCCTCCTGATGTTAAATGGTCACCGCCGCCTATAAACTCCTGCAGCACTCGTGGTACTGCAGTCGCGTTGCCTACCACCTAATATCCTATTTAATTAATATAATATTGTTTTATAATATGCGATAATAAGCGATAAAATATTAGTTAACGTTTACAGTTACAAAACAAAAATAAATTGACTTTTCATATTCATTGATCGAGCGAAGCGAGATCTCTATCTCAACTTGGGCAAATCGGCGTTGTATGTATGTTTGTTTGTTTGTCCGAGGATAACTTTTGAAGCGTTTATCCGATCATCGTGAAATTTGGTATATAGGTAAGTAGTGATGGCATAACTTTGGTGTGACTAAATGAGCTAAACATATGGGTGGGAGATTGTTGAGCTAAAAAACCTAAATCGGACTATCCGGTCAAGTGGCACGTCTAATAAAAAGTTTTTGTGAGTACATTTCGACCCCGTTTTTATTATTAGTTTAAACCTTTTAGTAGTTAAGTTATTACCTATAATAAAAACTGAACTTGGACAAAATTCACAGGGTACACCAGTGACCCCACAGTGCTGAAAATTGGTATTCGTTTAGCTTTACTAACAAAAATATAGGAATAAGTCAGAGATCTGAAATTTGAATGAAACTGTAGGTCAAATATTGCTGGACATTGTACACAGCGCGATCTAGCCCTAAACTAAGCAGAGTTTGTACTATGGGAACCAGATAACTGATAGAATACTTATATACTTTTTTATGTAAATACATACTTATATTAAATAGAAAAACAACCAGACCCGGAACAAATATCTGTAGATCATGCAAACATTTGTTCCGCGGCGGGAATCAAACCCAGTACCTCCTGCGTCTCAGCGGGATGTTCGCCCACTGCGCCATGGAGGTCGTTAAGTTTTTGATAATGCATTTCGTGACACTATTTTGATGTTAAAGATTACAAATAATATGTTTTTGTTTTTATGGGAGACTCGCGAGATCTCAGTTCATGGCGAACCACTAGTAATTCTAGTAATTGACTTTTCAAAACCATACTTCCAGTACGATATAAATAAGTTATGTAAAAACAAAAAAGCGATCACATCTAGCTTGCGTCTTTAACTATACTCACTAACAGTTTGTTGTTAGTTAGTTAAAAAACTGTTAGTGAATATAATTAAAGTTAAGTAAAAACAAAAAAGGGCCACATCTAGCTTGCGACTTTAATTATATTCACTAACAGTTTTTTGTTAGTTAGTTCAAAAACTGTTAGTGAATATAATTAAAGTTAAGTAAAAACAAAAAAAAGGGCCACATCTAGCTTGCGACTTTAATTATATTCACTAACAGTTTTTTGTTAGTTAGTTCAAAAACTGTTAGTGAATATAATTAAAGTTAAGTAAAAACAAAAAAAGGCCACATCTAGCTTGCGACTTTAATTATATTCACTAACAGTTTTTTGTTAGTTAGTTCAAAAACTGTTAGTGAATATAATTAAAGTTAAGTAAAAACAAAAAAAGGCCACATCTAGCTTGCGACTTTAATTATATTCACTAACAGTTTTTTGTTAGTTAGTTCAAAAACTGTTAGTGAATATAATTAAAGTTAAGTAAAAACAAAGAAGGGCCACATCTAGCTTGCGACTTTAATTATATTCACTAACAGTTTTTTGTTAGTTAGTTCAAAAACTGTTAGTGAATATAATTAAAATTAAGTAAAAACTAAAAAAGGGCCACATCTAGCTTGCGACTTTAATTATATTCACTAACAGTTTTTTGTTAGTTAGTTCAAAAACTGTTAGTGAATATAATTAAAGTTAAGTAAAAACAAAAAAAGGGCCGCATCTAGCTTGCGTCTTTAACTATACTCACTAACAGTTTGTTGTTAGTTAGTTAAAAAACTGTTAGTGAATATAATTAAAGTTAAGTAAAAACAAAAAAGGGCCACATCTAGCTTGCGACTTTAATTATATTCACTAACAGTTTTTTGTTAGTTAGTTCAAAAACTGTTAGTGAATATAATTAAAGTTAAGTAAAAACAAAAAAAAGGGCCACATCTAGCTTGCGACTTTAATTATATTCACTAACAGTTTTTTGTTAGTTAGTTCAAAAACTGTTAGTGAATATAATTAAAGTTAAGTAAAAACAAAAAAAGGCCACATCTAGCTTGCGACTTTAATTATATTCACTAACAGTTTTTTGTTAGTTAGTTCAAAAACTGTTAGTGAATATAATTAAAGTTAAGTAAAAACAAAAAAAGGCCACATCTAGCTTGCGACTTTAATTATATTCACTAACAGTTTTTTGTTAGTTAGTTCAAAAACTGTTAGTGAATATAATTAAAGTTAAGTAAAAACAAAGAAGGGCCACATCTAGCTTGCGACTTTAATTATATTCACTAACAGTTTTTTGTTAGTTAGTTCAAAAACTGTTAGTGAATATAATTAAAATTAAGTAAAAACTAAAAAAGGGCCACATCTAGCTTGCGACTTTAATTATATTCACTAACAGTTTTTTGTTAGTTAGTTCAAAAACTGTTAGTGAATATAATTAAAGTTAAGTAAAAACAAAAAAAGGGCCGCATCTAGCTTGCGTCTTTAACTATACTCACTAACAGTTTTTTGTTAGTTAGTTAAAAAACTGTTAGTGAATATAATTAAAGTTAAGTAAAAACAAAAAAAGAGCCGCATCTAGCTTGCGACTTGACTTATATTCACTAACAGTTTTTTGTTAGTTAGTTCAAAAACTGTTAGTGAATATAATTAAAGTTAAGTAAAAACAAAAAAAGGGCCGCATCTAGCTTGCGACTTTAATTATATTCACTAACAGTTTTTTGTTAGTTAGTTCAAAAACTGTTAGTGAATATAATTAAAGTTAAGTAAAAACAAAAAAAGGGCCGCATCTAGCTTGCGACTTTAATTATATTCACTAACAGTTTTTTGTTAGTTAGTTCAAAAACTGTTAGTGAATATAATTAAAGTTAAGTAAAAACAAAAAAAGGGCCGCATTTAGCTTGTGACTTTAATTATATTCACTAACAGTTTTTTGTTAGTTAGTTCAAAAACTGTTAGTGAATATAATTAAAGTTAAGTAAAAACAAAAAAAGGGCCACATCTAGCTTGCGACTTTAATTATATTCACTAACAGTTTTTTGTTAGTTAGTTCAAAAACTGTTAGTGAATATAAATAAAGTAGCAAGATAGATGCGATACCTTTTTGGTTTTTACTTAACTTCACTCAACTTAGCTAAATAATTAATAAGAAGTATAGAGTGAGAATATGAGCCTTTATGCTCAAAGGCGCATTAGGATAATAATTTACTTGTGGGTGGTTACCCGAGCAACGGTTTCTTGCATAAGGAGCACACTCATAGGAATCATAAAACGGTGACAGCAGCCCTCACGCCAGAGTTCTAATGAAGAAAACAACAACCTGAATACAGCAATGCTCAACTATTTTCAAGAGATCCCTCTGTGTCCTGTAAGCTTGCAAAAAACCTAAAGATTCCATATACCCGTGAGGGGAGGTCGGGGGCCAGGATAATCTGGTAGCTCAAAATTCGCGATAGGGGCTTTGGCTCAACGCCAACCACCTTGCCACATCTGTCTTTGCATGCTACGGAGTGTGCCGTGCTAAGTAGTCATTATTACATTTAGGACGGTATAAATACAATTTATTAAAACACATACCTAGGTACAATAAAGTTCTTGAAATCTCTTTTTATGAGATGGAAATGGATAATGGAAATAAATGGTCAAGTACGTGTTAGCCACGCGCAGTAAAGGGTTCTGTAGTCAGTACGGATTCTTGGAGTCAATTGTGCAGTTGATTTTGGTAAATTTGTATGAAAATTCTATATACATAAGTTGCTCGACTACTGCTCGTAAACTAGCTGAGTCTACTTACCTTTGATATTGTTTCTTACAACTACAGTAAATGACTATAGTAAATACAGTAAATATACAGTGTATATTATTGACGACCTCCGTGGTGCAGTGGGCGAATAGCCGACTGAGACGCAGGAGGTAGCGGGTTCGATTCCCGCCGCGGAACAAATGTTTGCATGATCTACAGATATTTGTTCCGGGTCTGGTTGTTTCTCTATATATTATAAGTATGTATTTACAAAAAAAAAGTATATAAGTATTCTATCAGTTATCTGGTTTCCATAATACAAGCTCTGCTTAGTTTGGGGCTAGATAGCGCTGTGTGAAATGTCCAGAAATATTTATTTATTTATTTATATAACTACAGTAAATGTGCTACTAGCTTCCGCCAGCGGCTTCACACGCGTTGTTTGTCAATAAAAGTAGCCTGATTGAATCCAGGTCTATAAACTCACAAAATTTCACCGAAATCTGTTCAGCCATTACGACGTGATTGAGTAACAAAAAAGCAAATAAAGAAACAAACATTCAAACTTTCACATTTATAATAGTAGTATGATTATTATAGATATTTTAAAGGTATCTAACAAAAGTGGTTATACAGGGTTTGTGGGGGAGAGGAGGGTGGGACAGACTCACACGACTATTTAATTAAATGCCTAATTTAAAGCTTTATTTCGTTAACAGATTATTTTATTAATAAAGTGTTCAGCTAACCTTATAGTGTTTTGGAAGAACTATACCCCACACAAAGGAATGCGTGAGGCACCAAACGTGCCAAACGATATGCTTCAACTTTTATTGTTAGCACAAGTATGGAGTGGAACTCACTTCCGGCATATGTTTTTCCGGACTAGTATAATCTCGGAGTCTTCAAGTCCAGAGTAAATAGGTTCTTTTTAGGCAAGCGTGCTCCATCTTCGATCCCACCATCACTTCCACATCAGGTGAGGCAGAGCTAACTATCATCAATAAAAAAATCATATAAAAACATATTTTGTTAGTTTTTTATTTCATAACTTACTAGGTGTTGTGGGTATACTTAATTATAAGATGTGGGTACTACAATAAACCAGTTGTTGTCTAGCACTCGAGGCGTTTCATTCAATTACAACACTAGGCGTCTAAAACGTAAGCCTTTTAGCTTTACACAACTAACAGTTTACGAAAATGGCTGTATGGAGTCGGATGGACAGACGGACATGGCGAAACTATAAGGGTTTCGAGTTCGACTACAGAACCCTAAAAATATACTGATGCCTTTGCAAATTGAAGTGTTTGATGATCTCTCATGGATCCCATCATCAGATCTTGACTAAAATGTATATGGGACCAACCCTGAGGAAACCCTTTCTAAAGATGTATTTATTGGCCACAACATGTTGCACTACTTTTCTGTGCACTACCTACACATCTTTACCTACAATACACAAAATTTATCTGGAACAGAATGCTCTTTAGCATTAAGTTCGCCTTTGTACTAGTTTTATACGTGCAATAAAGTATTTTCAATCAATAAAACAAACATAGGTGTAATAATATAGATTTTACAAAATATAATGTTTTGAACATATTCAGTCATAGTGGCGTGCAAATTACATGGGATATAAAATTAAATTATGTATGGATGGCAAAGAAATAATAGGTAATATAATGTCAGCACATACTAATGAAATAATGGGGCATAATGCCTTTATTAAAAGAAAGAATATAACATTATTTACAAGACTATAATACAGGAGAAACAGTTGAATCATCTAAAGACCGTTGCAAACGATCTATAGATAGCTCAACTACTCCAGATCACTACAGGTGAAATTGTCCCCAAGATACTGGCTGCATTGCTCCGCTGAATTGCAATGCTTATGCGTTGGCCCAGACAAGCGCCAGCTCTCGGATCACACGTCGCTTTGACCAGACGCCCAGAAAGAATTTTGAAAACGCGATGGGCCCGGTACCCCGTGCACCCAGAGTCTCGACCCCAAATGGCTCAAATACGTAAGCTCTGTCGATACTTCCATATTTGCGACGCTTGAGATCTTCGGCTGAATTTGCGGCCCCACCGGCCCCAACTGCTGTAACAGACAGATGAGATGGCGCAATGGTATCGAAGCACGTGGCGTCCCACACCAAAGGCCTACCCTTCTCCCAAGGTACAAGAGCCATACCGTCCATCAGGCCGCTTACTATAGTCACGTATAAGACCGTTCAGTTCGAGAACGGCTGGAACGTTGACGCTGCAAAAAGCCCGGTGTATGATATCATGCCGGGAAATCCTACCGGCGGCCCTGGAACACGATAATCTATGGTGTTGAAATAATTATAACCCATGAAATTATAGCACAATAAAATTGTGTTCGCGCATTATGTGGAGCCTGGTTTACTGAAAGCTGTCGTCCTAATTTTAAGGAACATAAAATCATGCCTATTGCCTGTATGTATATAAATAGTATATGTAACATAGTTAAAGAAAATTCTAAGCGATTTCTAAAACACTGACAAAATGCAAAGGAATACAAGACAATATAATAGACTTTATCTACCACATTTCAAACTTGATATTTATAAAAAGAATGTATATGTAATGGCTGTAAAGATATTTAATAATTTACCAAAGGACATTCAAGAACTGGCAGTTCTTAAATTTAGGCACAAATTAAAAGTTATGGCTTTTCGATAAGACCTTTTATACATTAGAAGAATACTTTAATAAATAATGATATGATTAATTCGACAGAGAATAATTATAATTAAATACTAAATAGTGTAATGTAACTGCTAATACCTTTATAATCATACAAATATGAAAGCTTTGCAAGCTTATTGCACGTCCCTGAGTGGGGTAGAGTATAGTGAAACAAATTTAAATTAAATGTATCTTTCTGTATAATCTATATTCTGGCAATAAATGATTATGATTATGAAATAATTAAAATTTAAACTAAAGTCTAACTTTTTATTAGCTGCAGTAAAATGACGTTTTGTGGGTTGCCGGTTTTTGAAGAAAAATAAATAGGGATGTAGCTAAATGAGTGAATCATAAATGAATAATCAGTTTGGTTTTTTTTTGAGGTTTAATATTAAGTTGTTATGTATTGTTTTAACCTATTCTTATTACTATACTAGAGGATTGATCTTTTTTAGTGGAAGTATAGGGAGGTACATTCAAAATGAAACAAAAACGTCATAATAATGTTATTTAATTAATTTTTGTGAACTGAATCACATCCCTATTGAGATTAGGCTGGCAACATTATTTTACGGAATGACATTTAGAAACGTCATTTTACTGCAGCTAATAAAAAGTTAGACTATAGTCTCAAATGTATCATTTATATATTCATTGATTGTATAGAATGCACTTTGGGTCAGGTAATTTTTTAGTTTTATCTTTAATAGATGGGAACTGTGTATAGATTTTATAATGAATGAAGCTTATTTGATATCTTTACTCCCATACAAAATACACTCTTATTAAACAAATCTGTTTTAGACGCTGCTCGAAGGTGGCCTTTATGCCTGTCGCTGTTCAAGGTTTCGTAGTTTGAAATATTATTTCTAGCATGTAAAACCGATTCGTAGATGTAAAGGGAAGGTTGGGTAAGAATTGTTAACATCTAGAAATGGAGCTTACACGAATCAGTTCTCTTCAAGTTACAAATAGACTTTATACACTTCTTCTGAAATTTAAACACGGTAAGTATCTTTATCTGTAGAATTTCTTCAGAAAATAATCCCTTATTTAAGTATGGCACCTACATACGTATGATAAGCATTTAAAAGAGCATTTTGATTGACGACTTTTTAAGCATATCTGTCTATCTATCCAGCCTTCAGTACTCACTGTTGGGTATAGGCCTCCTCTCTATATCGCCAGTCAAATCGGTATTGAGCAAGTCTCATCTATTGCTGTCCAACTTCCGATACGAGATCGTCAGACCATTGGTGGTCTGCCCTGCGGTCGACGTCCATCTCTCGGCCACCACTCTGTGACTGCCTTGGTCCATCTGTTTTCGTTCCCTCTAGCCAAGTGTCCTGCCCATCTCCACTTAAGCCTCGCGTTTCTTATACCTACATCTTCGACTATTGTTCGACGTCGAATCTCGACGTTTGGTATACGATCGATTATTATTATTGTTAGTCTGTCAGGTATTAATATTTATGGGCTCTTGTGTTGATATTTTTTTGTATTTTACACGTTACCTGTAAGAAACGTTATTTATATTATTATTATAAAATTATACAAAGAAGTTATGCACATTATAAAACTGTGTTATTATTATGTTATAAAGCAACGAGCCTGAAAATATTTTATTTGCAGTTTTCCCGAACGTCACATAAAATAAAGGAAAAACAAACAACGCTTTTATTTCGAACACTCCCAATTTAAATACCTTTTTGACCAGTGGAATTCCAGGAATTGAGGCTCGCGTTTTGATAAACCGTTTGTGAGGTAAATGTATATCACTTCAATTTGCAGAGCAATGTACGAAAAAGTACGGTCTAGAGCCGGCGCTACCGTTAGCTTTCAATCTAAAACTCAAAATTAATTTATTCATTAATATAACAACAGATTGTCGTTGTGTTTTTTTTTGGATCTTCTTCTTCTTAGCGTGTTAATAGCTCTACTTATATTGTGTTAGACAGGTACTTAGATACATTGATGGCATCAAGTGAAGCCAGTTTTGAGTCTTCCATTGTGCAGGTGTCCGGGCACAAAGGGCACATTAGCAGGTGTTTCATCGACTGTGCAGGATCACCACAGTCGCATTGCGTTTGGCTGGCATCCCTGAACTCCCATTTGTAAATATTGACTCTGCAGCAACCAACCTGTCTGCGAAGCCTATTTAAGGACTTCCACACTGGCCACGGCAGGTCGTGCCCTGGTGGAAGCTATTCTTGAGGGGGAATGAAGTCAGGTGGTGAGAAGATTCTATCTATCTACAGTGCGCATCTAGCAACAGATGGGTCGTTGCTGGTGGCCTATGTGGAACGCTGAAAAATGTTACGACTTTTTAGTTGGCCTAGTGGAGTTTGATGGCTATATAGAGGATGCCGACTGTCATGCTCCTGCTTATACTTTTCTATGGAGCAGGCTACATACCGACGCACTCTGGAGGGTGGTATGCCTGCCAAAGGGTAGATGAGGTTTAGAGGGGCTGGCTTCAGACATCCTTTTACAATAAGGCATGTGTCATTCAGCGCCACATCGATTACCCTAACGTGCGCTGACCGGTTCCAGACTGGGCAAGCATTTTCACCGGCTGAAAAGCACAATGGCTCATTGTGTGGAAGACCTCTGGGTAAATTTTAGTTAACCAAAACTGGCGGTTTAGCAGGAAGGGCACGACTCTTACGAAAATGGCTACTTTGAAACTTTATATTTCGTAAGCGGGGTCTTGTATCACGTGTTGACGATTGTTTTTGGAAGATCTATTCAACGATACCACATAAGTAGGGGTACGTGAGTTTAAAAATAACCCCCTTCAACTTCCATAAAGGGTAGGAGCCTGCCATTACGGTGGCTGCTCGCTCGTGTACTGGAAAGATTTGGCATCACTACATTTTGGCTTAAAAGACAAATATGCAGAATTGCTGTATCCAATGTATACCCGAACATAGTAATTACTATTAAAATAGCAAGAGGATACAAATTATATCTCCTAACGCCGACCGTAGGCAAGCAAACATTGGATAATAGTATATTGTTATACATGGGCCGTAAGCGATCTATTACACCCGAGAGCGAGGACCCTAATGAGTCGAGGGTGTTATTGATTGCTTACACATAACTTTTATTATATTTCAAAAAATCAAAAGTCCTAAGTACTGCCCCCGTTAGACCCCTTTCCCCCGTTGGCTCTCTATTCCCGTCCGCTTACCCTATCGTCCTCGCTTGCATTCACTCAAACGTATGCTAAAATATCTCGGATATACTTGATCGCTTACGGCCCTTGTATAACCAATATTACAAAACGAGTCTCATTCTGTTTTCAAATTTACTTACGGTCCTAGGGCTGTATATCGCATTTACGGTGAAATTTTGAAGTTACAAAATAACTACATTCAGAGTTTAAAAACAATTAAATAAAAATCTGGTTTCAAATATATTGAATAAATCTGAACAAATCTGGTACAAAAAATTCATGCAAGCTACGTGTCGCCAATTCCATTATATATAAATCCGTACCACTAACAAATTTTCTAGTAGAGATTGCTATTTAGCGATAAGACCGTCAAGTATATACATTCATTTGTGCTAATTTAATTGTTTAATTGTTTATGGTGTGCAATAAATTATTTTCTATCTATTTAAATCTCTGGTGCGAACACCTAGGGCGACTTCCACAACGATGCCTATCAAAACATACAAATACGTTAAATTTAATCATGTTTAGTCGTCAATTGCGTTTAGGGATCGGTATGCACGCCGGGCCTAAATGATCGTACATTTCGAGTGGCGACAACAGCCCTTGTAACCATTATATTCACACCCAACCTAACAAAAACCTGTGCTCTTTCCAATACTTGTTATAACTTACCTGTTCTATCTGGGAAACTCTGCATAGCAAGCTGATGCCTCTCTAGCCTCTTCACAATTCCTGCAGTGGCCCATCATAACATTCACTGAATAATTTTTCTTATAAGTTCATAATGCGTCTAATCTCTCCGCTTGAGGATTGAGTCATAGACTTCTTTTTATTGACATACCACGCGTGCGAAGACGCGGGCAAAGCCTGTAGTAAATCAATAAATTTTGGTCTCGTAGACTATGCCACTCTCAAGGACAGAAAGACTTTTTTTACATCCCAATTATCTGAATCCACTTAGTCGTTTCGATGCTACTGGGAAAATCATAACCCTCCTTTGTCTGGGAGGATTACAATTCGTGTTACCGTTGTAGTAATAATTAGGATTTTTGTTGAGCCATTGATATGTATAATCGTTCTCAAACTAATTGTCCGTTCTCAAAGCGGCACAGAAGCCCTTATTCCAGAGTAACGTGGGCGTGCCTTATGTTCAGACCATTATTATGTAACTTTCGCATTCTTAACTTAAATATTACACATCGAACGTACTTAAACTTGAGCTTGGAACGAGGAGAGAAGGATTCATGAACAGGAGAGGGAGTTATAAACTCACTTTTGTGGTTAATCATTAAGACCACTCTATACAAGTTTAAGATATACGTACTGTTTTGTTTCTGTAATTAAAACGTTTGAAACATAGATAGAAAATAATATTAGCAGCCCATTCACTAAAGTTCATTCTTTCTGAGGCTAAAACTCAGAACAATTGTTCTAAGTAATAGCGTCATTCTTCTTCGTTCTGCAAACCACACTAAGGTCCATAGATAATCGCTATGGAAAACATTCCATTGTACATTCCGGCAAGAGTGAACAAATACGCCACTTTTCTATTCTAGTGTCAGCCATTTGTGTTCCACTTTTGGGCAAAAAAGCCTTTGCGCTATTATCTATTGAAAAAGAACTCTTTAGTGTGACACAATGAATTTATACTTGGTGGACATCAATCTCTCATTGTCGTCTTTCAGTGGATTTCGCTAGCTTCGCTGTCAATTGATTATATATTTAATTAAATAGATATGAAACAAAATGAAAATACACATTATAAATCAAAGCGTCTCATGAAACTACTGGATACAAATTACATTCAGTCAGCTATGCACGATTATACTTCTCAAACAGTCACTTCACCGTATATTACATTTAAATACAGGCCGATGAAAAAGTTATAAAGTTCCAGGAGAATAGACTTGTATTCTGTCATGCCGGATAAAACTGTATATTGTATCCGGCTTCTCTGCATTCTCGGGCAGGTCACAATTAACCGAAAGTATTAAGATTTTCAGCATTTGCAGACAGTTGGAGTCAAGTAATTGGGTACATAATCATATTCAGAAACTATTATCGTCGTGTGCCACGTCGTGAACATTAATATTTTATTTTGTATCGTTTGTTCTCTTTGGTGTTTGTTCACGTGATATAGAAAGCGTTTTAAATCTTTGCTTAAATCATACGTATAACTTTTTCATTTTAACAACAAGGCTTCAGAAATTAATTAACCTAACTGCATTTATTGATCGAAGCGAGCGAGATCTCTACATCAACTTGGGCAAATCGGCATTGTATGTATCTATGTTTGTCCGAGGATAAATTTCGAAATGTTGATCCGATCATCGTGAAATTTGATACATAGGTAGTATACATATACATAGATACATACATAGGTTGGTTAGTACATAGTGATGGCACAATTTTGGTGTGACTAAATGAGCTAAAATTGTGGGGGGTTATTGAGATATTGGGGTTCAAGAGGGCTAAAAAAATTAAAATGAGGCTATTAGGTCAAATGGGACGTCAAGTGAAAGGTATATTAGTAAATTTAGTCTCCGTTTTTATTTCTCGTAAATTCTTTATAGTTTTTGAGTTATTAGCCGTAATAAAAACTAAACATTGACAAAATTCACAGGGTACACCAGTAACCTCACAGTGCTGTTATTTCGCATGCGTTAAGTGACACAAATATAGGCAAAAGCATGAAATCCAAAATATCTGTAATTTGTAACCAAAAAAAACCACAATACACGAACTCCCGTTAACTGTAATTTGAATCAAACTGTGGATCAAGTTAATTGATTGGCATTATTTTCATAGTCAAAGATTACAAATAATATTTTTTTATTTTAATCGGAAACTCACGAGATCTCAGTTCGGGGCGAACCAATAGTATAATAAGAATTAATATGAATATAATATATAAATGAATTAATTCGATCTTAAAGGAGAACGGGCATCCTGGTCTACAGTCCAATAAAAATGAGCAGCACATTTTCGAATTGGCATACAATAGTACATCAAAATATACTATTGGAACTTTCCCCAAAAGTCTGTCCGTTTTGAGTTACAGCCATGCAAACACCAGCATTTTTTGTTTTAAAGAACATAAAATAACGATACTAGCATCGATGCATCGCTAATAATAAACACAAATGATCGGGCGATCTGGAAATCTTTAAGGAAGACCTATGTTTAGCAGTTGACATGGTGATGATTATGGTCGCTATATTTGATAAATAAAAAATAATGTGAATTGACAAACGACCATTGAACTTTTTGTCACTTATCATTCTCGAAGACTCACGAATAACATTACGACTTAACAATTTCGTTCACATTCCTTCTAAAATCTAAATCTGCCCAGTAGTTTCTGCAACTTTTTACTAAGTACTTATAAGAATAAGTATAATTTATTTAGTTCTTAAAGTTGTTTGGTACTAGTAGGTATATCATCATCATCCACAGCCCATAAGTGCCCACTGCTGGGTGTAGGCCTGCCTTTGTAAACGCCACCCTTCCCGGTCCTGCGCTGCGCCCATCAGTTGCCCGCGACTTTCCTTATGTCGTCGACCCACCGCGCCGACGGACGTCCTGGATTTCTTAGGTCTGTTCTTGGCTACCATTCGGTCACAGATTTACTCCACCTGCCATCTTTCCGTCTAGCCAAGAGGTAGTAGGTAGAGGCCAAGTAGGTATAAGGTATATAGGTTACATAAAATCATAGCCTAAATTAAAAACAATTACAATATCCAGATGACAATTTGAGTACAGTACCTGACGTAGCTCTGTTTCTCATACTAGGTCTCTAGCGAGCCTGTGTTGTGAGGATTACAGTGATTCGCTTCGGACTCACGTTATACAAAAATAGTAACTGACCCACTTTGATTGGCTATGTACATAAATTATAATCTAAATTATGTTTTCCAAACTTTATAAATACAGATTAGCAAGTCTTACTAAAAAATATAAAAGTGCTTTAATAGCCTGCTTGTTAGAGTTTGTTTATAAAAATCCCGTGTCACTCTTTTACGAAACGGGTTAACCGTATATAATGATATTTTTTGTATATTTGTATTGTATATTCATCCATAGAAATATTCCCATCTACTTAGACTAGTCTTCTTCATCTTAGTCGTAGCACTCTTGGTACAGTGGTCGTGGTCATCATGTCAGGGTTGTGGCGCGCTTAACTACCCTTCCCCACTTCGCACCGCTGCTCTTCTGGCACATTCGTTCAAAGGAACATCTATGGTAGCCCTTATTTGATCCGTCCACCTCATAGGTGATCTGCCACGCGATCTTTAGACTAGACTACGCTACTTAGACTAGTCACATCAACAGATATATAAATTATCCAAACAAATTATTACTTATCGTACTAACAATATTAAGTATATATAAAATTAATTGATGGCAGCAAAAGCATTGCCAGATTGTATATATTTGAGTTATTAAAATTAACAAAGTAATAAATCGCATTTGGTATGTCATTCAGCCTAACGAATTACGTCACAATCAATTAATTATATCTACTCAATCATTTTAAATACATTTAAACATTTCCATATCTGCAAAAGCTTCATCAATATTATATAACATTTGTCAATTAATATGTTTCATAAGGAAGATTTAAAGCTAGATTCGGTCATTTTTTTAATATCTATCGGTAACATATTGTAGAACTTGATTCCAGTACAGTAATAACTGTTTGATACTTTTGTAAGGCGTGTCACAGGCGATCCTTGTTCTAAGTGTTAACATTGTGTATGTCTTTCTTAGTCCTAATATTACATAAGTTTTCAGTAACTTATACTAAACTTTGAAAGATGAATTCACCAATCATCGTCATAATGCCAAGTTCTTTGGTAGGTATAAGAATAGGTCGTAAAGTATTTATCACCCTACCCCCCCCCCCCCTCATTATTTAATCGCGGTTTTAGTATTTTTGTATAACCAATAACCGAACTTCCCACGGCAACGGGAAAATTCAAGCATGCGAAGCCGCGGGCGGGTGAACTAATTTTAATATAAAATAAGAAACTGGGTCAACGCATAAGCATTGCAATTCAGCGGGGCTATGCAGCCAGTGTCTTGGGGACACTTCCGCCTTGTATTGATCTGGAGCAGTTGAGCTATCTATATAGATCGTTTGCAATGGTATTCAGGTGATTCAACTGTTTTTTCTGTATTTTAGTCATGTAAATAATTATATTATTCTTTCTGTTATTAAAGACATTTTGCCCCTAGTTCAGATATTGTTGTACTAAATTGTGTTTAACAATAATACGTTGTAAATATGTATGATGAATATATACAATAAACAATAGTTTATCTGTTGCGTGTTGGTAAAAAGTACAAAAAACATAATTAAAACAAAACGTAGAGCTTCATTATCATCATTCCGTGTCGACCCACTGCTGTGCATAGGCCTGTCTTCATTTCTGCCATTCTTCTCGATCCTGTGCCAGTCTGACCCACGTACGACCCACGGTCTTACTGATGTCGTCGACCTATCTCGCTGGTGGATGTCCCGTTCTATGTATTCAAATTGCGATGCCCAGTTATCGGCCTCCACTCTGTTAGACTTTACCGCACCTGTCGTCACTACGTCTGGCCAATTGTCCTGCCCACTAGAGCTCCAATATTCGCTTGACATCTTGTACTTTAGTCTGCTTTCGAACTTCGGTAGTGGGAACTCGATCTAAGAGTGTGATGCCGAAATGCCGAATTCATAGAGCTTATTCGGGCTAAATATTATTTGGGACAACAGTACAGTACAGACCAAACAGAAAGTAATAAATTAAAACATACATTATAGAATGGCCTACTTTGTCACAACAAACCAGAATAAATTATAGCTCAGTCTCTAGTTCAATATGTAGGTCAAGCTACCGATTAATAAGCGCAACCACGACGTTTATTAACGGTACATTGTTATACAAGGGCTGTAAGCGATCTATTGTACACCCGAGATATTTTGGGGTACGTGTGAGCGAATGCGAGCGAGGACGCTAATCGAGGGTGTTATTGAATTGGTTGTGTGAGAACAGTAGACCGCGTCCCAAGTCTAAAAAGTAATTTATGCATTAAAATTAACGGAGAAAGTCCAATTCCAAAAGTCCAAACCTTATTTCCGGCGCTTGAATTTTCCAATAGGCCTTCCTTTGTGAACTTTTAAGCAAAATATTAGTGTAATGTTTAGCGATTACTCGAGTTCCCTTTGGTTCTAGGATGTCTAATCTGGTGCCTACGGGTTTGTCTCGTGAAGGCGTAGAGGACTGCGTAGTCTGATTGGTATAGGTAGGTATTAATTAAAACGAAAATACAAAAATCGAAATCCTTAAATCAAGGAACTTGTGTGACAATTTTCGTCAAAATCGGTAAAAATGCGACCTGTAGGCGATAACAGACAGACAGACGGCCGGACAACAGCATTTTTTGGTCAATCTCGAAACTGAGAAGCTTAGCTCGCTCGTTCAATGAGTAGGTGTTGTAAATCGTTATTTTGATTAAGATTATGCTTGTTAAAATTATTTTGTACTATATTTAGGACTAATTCTTATAATTAATGATTGACTGAAACAACCTGTAATAATAGAGGTTATGTTTTAATAAATTAATACTAAATGAATATTGTCACGTTAAACTGAAAAGTTGTGGTTTTTAATTGGGCCAAATCTAACTGCTGTATAATTTCCGTTTTAATTCTAGGAAAAAATATTTCCGATAGATGTTTGACACCAGAACTCAATCTGCTTGCCAATTTAAAACGCAAGGATGTGGACGTGATAAGGTAGAACGTCTGGTTCCATCGGAAGACCAATCCTGAGTTACAATGCTCTGACACAGCAACATGCTGACTTGGAGCCTTATTGTAGTGACTGCGAAATTTCTAGGTTGCAATAATTTCATAAAAAAATATGTAAAAATAGTTATAAATATACTAAAGAGGAATGTCGAATTTTCACTAAGGACAAACCTACTTATATATGTTTTTTAAAAATAAATAAATAAAAAAATATCTGCTATCAACTAAACTTCAATTTTTTTTCTGTAATATAATATGTTATGTTTTATTTTCTTCTTATTTGTATTGTTAAGTGCTTTAAAGTAATGTTTGCAATTTGCGTAGCTGTCACATTATAAAAGTTATTTCTTTCTTAATAGCATAGGGCCACGGGAACGACGATGTTCCCATGCTATTTGGACAATGCTTACTGACTTATTCAGTAGATTCGTGCGAGAACTCAACTAGAAAAGAAACTGAATTTAAGTGAAGTTGAATTCAATTTCTTTTGTATTTCTATTTATACTAATATAATAAAGAGGAAAGATTTTTATTTTTGTGTGTATGTTAGTAATGAATAAACTCAAAATCTACTGTGCCGATTTCAAAAATTCTTTCATCGTAGGGAAGCTACACTATCCCCGGGTGACATAGGCTACTTTTTACCCAACTGCGCAGAAGAAGGGTAATATTTTTATTAAAAAACTACGCGTGTGAAGCTGCGGATTGGTCTGCTAGTAGATATATGTAAATTAAAGAATATTAAGTTAATTAAAAAAATCTGTTAATAGAGATGCATAGTTAGTGTTTACCTTTTTCAATAAATTATATATATATATATATACATATTTTTATTTCGAGAATTTTGATTAAATTTGTATTATATTTTAATTATTTACTAAATATAATAGTTTTTAATAAATTGTAGAGCTCGTTTCTTTTATTATGTGGACTCTAGACTAGCAAAGTCCTACATAGAATAAGGGTTTATACGGCACAGGTATCCCTGCATGCAACTCGCAAGCCATTAACTCGGTTGATTACCTATTCAGGTACCAATAGATTGGTTTTAACCCTTGATACAAAAATAACAGGGGGCTGGCAAATCACTGGCAACGTGGGCATGACTTTGAGGTTTTTCGTGATATTTGTCATTTTGATTCTGCTAAAAAATAAGTAAGTTTTTCTGTTATAGGTCGTGCAAGCACCATAAGTAGATCGCACTCACCCTATAAATAAATAAAAAAGCATTTATTATAGAACAATAAACATAAAATCATGTGCACAGTTTAAAACGATGTGCCTGTTTAAGTATGTGTTTGCGTGACTGATGAAACCGACTCAAAATTTCGAGATAACTCCCGTATAAAAGAAGGACATTTAGATGCTAATTTTGTACATGTTTTATGCGAAAAAGGCTAAGTTAAAGTGCTATAATTAAGGTCAGAATTAAATAAAGCCCATTATACATCGGATTATGTACAAAATTAAGCAAAGTATTGCAGGTACAAAGTTGACTCCACAATTTGTCAGAGTAGATATATAAAACACTCTGAAATATCTATAGCACCTACATACATGTATGTCACAAAGATCGAATGAAACCTCTTGCATTCCTAACAGCCCTGTATCAGGTTACAGAGAACCGATACGTTGGTATCGTGCTCCCTTTTGCGTATTTCATCAAAAGCCGCGTCCAGACCGGCTGAGCGCGGCTCGCGAGTCCCGCTCGCGAGCCAATAGTTCGGCCGGTGTGGACGGCGCTCGGGCTTCCTCGGGCACACGTTGGCTCGGCCGAACGCCGCTCGGCCCCGAGCCATGCGTTGTCGGTTTTTGCCGATGCTCAAAGGCGGCTCAGTCTGAGCTGCTCGCCCGGTGTGGACGGACGTAACGACACTCGCGAGCCAGTGAATCAAAAATGGATAAAGAAGACAGTATTCGCTTAATACAACTTTACGGAAGCTTCAAAATGTTATAGGATTCAAAAGATCCAGATCATTTAAATAAAAGCAAGCGAGTAGATTGCTGGAGAAAGATCCGTAGCAGATAATAATACGTGGTTTTCCATCGTTATACGGAGAGAAACTGAATGCTCAAACCGGCTCACCTTGGCTTGCGAGCCCGGCTCGGAACTTTTCACAAATTAACTCGGGTGCCACGGCTCGCGAGCAGGAAGTCTGAGCGCGGCTCGCGAGCGGCGCTCAGCCGGTCTGGACGCGGCTAATCATGAAACGTCGAACGCTAAACATCGACAGACATACAGCTATGAATAAATTTCTGCATACTAGAATAGATATTTCCACGACACGTCTCAGTACCATCCGTACCTAGTTAATATATCACCCGTTCGCACACTCCGTTTTTGTTCTACATTCTTGATGCGTAAATCTAAGGTACAGAACACTTTACCGTCGTCTGTTTTTCCTAAAGAGTACAATCCGGGTATTAAGATTAGAGAAAATAGGTTTCTTCTAGATCTTCGTTGTTCATCATAGACCATATCATCGTTTACGTTCAGGTGAGATTGTGGTAAAACGAAGATCTATCCAGCTTAACAAAGAACAAAAATCGAAGTAAACTCAAACACTGACATAACTATTTTTCAAGTACGGCATTAGTGTATGTTTAAATAAGCTAGTGGCAGCACTGGTGTAGGGATTTTAAGAACAAATGACGATCTTACATTTCATCATCATCATCGTCCACAGCCTGACTTCACCCATTGTTGGGTATAGGCCTCCCCAAGTTTGTGCCTTCCACCACGATCCTGCGCTAGTCTCACCCACTGACGGCCCACAACCTTTACGATGTCCACCCATCTCGCCACTATTCAGTCACTGTCCTGTTCCATCTATCATCACCACGTCTAGCCAAGTGTCCCGCCCAACACCATTTGAGCTCCATAACTCGAATAGCTCCATAATCTTACATTTATTCACCTATAAATGTCGTCAAGCCAGATCGTCGTTGTAGGCGAGTCCGACATCCTTTCATTCTTTTTACGTTCGTGCTACAGAGTACGGAAAAGCTTAGCCAATAACATGAATAGCGGTCATCCATATAAGTAAATAATGCACGGAACGTTGCATAATCTATCTAATCACTTATCTCAGCAAGCATTTACAATAAGTGTATATTGTAAAGCCGAGTGCTGCAATTAGAGACGGCATCAACAAAGAATAGACATCAGTGTCTAATACAAATCAATTAACAAACGTATATCACAGATAGGTTAAAACTTCCTTTCCGCTCTTTGGCCAAGTCGGATAAGCTAACGCATGTAATGGGACCGACAGTATATACATATAACATACTACCCTGTACTGTAACTGAGGCAACCAGTTACAATACATTTAAACTCAAACTGAAACACTGGGTCTTGACCTGACTAACATCTACTATAGTTTATTGAAACAAAATTAATATTGCAATTTCATTGAAATATTTTATATTGACCATTTATGTTGACTTGTGTAATTGTATATTGACAGCCAACGTTATTATTTTATTTCTTTATAAAACTTTTATATTTTCTGCTTATATTTAATACTAGCTCACCAATCCGCAGCTTTGTACGCGTAGTTTTTTAATAAAAACATTACCCTCCTTCTCCGCAGTTGGGTAAAAAGTAGCCTGTGTCACCCGGAGATAGTGTAGCTTCCCAACAGTAAAATATTTTTTTAACTCGCCCAGTAGTTTCGGGGCCTATCCAATACAAACAAACGAACAAACAAATATTTTGTCCTTATAATATTACAAAGTTTTTTGTAGATATTGATATGTTCTTTAATATTGTAGAACATACTTTTGTTCTATCATCAATAGTTTTCGCAGCGCATGCGACGAAATACGTTTTATGGCACTTTTTTTACACCTTGGTTTACGCTACTTAAGTTTTAGTAAGGATCCCTAATATTTTCTAGCAATAAATATAGCTTATGTCACTCAAGGTGAATGTAGCTTTCTAATGATCAAAGAATTGTTTAAATCCGCAGAGTAGTTTTTGAGTTTATTCATTACAAACATACACACAAAAATGCAAATCTTTCCTCTTTATAATATTAATAGTATAGATATGTAACCAGTGTACATTGTGTACCGATACGAGGTACCCTTGAAATTACGACGTGTAATATTCTTACCAAAGAAATGATTATGATCATTATTATTTTGATTAAATTAATACAAAACATGTTTGGAATGTACGGCGCTCATGCATTGCAAATAACATGCAATCGAGCAAGCGACCTGCGCTAGGAACTATTTTTCTTACTTTGAGTTTGCATTCCTAAAAAGACTAAACGCTTAGAAAATATCAATTTTTTCAAATAACTGGCATATAGCGAGATAAAAATATGGAACTATGTGTTATAATTTCTAAAAGATAGTGTAGGTTTAGCTCGTGTTGATAATTTTATTTTTAAAGATGACACCAGAAAATAACCAGCCATAAAATAATAATTTGAAGCCAGAAAATAACTGATTGAGTGACATTTTTAAAATCGTTTTGTATGGAGAAATGAAATATGTAATTTCGAAATAAAATTACTCCAAATAATTTACTGTTTTGGCAATTCGTACCTGCGAATATAACAGTACAGTAAGATCTCTTGTACGTATGTATAATTTTGTCTGATTGTTTCAGATATTCCGACCGATATGTGCATTGAAGAGATAGAGAACGAACTTCCATCTGTGCCACTGACCAGTAAGTACATAATATATCAGAAATCCGTAGAGATTACCCATTCAGCAAGGATTAAAACAAGGATTTCTTTGCTTTTTTTTCTTTCATTTCTCCAACTCCCCGCGGTTTGGGAAACGGAATAAAAAGTCAAAGGTTTTTAGATTTTTTGAAGTGAAACCTTCTTTAGGCGCGTTGAGCATTTTTTGAGATGAGAAAAACCATTGAACTGGCGACACTGTTACCAACACCTGTCACTGACTGTTACTGACACCTCTGTATAAAAGTATCTGTAGTGTAGTCTGCTTTTATTCAAGTTTTGACTTCTGTCGGCACTCCCGGAGTGCCACTTTATTTCATTTTTCATTCTGTAGCCAAATAACGAAAAAAACGGATCCCTTATAATTTCGTCCTGTCTGTTCGTCCGTTTATCACAGCTGCTTAAAGGGTGTTCAAAATGAATATCGTATCGTATAAAATGAGTATCGTAAAACGTGCTCTTACAAAATTATTAACGGCCAAGTCACTCGTTTTTTTTTATTCGCTTACACTTGGCTCTTTATTTCAAGAACCATCTAAATTTCAAGTCGCTAGGACCAGTGGTTCAAGCTGTGTGTTCTTTAAATGTCAGTCAGGACTTTGATTCTTATATTATATAATAGATACGTACATACTCGTACACCGTACTGGCTATTATTATGTACATACATTTAAGTTAATTTGCCTTTCTATGAATGTGTGTCTAATTAGTCAATTACCATCCCAAGATCATTATTTCGGCGCGTTAGTTAGATTAGTCTTCTCCGGCAATTAGGCAAAGAGCTGGAACTTTTTCCCTGAAAACAATCGAAATTTTTTCCGCCAATCACTTAGTATTTATAAATTTACATCAAGTGTACACTGGATTAAAAGGAGATGAGGAGATGCGACAAGATAGGAATTACTTCGACGTGGGTGAATTGATAGGTATCTTGATATATATGTTATAGTCAAACATCGAAGCTCCGGCGCTCCTAGGTTTGGCTAGTCAACCCTCAGGTCTTAGTTAAAGTCCAAACCATTAAATATAAAATAGAATTTCATCAAATTGAGTTTCAGCGTTGGTCTATCTAAATTAGTCTCTTCTAGGATTAGGCAAAAATTCGTTAGTCAAAGTTAGAAAAATGGTTTGGACTTTGGCTAAGACTTTATGTTAGACCTGAGGTTTACCTAGCCAAACCTAGGAGCGCCGGAGCGCGTTCGACGTCTGACTATAGCATATACATTATTTAGTAGGGATAGTCAATTACTAAATTGAGTATACATATCAGTGTATATGTATGTATGTATAAAGTTGAATCCAAATTACTACTGTATTTGAGCCTTGGCCGTTATCGATCAAAGAACAATGCTAATTGATATAGAATTCCGTACCAGGTTGAACCAAAATAAAACTTTGTTTTTAACGTCTACACTTAACATATTACCTCCTAAAAATGTCCTTTTTGTAAACCAAATCTGAGTTTGCAAATTTATATTGCGTTCAACCATGGACGACTCCGTTCAACCGATAACCGGTTGCAACCGGCCTAATAGTCATAGATTAAAATATATACTAATACCATAATAAGGCTAAGCCCAAAAGGTTAATTTTAATTGTAATATTTTTTTCAATTTAGAAGATTTATTTTTATAAACGTTTTAGAACAAATGATAGAAATTTTACAGAGGGAAAATGTCCGTAAGACACTCCGGTCTGAATGCTCTCTCTATTCACGAACCTTGGCTGTATGTACAGTAAGTCTGTCATAGAATTACTGTACAAAGGATTCTATTACTGCAAACAAATGCATTCAGTAATGAATGAACGTGACGTTGGTTCATAATGCCTGAATGTAACTAGTTAAGCTACGTCAGTGCTTAATGGGAAGTAATTCTGCCCTACCTCCTCCTTACCATCTCTCTCACTAATCCGAAGCAACTAGCATATAACAATCGTCATTTGTTAGTTTACGTGAACTCCTGAGCAGTCAGCACAAGCATTAGTATAGAAATAGCTGGTTCATTTACGCATTACGCTAACCTACTATAATACATAGATACAAGAAGCTTCTAGATTTCCTGACTGCCAGAATTTTCGGATAGTACGAGTATAATGAGGTTGGTACCAAAAAGGTTTGGTACAAATTGATGTTTAATTTGTACGCCGGAAATGAGAGGGGACTCGAAATTTTGGGCAAATATAAGTAACAGTTGGAAATAATTCGAATGCAGTCCCGTTAAGCCTTTAAGCTTATTCATTTTCTGGTACCATTTCGAATCCCCTATGTTTAACACCATAGCACAGAATAATTAATTATGATTATGCCAGTAAGTAAGTAAGCAGTACCAGTAAATGTCTGATTACTTCATAAATTAATTGAATGATTCAATAGAAACTGAAGCGTGTAGTAATTGGAATCAAAGCTTACCACAGTATGACGACCAGGTTTAATAGTATTCACCGCAGAGCCTATTCACCATGCATGTTCGCTTTGCAAGACTCAATTATCATTTATCGAGCGTAGCTTTTCAAAGGGTCATTTTAATTATGGAACAAATTGCCTCCAATATTCAATACTCAATCGTTTATTGTGTTTCACCATGTAATAGTAGGTGGTAATTGATAGGTGCGTGATATTATGAGCCCTGTTGAGCACCACAATATTTTCGAGAGAGGAGGACGTCATTCTTCTCGTTAGATTATATTCATTTTAAAAAGAAAACATTCAAAACTAATATATGATATGATGATGATGATTATTATTTTTCCAATAGACATTATTATTTTTTTAACACACTTGCTCGTACAGTGAGCCATAGTACATCGTTATTAGGGCCTTAAACCGAACTATAACACACGCGTGCGTAATAATATAACACACTAGTGAATAATAGAATTATCCCTACAAAGTTAAGTTAGTACCTAACTGCAAATTATATGCGAGTAAACAGAGCATTTTCAATTTAACCGGGCAATACAGTTTTTAACAACAAAGAGGTTTTATGCCGATGAATATCCTATTACATTTGGAATAAATAAATGTATCCTTAATTAAGACGAAAAAACATTTACTATTATCAAATTACTTATAATTCACAATAATTCATTATAATATATTTGCATTTTATCCGTAAAATTATAATTTTGAAGTAGGCTGTATGTTATCAATGAACTTACATTTGGCGCATGCAAATAAAAAAAAAAACTTGCGCGCCATTTCCCATTTTTTTTGTTTGTATCGCATTTGTTGCTGTGTGGTAAATAATTGCAAAAATGTCAAGTTTTAGTACAGAAGGTTAACAATTGATAGATTTAACCTCACCAGAAATACTAAATGCAGCACAAAATGCAAATGAAAGCCTAATACCTGCAAAATCTAGAGCAAAGAACTTAGCTGCTTACGATAGTTTCATACAATGGAAAAGCTACAAAAAAATCCAGTCATTTTCTGAAAATGTGTTTTGTCGTATTTCTCTGAACTAGCCAACACATACAAACCCAGCTCCCTGTGATGCATCTATTCCATGTTAAGAAGCATGGTTAAGCTCAAACATTGTGTTGATATCAAAACGTACTCTAACCCACAACCATGTACATCTCGTAGCATGAGTTATTTGGTGTCTTCTCATTACAGTAATTTGTATGATTTACCTTTGTCGCCGACATTTACACAAGAACTCAATGAAGATACTAAAGAAGTGGCAAGTACCAATGTAAGACAAACAGTGAAATAGTATAATGAGCAACTTAGCTCACTTGTATCATAATATACTATTACCCGCTAGCTTGACATACCTTTGTTCTTCTGCTGTATTATTTGACATATGCCGCATAAACTAATTTAAATTTAAATTAATTGACATGTTTAATTCTATGTTTAATTGTAGTACTTTTTGAAAAGGCGAAAACCCAACTTGCAGTGCCCTTACAGGGTATATGTACTTACTCCTAAGCTACTTACTACCTAAGCTAAAAAATGTATATGTACATGTAAACAGAATAAATTAATATGAATAAGTTATCAGTCTCATTTTTGAACGCGTCGTAGTTTGTTAAATATTTTGATTGAGATTACATAAGGACTTGAAGAGTGTAGTTTGAGCCTCATACTATATATATTCGCATGGTAGTCATCCTCGGTTTTCTTTCTCAGTACGCAGTGCCATGACGATACAAAGAGTCAGAGGCAAGACCAAAAATATTTTTGATACATGCCCACTTTTGCAGGTTGCAAACCCATCACCGCTTACTAACTGACCGACGGCACATGCTTTCAAATTTTTCGTACTAAGGTTTGCGGTTTTCTCACCATGTTTACCAACACCATTTTAAACCAGTGTAAATGCACACATATTTCTGTCTAAAAGAAAATTCTATTGATGCACAGCTGGGATTCGAATACACAAGTGCCAAATTGAAAGTCTGGGTTCATCCCATTGGGCCACACCACTTCTTTTTTTATTACCATTTAAAATGATAAAATAAATTTATGATCGAGTATGCGATAGGTACTTTCAAACGTAATTATCGCATAAAATGTGTCAATTAGCGATCTTTCTATGTAAGAATCATTAAAAAGTAGAAAAGTATTTTTCTATTCATTTGGGAAATCTAGTTAAACTACCAATTTATTGAAACAGTTTCAATCAGGTTTTATTGAAACAAGATTCCTGCAAAATACATCTGTGTTTGTAGGTATAGTAAGTTTTAACGTTAGTACATGCTAACGTTTATCTGAGTGCAGTGAAAACTGGAAACGTTTCCTTATAAAGTGATATGAAAACGGTAACTTTCCAGGTTCAATGCTTGTTTTCCAAAATACTCTTATGATTTTCAGCAGCAAGCTTTTCATGAGATTTGAGTCATAAAAGCTGTGTGTTTCATACTAATGCCTTCCTTAATAACGTCCCGGCACGTACAATGTGCGCCACAGTCATTAGCAGATTACATATAGATAGCTAATACTATATACGCAGACTGTGACTGCCGTATTCAACAACGTGAGAAATTAATGAAAATCTTACCGGGCAGGCTTAACACGGGTCTACCTTAGCCCGGCTTGCACAACGATCGCTAAAAATATTCAACGACTAAACATGTTTAAGTTTGACGTATTTGTATGATTTGACAACTCTGAATCATATTTAGCCCCTAAATATATTCAGGCATCGTTGCGCAAGTCAAGTAAAAATAATGTGATGGCCACTGACATGATGTCAGTGGCCAAAGGCGAGAGTTATATTATCATGACGTCGGATCTGGATCTTCATCAGATCTTCATTGAATTGTTGACCTCACCTTGCGATACACCCTTTTTAATAAAAAAATTCTATCGATTCATATTTGATCGAGATCTGGGGCATCCAATTGAAACCATTTGAGATGATCACAAAGATTCATTCCCTGTAATATTTTTCGACTAAATAGTACAAAATATATCTTAATATACAATTCGCAACCACAAATTGAAACGCAATATCGCTTCAAAAAAACAGCGCACGTACATGACTGAAGAAATGGTGGATTCGGTTTGCGTTGTGGAACAATCTACATCTATTGGTTTCGAGTTTGGATGCTGTGTTACTATGTTTACTCATAGTTCGCGGTACCCACAATTATCCCTAAAAATTCATTAATTAAAAGTATTTAATCACTCATGCTCTGAAAGTTGGTCAGTGTTAGCTCGATAATGCGTAATACGATTTACATCTCTAGGGACGTAAGTGAATTTGAAAATAAAATGAGGCTCATTGCATTCATAATACACTAAAATGAAATACAACCTCCAAAACAAATTCTTATTTATAAATAAAAAAGGCCGTATTAGTGAGAAAAAGCAATAGATACCGAGAACGCAACTTTTATTTTTAGCAAAAATCTGTTAATACAGTCATGAGTGATACTCGGTCGTAAGCGATCAACAGCACCCGAGCATGCTGTCGCGATCTCGAGAGATCGCTTACGCCCCTCGTATAACAATTTACTATTTCTTGACACCGTCGAGACATAAATATCTGAAGGATAAAACGGTTGGAAGGACTTGGATTATGAAGGGAGACCGTCGCTCAACAGTAATAGGTTTGCTTTTAACTATAACCATGATTAAAAGAATCTTAGTCTGGGCTCAGGACTATGTTTGTACTGTTGGGTATATTCTTATTATGTCTTATTTAGCTTGCAATGTTTGTTGGTTGGTTTAGGTCAAATCTTGCGAGCTGAATTAGAACCACTGCCTCTTAACTTACGGAGTTGAAATTTGACATGTTGGTTTAGTTCCGATGACAATGCATTCTTATGGTAAGCATGACCTGATTCTACACCCTTGATTGGTTCCAGACGAAGTAACACCTCGAAGGTCAGCAATACAAACACGAAAATTTGTAAACGCATTGAATACATGTAACTGTGGTGACAATTCAATAATATACTATGGAGGTGGTTTCATACTGTGTTGACAATGTTATTTTTAACATAAAAGTTGATCTCTCCATGAAAATGAAAAATGAAAATATTTTATTATTACTACAAAAAACACAGTATCTAAACATTTTAATATATAATTTACAGGCTAAATTATAACTAGGTATATACAAGTAATAGATGCATGAATTTTGCAGACAACATTTATATCTATTTACAGTATTATCTATCGAGTTCCTCACTAGGCGTAGCCTGCATCGAGGAAACCAAAGCTCGGAAAGTCGGAACATAAAGTCTACAAGTTGATCGATTGACAGATTCAATTAGGTTCTTTTTATATGTTAGGTTAGGCTATATTAGAATTGGTTAATACTATATATATCTCATATCTTATCTCATTTATATCTCAACTAGCGTGTTAATTAAACAGTAGGTGATTTCCAACGCTATAGTGAATAAGGCAGCGCTTTCAATCTCTCATTTGCAGCATTGTCCACCTATTATGCTCCGCTCCACTTACATTCAGCTGCAGTATTATTACCACTTTCTCGGAACTGAATTTTATGGGAAATCTGCAGATTGGTCTAGTTCAGATAGAGATTTCCAAACTATGACATATTTTCTACAGATTTCGTTTCGGTGACAACAGACCGTATTAGTTTTCATCGTGATATTCACATTTTATATAATTTTTAGCACATCAATTTTTATTTTGGACAGAAAACTCAACATTTTATTTTATAACATAAGAATGTTAAGGACCAAACCGTTGACCATGACACGTTATGAAATGTTAGATAGATATATTTTTTTTTCTCTCTAGTCCTTTTGTGTGTGCGTATCTCTATCCTTAAAGGATTACTGGAAGAAAACTCTTGTCAAGGTTAAGGTCATTGTGCATGCCCTCCTTGTTCGTTTTTATGTCTGTAATATATTTATGTACAATCTTCTTTCTTTACATAGTATAAAATGAATTCGCTTCTGCTGTCTGTTCGCTTAGATCTTAAACTACTCAACAGATTTTAATGCAGTTTTCAGCAATAAATCGAGTAATTCAAGAGGAAGGTTTATGTGTATAATACATACATATGATAGTACACAAAAGCCAAAAAATATATTTTGTGTGCTTAAATCGCAAACGCTGGCTAAACCTTACGAGATAGATCAATTTAATGTACACACGGCTACACATCCAGCATTCCAGTAAGTCACATAGCATTTCCAGCATTTCATAGCATTCAGCAGTACATAGCATTTTCCATATACAGCATTTCCAGTATAAGCTGACCTCGCATTGTGTAGGGTTTTTGTAGAATGAGAGATTAGCTTATACTGGAATGTATAGCTTGATGTATAGCCGTGTGTACTACGGAATTGTATACTTAACTTAAAAAGATCGATTACCAGAATGCGCAGGAGGGTAATGTTTTACGAAAAAACGTGTGCGCAGCCGCGGGCGAGTCAGCTAGTTAAATATAAAGGAAAAAAGGAGAGGAACGTCTCAACAAATTGAGATCACAAAATAATACAGAAGGTCAGCTTAGTACAACGAGCGATAATAAGCAAACATAGACGCGGGTGTACTACGATCTCGGATCTCGAGTGCCGCGCTTTGGCGAGACGTAAATAATGTTTTTGCGACATAATTTGTTAGCTGGTTGCGAGTGAATTTAGTTGTGTTCATTTGGTTTTAAAATGAGACATTGAATAAACTTTCTTATCATAATTAATAGCGTATTTGGTTGTAGAATAACTTAGATTATTGTAGTTGCTAGCCTTAGCGCTACTACGCTCCGACGTAGGTAATTAAAATCAAGATCGCCCCGAGCTGGCCTTCTGTGCCTAATTATTTCCTGGTGATATTCATCCCACGCGTTGGTAATATTTTTTAAATGTCAATTATTTTGTGTAGGTGAGGAAAGCGACAATGGAGACAATGATGGAAGATTGTCTGCTGAGAACTCCCCATTGCGTCAGCGAAGAGGCGGTATCCTCAAGGGGGGACGCCTCTGGAAGTCGTTGGAAAAGGAAAACGAAAAAGAAATAGAGCAGGTGAGTTTTTACGTACCTACCTAGTTAGATGGATACTGCTCCGCAAGTTAAACAAAATGGGATAGTATTTGCACTAAAAACGCAATATTTACAATGATGTGTGAGCTTTAGAGTATCCTGGTATTTCGACGCAGTTTGGTACAAATAAAATATTGATGCAATACAAAAAAAAAGTAATAAAATGGATAGTTTTGGAACTATGTTTATTTCAAAAAACGAGTTATTTATAACTACGATACGTTGATGAGTTTGCAACCTGCCACGTGAATGCTTGACTTATAATCCAAAAATTAGGCATGTATTAAATGCAATGTTTGGACTTGCCTTTGACTACTCTATTTGGGATATCTTCACAGTTCTGCGTACTGATTAAGATATCCGAGGATGTTCATAATGTGAATTAATATAGTCGCGAACTATATTATTTATTAATATTTTATTTAAAACTAGCTGTCCGTTACGTTTTCACGATTTGGCCGATTTCAGTGAAATTTATCATATATAGGTACATCTGTACTAATATTATAAAGAGGAAAGATTTGATTGATTGTTTGTTTGTATTGAATAGGCTCCGAAACTACTGGACCGATTTAAAAAATCCTTTCACTGTTGGAAAGCTACACTATTCCTGTGTGACATGGGCTACTTTTTACCTAACTGCACAGAAGGAATGTTTTTATTAAAAAACTACGCGTGCGAAGCTGCAGATTGGTCAGCTAGTATATTATAATTGGGATTGAGACGTTGATACTTTTTACCCGACTGCGCAGAAGGAGGGTGTTGTTTTTATTGACATAACACGCGTACGAAGCCGATGGCGGATCAGCTACAATCTTAATAAAATAATTATATAAACATCCATAGACTCGCAATCTCTTGGTCTGTCAAGATGCAAACTGACAGGGATGTACCTATAGTTGTTACATTCCTGTCAGTATGTTAATTCAGTTTAACATAGTTTTATGATTATAATTGTTAAATAGATATATAAATATAATGTGGGCATATTATGTTATGTTGCTAGTATAATCTTAAATATATTATATACTAATAAAAACTGTTATAATATGTACCTAACTATAATCTACGTACATAGATATTGCTGTAAATGTGTGTGCTATTATGTTTCCAAAAAGAGATCGAATTAGGAAAAAAAAGTACATAAGTATTCTATCAGTTATCTGGTTCCCATAATACAAGCTCTGCTTAGTTTGGGGCTAGATAGCGTTGTGTGAATTGTCCAGCAATATTTATTATTATTAATTCACGTGTTATGATGAAGTGACCGGAAAATTTTGCATGATTGTGGTTTAATTAGTGGCATCAATGCATTCATGCAATTTTTAGCTAGTACAATATTATTGTATGATGTATGAACAAATGCAAAGTTCAAAGTAGTTGCAATTGAAACCACATTGTGAATATATTTCCTCCCGTCATTAAACAACCACCCTTTAGAGAGAGCGCTCACGAAAGCGAGTCTAGACTCGGATTTACCTCAGTGGGAGTAATGTCAACTCACCCGCCGCAAACAGAGGCGCTGCAAATAGTGTCAACCACACGCTACACACATTTTCAGACGCGAAACACAGCTCGGTTAGTTCTGCACTATTTTTTTATTATTTTTTTAATCAATTATAAGCTAGCGTTTCACCACGCGTTTTTGACCGAGCGAGCCGATCAGTTTCGAGAATGGTCAAACAATTCTTTTTTCCGTCTGCCATTCTATCTGTTCTCGCCTGTAGGACGCATTTTTCAACTGATTTGGACGAAAATTGGCAAAATTTTCTTAATAATTAAAATTTTTAGTCAATTGCGATTTTTGATTGGGGAAAAATAAGTGTGAAATGGCCGGAATATGGCCGGATTTCAATTTTAAATAATCTAAGCCAGGGTAAAGGGGAATGCATCGGTTCTAAGGGCTCGCGAGGTCTACTGTTCTCACGGAACCACTAGCTTATTATGCGTACTAGAAATAAATAATGCTGGTCGTTTCACACAGCCTCTTACCAAGCAATACGTGTACTATGGGAATCAGTTATCTGTTAGATTTGTTTTGTTTTTTTTTCATTTATAGGCTAGCGTTTGACTACGATCTCGCCTGAATTTGTTAGAATACTTATACAGGTTGTCCCAGAATTAGTATATTATCCCGAGAGGGAGAGGGGGAATTCTCGACACGTACTTTTGTGATTTCAATGATTTTAATTAAATAATTCAAAATGATACACCAAAATGGTTTCTGTTTATCAGCGGTTTTAGATCAAATACCATTACGTTTGTAAAAGGTAAGTTCTTAGAAGTCGCAGTCTTAAAAACAGCTTATTAAAGCATAACTATAAATTTCAAGAAATGTATCCTTAAGAACTAAATGTTTAAATTATAATTTTTATTCTATGCAAAGATGCTAATTTTCTTGGTCGAAGTCACCCTGTTCAGGCTTAACATATTAGTTCCGGGATATCCTGTATATATATTTTATTTTTAATTTGGATCACTAACATTTTGGCCCCATTGACAATCAAAAACAAAATATTTTTAATCTATATTTCTGTTTGATTATTTATCTCGCAGCAATAGGTATTTGTGTTGTAAGAATGCGAAAGAGAAAAGCCAAATTTTGGCTTTAACAATAACGATATTATTAATAAAAACCCTTGATTAAGCTCTTTATGAAGAACAACCTCTCGCTCGCGGCTTCACACGCGTTGTTTGTCAATAAAAACATTTCCCTCTTTCACAGTTCGGTAAAAAGTCACCCATATCACAATACCGGTTTTAGACTATATACTAAATTTTATTGAAATCGGTTCAGCCGTTTAGTCATGAAAACGTAACAAGCAGACATACAGAGCGACAGAGTTCCTTTCCAAAATAACATTGTAATACAAATATGATTATTTTTTGGAGTATTCGGGCAAGGCTCTACAGAGGCTTAGTCTTTTTTAACTTCTGCGTAGAATGATGTGCACAGAAATTAGTCGTAAATAACACACGATAATGGACATAAAGAGGGCTAATTTTGTTTTCCTACACTAGTGGTTCACCCCGAACTGAAATCTCGCGAGTCTCCGATAAAAACATAAATATTATTTGTACTCAGATAGATCTAGCTTGATTGAGTCTTGTTTATAAAAATCTGAGATTTTGGTTTAAATAAAACGATATCCTAATCTTTACATAGTATAAAATGAAGTCGCCTCCGCTGTCGGTTCACTTAGATCTTTTAAACTACTCAACGGATTTTAATGCAGCTTTCAGCAATAGATAGAGTGATACAAAAATAAGGTTTATTTGTATAATACATACATAGTAACTGCGAAAGTAACTGTTTGTTTGTTAGTTTGTTTGTTACATTGTCATAACTAAAAGGCTCAACAGATAGTAATGAAATTTGGCAAGGAGATAGATTATATCCTGAGGAAGGACATAGGTTACTTTTTACTCGAGTGCGCAAAAGGAGGACGTTTTTATTGAAGTACCACGCATGCGAAGCTGCGGGCGGGTCAGCTAGTCCTACTAATATTATAAACGCGAAAGTTTGTATGTATGGACGTATGGATGTTTGTTACTCTTTCACGCCGGAACGGCTGAACCGATTGCGATGAAATTTGGTATCTACGTAGATCATAACCTGGATTAACACATGGGGTACTTTTTATTGGAAAACCACGCGTGCAAAGCCGCTGGAAACAGCTAGTAATACATAAATCGTGAATCGCTTTAATCTCTCGAAGAGATTCATAACAAAGACGACATCATTTCCATAACTGGGAAAGCTTAGGCCGTATACAATAGCGTTCAAACTATTGAGGACGTGCTCCGAACAGATAATCCTACAATTTTCGAAAGAGTATTGTTTCTCGATCTATCTAAAGTATTGCGATTACAACACGTTTTTGTGTCGTCATATCATCATCATCATCATCATATCAGCCGTAGGACGTCCACTGCTGGACAAAGGCCTCCCTCATTGATCTCCAGGAACTGCGGTTGGAAGCGGCCTGCATCCAACGCCGACCTGCGGTTCTTACCAAGTCGTCTGTCCATCTTGTGGGTGGACGTCCTACGCTGCGCTTGCCGGTCCGTGGCCTCCACTCGAGAACCTTTCGGCCCCATCGGCCATCTGTTCTGCGCGCTATATGGCCTGCCCATTGCCACTTCAACGTGCTAATCCGTCGGGCTATGTCGGTGACTTGAGTTCTCCTACGTACATATCTCCTCATTTCTGATTCGATCCCGTAGAGAAACCCCGAGCATAGCCCTCTCCATAGCTCGTTGAGCGACTCTGAGCTTATTCATAAGGCCAATAGTGAAGGACCACGTCTCGGTTCCATATGTCATCACTGGTAACACACACTGATTGTAGACTTTCGTCTTAAGGCACTGAGGTATGTTGGACGAAAAGACGTTGCGAAGTTTCCCAAACGCTGCCCATCCGAGTTGGATTCGACGATTGACCTCTTTCTCGAAGTTGGACCTACCTAATTGGACTGTTTGTCCTAGGTATACATACGCGTCGACAACTTCAATAGCCGAGTCCTCAACCATAACTGGGGCAGGGACGACATGGACATTTGACATGATTTTCGTCTTGTCCATGTTCATTTTAAGTCCTACCCGTTGGGAGACTCGATTGAGGCCTTCGAGCATCAAGTCGTCATATCAAATCAAATTAAATGTTTTTATTCATTAAAATCACAAGGATCACTTTGAAAAGTCAATTTTTCTGCATGTTTCTTTGCGACTAAGCCAAGAAAGAAAGACAACAAGGCTGGTTGTTCTTTTTAGTGATCCTTTTAGAATACATAACAATAAAGAAAACAAATTACGTCTACATTGTAACACTTTTGAACGAGTTGGAGCAATTTGAATCCCAAGCTTCTCTATCAGCTGTATACTCCGATATGTTATACTAGGCATTTTTACAACGATGTTGTTTTATGTTAATAAATATGTCAATTATAAATTTTCGTACATCACTTGGGAGTTTGTTATAAAAGCGTACACCTTGCCCTTTAAACGATTTACTAACTTTTATCGCTTGTCGCTATTTGTGAAATAGTATATAGTAATAAAATAATCGTACCATTAAAGAAGAAAAGTCCGTGAAACTAGATTTAGCACTAAAGCGAAATAGGTAGGCTGTAGAAGCAATTACACTAACTATGTACAAGTAACTAATGGACCCGGACACAAGGATGTTTAGTGAACAATTTGCTTAGTATACTTGAAATCTGTGTAAACATGTGAACGTATGTTCACAAATGTTTAAATGTTCCTTGATTTTGTGTTTTAGGGTTCCGTACCTCAAAAGGTAAAAAAAGGAACCGGTATAAGATGACTCTCTTGTTCGTGTGTCACCACCAATTTTCTCAGGAACGGGTGGACCTAGCAAGTTGAAATTTATACCAGATACTGTGGTCTATATTCCCTATTAGGTTTTTAATAATCAAGGTCCTGTGTCAACACGATAAAAAGATATGGGCCAATTTAGATTTTCGCGAAAACTTGTAGGAAACAAAACTTACCTTAATTTTCAACTTTTTTTATTTTTCGGAATTTTCCCTTTGTAAGACCTTGCTCTAAAACAAAATAGACAATTCTAGGTCTAACGAAAGTACCCTATAGGTTTTGGGTCGAAAACTTATATGGTAGTTCCCGTTGACCTAGAATCACGAAATTTGGCAAAAAGCATGGTATACGTACACACAAATAAAGTAAAAATTCAAATAATAAAAAAGTTGAAAATTAAAGGGTGTCCCCATACATAGTTGACGCCAATTAAGATAGTCCTCTGAGTTGTATGGCCGTTCATACAATTTAGAGGACTAGCTTAATCGGCTCCAACCTCATATAAGGTAAATAAATAAAATTGTGCTATTGAATAAAATAAATATTTAAGGTAGGCTCCCGTACAACAGACATGATTTTATTGCCGTTTTAATAGATAATGGTAGGGTTCCGCTTCGTGAGCGAGTTGGACTCTCACTTGACCGGTTTTTTTATTTTATCGTAGAAAAGCTCCGTCGGCAATCAGTAGTTTGCGAAGCTTCTAAAAGGCCAAGAATAAAGTGCCATTCCCTAGTTTTACAGATCTTATTGTACCCTTGTTTATGCAAATAAATATTTTTTTATTCTTGTGTCTTTGAGCAAGTAGGTGAAATAAAATGACGGTACCTGTTGAAAAAAAGTAAAAACAAATATGCGAACGTAAAACATTCCTTGTGTATGGCGGGCACCAAAGGCCTCGGGCAAAATAGATGGGATGGGTCACACATAGGATTTAGAAGGACACTTTGCATAAAATATCTGTGGCATAGGTCTATGTATATAATGTACGGTAACAGATTGGCATTTAGAGTTTCGAACCACAAAATGGAACCATAAACGGTACCATTAATGGTGCGACTTAGTCCGTCCGTCTGTCAAAGCTAGATTATCCAAACATGAAACTATCGACTAAGAATGTGAATTGAACTGAATTTTGGATCAGTTACGATAGTATATTTATAGCCACTTTTGGCGAACTTACCCTAATACTTACCTAATTTTGAGTTTACCCTAATAAAATAAAATAAAATAAAAATATTTTATTTCAGACAACTAGAGTCCATATCTTAAGACTAACATACACACAATATATATATATATATATATATAACAACAAAGAAGAACAGCTAAATATACAAAAATAAAAAATAGGCACTGGGTGAAAATAGAAAACACCATTTTGTGGTAAGGGTAATAAGGGTAACTCGTGGAAATCGGATTTGACAGGTGTCAAAACAATACCAACGAACAACAGAACCAAATGATATTGGAATATCGTCCTGTCGAAGTCTCAGCGTATTTTTTCAATCTATAGTTATTTATACTTATTGTTATAAGGTAAGATACTAGTTATTTGGTACATGTGATTGATTTTTCAATTTCTCGTGTAGAAGTTTGTAAAAATATAATACGGTATGCAAAATCATAGATGTGAAAACGGGCCTGTGTACGCGTTAGCTAAACTGTCAAGTGGGATATCCCATATCACATCACATTCGTCTGCACATTCCAAAACCGCTAGCGGAAAATTGTTTCTAATAAATTACAAGTATTAACAGCTTTTCCTATCATCCATATCCATCATCATATCCAGGTACCTATATTTAGTTTTTGCAAACCGGCTGCCATTTCTCTAAGAACAAAAAAACAAAATATTGTAGGTATATCACACTTCTATGATAAATGTGAACGTTTGGATGTTTGTTTGTTACTTAGTCATGTCGTAACAGCTGAACCGATTTCGATGAAATTTGGTATATACGTAGATTATAACCTGGTTTACTGTATAGGTTATCTTTTTTTTTCATACATCAGTTCCTATGGGATAAAAATGGGGTGTCAAGTTGCAACAGCGGGTTTAGCTTTCTTTCTATGTTACCTACATATTTAGTAGTGTAACGCGTACGGAATCGCGGGCAACAGCTAGTCTTTTATAAAGCATAGAATTCCATGTGTTTGACTATTGTAGGTAAAGCAAAGAGAATTAAGTAAGTAAGATGAAAATAGAAAATACAATAAATTATAGAATAGAATAATTCTTTATTGTACGCCAGGAATATATAAAAAAACCGGCCAAGTACGATTTAGACTCGCGCACGAAGGGTTCCGTACCATTATCTATAAAAACGGCAAAAAATTCATGTCTGTTGTATGGGAGGTTTTATTCAATAGCACAATTTTATTTATTTACCTTATTTGAGGTTAGTGCCGATAAAGCTAGCCCTCTAAATTGTATGAGCGCCCATACAACTCAGAGTACTATGTTAATTGGCGTCAACTATGTATGTATGGGGTCACGCTTTTATTATTATTTTTTTTTTTTGGAATATGTCCTTTATTTATGCTGTAAGATCTTGCTTTTTGCCAAATTTCGTGATTCTAGGTCAACGGCAACATATAGGTTTTCGATCCAAAACCCACTAGTACTTCCAGTTGACCTAGAATTGTCAATTTTGGTTAAAAGCAAGGTCTTATAACACAAGTAAAGGGAAAATTCCGAAAAATAAAAAAGTTGAAAATAAAGTAAATTTTAGTACTGACAAGTTTTCGCGAAAATTTAAATTTGCCCATTTCCCTTTATTGTGCTGATTTAGGACCTTGATTTGTTATACACCTAATGGGGGCTATAGACCTCAGTAACTGGTATGAATTTCAACTTGCTAGATCCACCCGTTCCTGAGAAAAATTGTTGGTGACACACGGACAGACGGACAGACGGACAAGAGAGTGATCTTATAAGGGTTCCTTTTTTTAACCTTTTGAAGTACGGACTATTAAAAACTAATTTATGCTAAATATAGCACATTCGTCATTTACTCATTTTTTTATTTATAGATAAGAACGGCGATTTCCAATTACACTAATTAATTAATTACAAATTCAATTTACATCAATTAGAATGGACGGCCTTATCGCTGAAAGCGATTTCTTCCATAGAAACATATAGATGTCGATTATTTTTTTTGTTGAATCATATCACTCCCGTCAGGTCGAGCCTGGCCGAAATGGAGAAGAAGTTCGAAGCGTCCATCAATCTCAACATTTGCCGAGGTGCGCATTGCACATGCAATAGCTTCGAGTCAGCGATAATGGAGTCATCGTCACCCCGAGCCCCGCGTCCCATACCCCTCCCGTACCATCACCCGCACCCCGCTCCGCGGAGACGACATCCACACTACCGTGTTATACAGTTGCTGACGCCAGCCGAACTCCCGATAAGCGAAAACTAAATACCGAGAGGGTACCTTATCAAAGTAGCCGAAAAGCCCCTTGCAGTGTGGTACGCCAGGACTATCATAAAGGTCGAGAAGACGAGAAGGGCTTTCTCAAAGGCGGGAAGATGAAATAGCTTCGCCGTTGAAATCACTGTGGCATCGCACCGTTCGGACCAATCAGTACCTTGCGTCCCGCACCACCCGCGACGCTGTTGTACGAGTCCTATAGCCTTATTACCTAAGCCAAATTGCTGTCGCTTCGCTATCGCTAGTCAGGCCATCCCTTTCACACGTGAGGTACGTACTATACGTGTGAAAGAGACGGCCTGACTAGCGATAGCGTCGCGAAAGCAATTTGGCTTAGGTAATAAGGGGGCGGACTACACTTCATCAAACAGGCATCTGATCTAGTGGAGTACACGAAGAAGATGGCCGGTATCGCACTGAGGGTGGAGAAGTTGGAGTTGCCCAACAATGTGAGTTTTAACTCTTTGACGGCTATTATCGCGAAGCGGTGACGGTGGAATTCTGTCCGAAGGGCCGATTTCATGGAAGGCTCGCGGACAACCCCCCTTCCCCCGCTTCCAACTACGTGTAACACGTCGCGAAACAATGTGCCTCATAATTACTGTGTTAGATTTTATTAGTTCTAAGGTATACTATAATGTACATATATGGTTCTGTACTTATTTTTAAGTATGTTGCCTGAAATAAAGCTATTAATATAAATTTATTAATCTTGTTTTACGTTTCTAAGGTCTATTTGTACTAAAAACGGGATATTTAGCATGATTTGTGAGTTTAGTGCCAATAATGTTCGTATATATGATATTTTCAAATGTTATAGAGTAAGAAATCTGTAAACTTTTTAATAAATCCTTTCCTACACTTATTAACGCATCCTTTATATGTATTCTCTCATTCACTCAGCCCTGGCCCTTGATGTTACAGGTAACTGAAGGTTATCCTCTCTATAAACAGCATAATAAAATAAACATAAAAATATTCGCTTGTCAAAAAGTTTTTCCTTCACAGAATGACGATCAAAGATCCATAACTACGGCCAGCGATGAAGATGGTTCAGTTACCCGATCGGTTCGCTTTGTCGAAAGGCAAGATGTGGACTTCGAAGAAATGACAGAGACGAAAGTCGAGGAAATACAGCCATCTGATAGTGACCTCACACCGCAAAATGAAACCAAGAATACTCATAGGTAACATATTTACTTAAACTTATTCCGAAGAAATAAAGTCTAAAATGGGGCTTGGTTAGACTTCGCAATCTTCGAGTGATCGGATTTAGGATCGGTGATTTATTGAAGCGTATAAGTCGGGGCTGGTACCTGTGTCTAACATGTTGATGTTCCTTTGGGGTTTATGTAGATATGTTGGGCAAAGTGATGTTTTCTAATATGGACCGACGGTATGTTTTTATTAATGTTGACAGGCATAATCAGGATTTGACCAAACAAAAAGGTGTAAGAAATTTTTGCTTACAAAATTCAGCTTAGAATTTTGTTATTAAACGGTTGTCTGGTTTTTATAAAATGTGTTCTACCAGCGAAGTTGTAAGTCAGTTGACATCAGTTTTTTTTAGTTTAATGTGGTTGTGAAATATTGTAGATTAACAAATAGAATATCGGAACACCGACCTAACCTTGTAATTTTTCTAACCGAGACGCGGCGTCGCATCGTCAGCGCGGCGTCCGAGACGGCTGCAAAATGTCAACAAGTTTGAGTAGTCTCACGGTACAAAGTGGACATTTATGAAAATAAAATTGATAGGAATTTATCTTTATTACAGGTTCGACCTAGTTTAATTGTTAGGGATTGTGTCCCTATGTCATATTGTAAAATTAACTATGTAAGTACCTACCGACCTGTGAAAATGATGTTTTTACAAAGATACTTCTTGAAATTCTTCTGTATTCAATTTCTGATAAATAAATGATTTATAACAAATAAACAACAAAACAATAGGCAGAAATAGAAATCGAGGAGTTGACACGTCTATATTCTTCGGTTTATTGGGCAGTTTAATCTCGTTTAATCTTGCCTAAACGTATTTAGTGGCTAAATATTTTTTTTAAATATGTTTAAGGAGTTGTCAAATCATATAAGTCAAACTTAAACATGTTTCGTCGCTAAATACGTTTAGGAATCGTACTGCAAGATGGGCTAAGAAAACGCTGTGACGTCAAAGATATTTACGAATTCGAAGTCAGCTACATCAATATTTCAGATTCAATGCGACGTCGGCTAGAGCAGAAAATATATTATTATTATAAATACGGGATTTATCACGTACCGTCTTATCGGTGTTTCGACCGACAATGTTTCGGTTCAATTCGTGAACCTTCATCAGGGTGAGTGCGATCCGCTCCGAATAACGTCTCGCCTCGCACTGCGCGCCGCTGCTCTCTGCGCGCGAGTGGACGGGCGGGGTGGTGGGGATTGGGTCAACGAAAGCACAGTGCGTTGACCCGCTGTGTCATCATCATTATCATCACTGCTGCTCTCTTCTGTAGTTCTTGGTACAGGCAAACACACAACACTAACTATGTCTCTACCAGGTTCACTCACTCTTCTGTCACTTGCATCATGAAGACATGGCCTTCAGGCCGGCGGTAGAACCCATCCTCTATCCCTGTTAAAGTTCGGCACACGACTTATTTCTATCGCCTCTCGGATCTTGCGAGGAACGAAGAACTTCTCTCTCGCTAAAACCCGGGCCTTGTCGAAACGTATGTAGTGCGTCGAATCAGAATCTAGGGAATGTTCCGCCACTGCAGAACTGTTTGAGTCAACATTCTTCATTGCACGTATGTGTTCAGTCAACCTAGTAGATACGTTACGCTTTGTTTCACCAATGTAGCATTTACCGCAGTCACACGGTATCATATATATGCCAGGGACACCCAGAGGGTCTCTGTCCTTCGGCAAACGCAGCAGCTGTCTCAATTGTGTTTGAGGACGGAATATCGTATTGATGCTGTACTTATGGCGTAACAAGTTTTCGATCTTATCCGTTAATCCTTTCACAAAAGGTAAGTACGCTACTGCTCTATTTACCGTTGTTATGCGTGATCTTGTGGATGTGTCCGCAATTCGACCGCTCTGTCTCCACCCGTAGCCGTTTTGTTCCAGCACTCCTTTTATGTGTGAGAGCTCGCGGTTCACGTACTGAGAGGCACATAGCCTTAGTGCTCTATTAATCAGAGTACGCGGTACCGAGGCTAAGTGAGCTGGATGGTGGTGCGAGTCAGCTCTAAGATACCGGTCTGTGTGTGTTGGCTTACGGTATACTGTATGTGTAAGTCGTCCTGTCTGTTCTCGTATAACCAACACGTCCAAGAACGGTAGGCATTCATCTTTTTCCAGCTCTACCGTGAAGGATATCTTAGGATGTTTACAATTTAGATAGCTAAGTAAGGTTTCTATGCTATCTCTTCGTACTATTGCGAACACATCATCTACATACCGCCACCAGTATCTCGGTCTACAGGGTATGCTATCTACAGTAACCACTTGTTAATAGATACTCAATTACCTTCATGCATCCGATAGGTGTTGATGAACCTTGTAACAGCTCTTGTATAATGGTTATTGTGTCCGCTATCGGTACATTGGTAAACAGTGACGCTACATCGAAACTCACCATACACTCATCTTCATGTACTACTATTCCTTCCAAGAGTTGAGTAAAGTGCGTCGAGTCTTTCACGTAGCTAAATGTCTTTCCTGTGAAAGGAAATAGTAAATCCGCCATGTAACGTGCTGTTTTGTATGTAGGTGAGTCTATCTGACTGACGATAGGGCGAAGTGGCCAATTGGGCTTGTGGATCTTGGGCAGGCCATAGATTTTAGGTGGAGTTGGGTTGATGGGTCTTAAATGTCCATAGAGTTCGTCGGGCAACTTAAGTAACAACTCTCTTATCTTCGTAGTTACTCTAGATGTGGGATTGTAGTTGACCAGTTTATACGTCAAATCATCACTAAGGAGCACATCTAGTTTCTGTTCATACGCAGCTGTGTCCACAACTACTGTCGCATTGCCTTTGTCCGCTGGTAATACTAGAAGACTTGTGTTATTACGTAAGTTCTTCAAGGCGTTCATTTCTGACTTACTAATATTAGCTTTAGGCAGAATAGACTTACGCGCCATTGATGCAACGTCTTGTCGTAAACACTCAGCGTTATGTGAAGGGATCTTATTCTGCACAATCACGTTCTCAATGCTGGTAATAATGGCTTCTATGGGTACTTTTAGTGGTGTAGGTGCAAAGTTCAAACCCTTCGATAGCACTAATTTCATATCTTCAGTGATCGTTTGAGAAGACAAATTAACCACTCTTCTATCGTTCGCACTTAGACAACCCATGGGTGACTGCTCAGCATTACCAGTAAGGCGCTTTAGTTTTGATTCGTGAGTTCTGGATGTTATATTACTCACGAGTTCTGATCTGCTGAATGTCATAGAAACATTCAACGATGTTGTTCGTTTCTCAAACGATCACTGAAGATATGAAATTAGTGCTATCGAAGGGTTTGAACTTTGCACCTACATCTGTCTCTAAAATCTCATTCTAATCGTATGTTACCAACAGATTGGACACACCACTGATACTGACGATCAACGCGCCTAAAACGAACTCAGCGGTGCAACAGTTATTCAACAGTGGCCGGCCCCCTCCGCCGGCTATCGAGCCGCAGCTTATTACTTCTGAAACTCTCAGGTAAGCTTTACTACAATCTTACATGTCGTTCATGGCCGTAGCCAATTGCTGTCGCGTTGCTATTGCTAGTCAGACCGTCCCTTACACACGTGAGGGATACGCACTGTAGGTGTGAAAGGGACGGCCTTACCGGCGATAGCAGTGCGATAGCATTTGGCCTACGTAATAAGGTTTACATTATTCCAGTACTCAGTGAATAAATGCAGCGCACGACTGGACTGGGTGATAATTTAATCGTCTGCTATAGGTCCATTAAAAATATTAATTCTTTGTAAACTTTGATAATAGGTAAATAAATAAAAAAAACGTTAACTAGATGTGTTAAATTGTATTATTATATATTTATTTTAGAAACAAAAACTTACATAACCTAATGAAAACACTTTAAAAATCCTATACGGGCAAACACAATGACAATGTTTAAAAAAAAAAGAATTTCTCGCATCGGTCCAGGCGTCTTTGAGTAATCGGGTAACATACGAAAAGATTCCGACGAATTGAGAACCTCCTCCTTTTTTATCTCGGTTTAAAAGAAAGCAGTAATAGCACTGAATTGGACTTAGAGAATTTCAGTACCGGTTAAGATTATCCTAAACACACGGATAATGCTGGTTTTTTTTAACTGACTTAATACCGAGGAGGTTCTCTATTGAAATGAAATGAAAAATGATTTATTGGTTTACATAAGAGTAAATACAAAGGTAGCAAGTAGCCAATTTGTTACAAGACACTGGGGTACGAAATATACAAATCTATAACAAATCAATCAAGAAATAAGTACCTAAACTATATAATAACCTAAGTAAGTACTATCAGTATAATGGTAAATAAAATAATAAATAAATAAATGTTGCTGGACATTTCACACAGCGCTATCTAGCCCTAAACTAAGCAAAGCTTGTACTATGGGAACCAGATAACTGATAGAATACTTATATACGTTTTTATTTGTAAATACATACTTATAATATATAGGTATAGAGAAACAACCAGACCCGGAACAAATATCTGTATATCATGCAAACATTTGTTCCGCAGCGGGAATCGAACCCGCTACCTCCTGCATCTCAGCCGGCTATTCGCCCACTGCGCCACGGAGGTCGTCATGGTGCGTCAAAAACCGCACTAGATTTTCTGTATCCCAGTTTATAACGTCTTCCATTGGACAAACGAGGCTGATCATATAGTAATTATCTTGATTAATGTAAGAGACTAATGTTAAGTTCGTTTAAGTTTTGTCGTAAATTTAAATTTAATTTATAAAGCTAGGTATCTGATTTATTATTTTTGGATTGTTAGCAAATCCTCCGTTTCAGGGTATGATAATTTCTAAAGGAGGTTCTCTATTCTACGGATTTTTTTTGTTTTTTTATTTATGTTACCTGATAACTTCTTTGTTTGTTATCCAATTTGAATATTTGTTTTGGCGTTGAGTTCAGAAGAGCTTTAAAGTGGTTTTGTTTAAGTTTCATTGCGGTTTAATTATTTTAAAGGTTATTTCCATAGAGGTCAAACAGGGATGAAATAAAATTGGATTTTGCATCCCAGTGTATGTGGTATTGTTGGAGAGCTCTTTAAAAATGAAGTAGAGATTTTAGTGTGTCCTGAATTTGGTTTTATTTTTCTTAAAAGTACTTATTATTTTATTTTTCATTTAAAAAACAAATGGTCCACCTTATAAATGTGCTCACCGTCGCCTATATCAAAGCATTTGCCCGTAAGTCACGCACCTTAGGAACATGCCCTAGTACGCACTGCCCTGTGTCCATATCTATCCAGATGTAAACACTGTTATTTCACTGGCACTCATACCCTTTAAACCGAAACACTGCAATACTGCTTGGTGGCAGAAATAGTTATGATGGTATTTCTTCCCCGGGCAAGCCTTTTCAGATGAACTCTACTAATTTATTCGAACATGGACTGGAATGCTACTGGGTTAATGAAAACAGGGTTCAATTAAAGTTTGCGTACCGTATCCTTCATAATCTATTAAATAAATAATAAATGTTGCTGGACATTTTACGCAGCGCCATCTAGCCCCAAACTATGCAAATCTTATATTATGGGAACCAGATAACTGATATAATACTTATATACATTTTTTTCGCAAATACATTCTTATAATACATAGAGAAACAACTAGATCCGGAACAAATATATGTAGATCATGTAAACTTTTATTCCGCGGTGGGAATCGAGCCCGCAATCTCTTGCATCTCAGCCGGCTGTTTGCTTAGACAACCTCCGTTGCACCACCGTGCAACGGAGGTCGATTGAAACAGTTTTTTACATATTTCAATTGAATTACAATAAAACGTCATGGTAACCTTCTAAGTGGCATAACCCTGGCTAAAGACTCAAACTTGCAAATTTCAATGCCGTATGATAAGAGCAAGTGATTCTAATTCAGCTCACAAAATTTGACCTAAAGCAACTAACTAACAAACATTGCAAGCTAAATAAAAGCTTGTAATAAAGACAAAGCAACGCTTCTTTTTCTTTCGTGTCGATATCTCAAGACTATAGCCATTTTGACAGCGCTTATAACGTGGCGTTAGTACACACAGCTACAGATCAAGCTATAATATTCCAGTATAAGCTGAGCTCGCATTGTGTAGGCTTTTCATAGAATGAGAGGTCAGCTTATACTGGAATCGTATAGCTTGAGGTGTAGCCGTGTGTACGCGTCGCTATGACGCCTTGACGCGCGCTAGGTACGAGTTCATTTTGACGAAGCCAATATCACGATTGTCTCTTTCTCCAAACAAAACAAGATCTGAACACCACAAACAAGAATGTTGTTATATTCAAAAACCCAGCAAATAATATGAAATGAGTAGCTGGATATAAAGTTTTCAATGGTCTTCAAACGCAATATTTCGTTCACTTCTGATGGTATATTTAATGTGTTAATTTTTTCAAAGAACGATATTATTGCAGCCCCAAATGCAGCATAATACGAGGTTACGATGTTCCACAAAAGCCGAGGTTGTAATTAAATAAACTTAATTCTTTTTGTTAAAAGATAAGATTTGTAAATATCTGTGTTAGTAATAAACGAAGCATAAACGTAGAACGACACAAAATGTCTTTGTGTAATCTGTCTACCAATGTGTATAGAGAGTGTTTTTCCGTCGCATTGTGTTTGTCTGAAGCTCTACTAACTAACCAGAATTCTACACCTGACACAATTACCTATATTTGGTACTTCGCAACATCTCTAGCTTTCAAACTACCAATTTTGTATTTAACAATACATAACTGCATTTTTTATTGTAATTTTAAATCATTCTTAACAATAATAACAAAAATGTCTTGTGTGCGTATGTATGTATTTCAATGTAGTGTAAATGACGAATATTACGCTTATGGCTTCTCCAGTTCTGGATAATCAAAGAACAATCGGAATGTTTGGCTTTGCCTCTGACTATCTAGTGGGATGGTTTTTAGGTGACTGTGGGATTCTAGAATGTTCATCATGATTATTAATAAAGTAGTGAGCTTATTAATTTCCAAAATATTATTATTCAATCATTCTGTAAGATGGCAGCTTCTTACACAGGTATTTGTATTATATCCATTTATTTCAGATCAATAATCCATTATAATTATATTACAAACAAAATAAATTAATATTAAAAATATTATAACAGCAATATAAATTAACAATTTTATATTAAAATTCAAATAATGAATTAAATATAATTAGAAATTAGAAAAATAAAGTATGAGTATTAAAGGTAAAGTAAGATGTCACAAGAATTCAAAAAAAAAGTAGTTATCAGTCCCTGTTGTACCAAAACACGCCGCTTCACATACCTCAAGTGGTCCCTTTTTTGTGGGTTATAGTCAAACTACGAGTATACACTTAAGCTACACGCATATCAAATCACAGTGATGTGGGGTCACTGGTGTACCCTGTGAATTTCGTCAAAGTTCCGTTATTATTATGGCCAATAACTCAAAAACTGCAAAGACTTTACTAATTTTTTTTTTTCATTTTTCTTACCTCACTTGAACCCCAATAGCTCAACAACCCTCCAACATTTTTTGCTTATTTAGTCATACCAAAATTGTGCAAAACCTACATATGTATCAATTTTCACGATGATCGGTTCAACGCTTCGAAAGTTATACTCGGACAAACAAACATACATACATACAACGCCGATTTGCCCAAGTTGATTTGGAGATCTCGCTTCACTCGATCAATACAAATTAAAAAAAAAATCTCAAAACATCTAAAAACTTTTGAAGCAAATCGGTAATTATTTAACAGATATTCATACATTATTTGGAAAAGTTTGTCGTTATCTTTTTCGTTCACATTGAAACTCTCCCGAGCATTTACTCCGCTAACAGGCACTCCGAATGTGTACCTATGCATGTACGTAGAGCCACGTGAGTAAGTTTTCGTATACGTCGTCAACAAAACAGTATCAACATATTTTATGTGCTCAAGTTTCAAGTTTTATAGGAGAGCTAATTAACTTTTATACGATTTGAATGATAAATATTAAAGTTACAGGTGGCTGTGGACGGAATACGAAGCTTAAATGGACTCCATTTAAGTGAAAATTTTGACGAAATTCGCAGAGTACACCAGTGACCCCACAGCACTGTAATTTGATATGCGTGTAGCTTAAGTGTCACAAATATAGTTTGAAATTCATCATGTAAATTTTTACCCCAAAAAAAGTATGTAGTTATATGGTTATTATTTCATGGCACTAGTTTGATAGTCAAAGATTACGAATAATATATTTTTGTTTTTATGGGAGACTCGCGAGATCTGAGTTCGGGGCGAATCACTTGCATATATAAAGCTTTAACTGGAGACAAATATTTTTGAGTTACTATTTTTAATAGAGTTTCATCATCATCATCATCAGCCGGAGACGTCCACTGCTGAACATAGGCCTCCCCCTTAGATCGCCACAACGAGCGGTTAGTAAATAGAGTTTGCTTAGACATATGTAAGTATAAAACGAGTGCACGTCGCGCGTTGAGTGTGTCGTTTTTAGTTGAATGTTAGACGGTAGCAAGTGTAGGAACATTATTTAATATTTAATTGTTTAAACCCGCTCTAGCTCTAGCCGACTACCATACACCACCTCCACTCCACATTCGCCGCACACCACCCTCGCGCCACAGAAACAAAGCGCCGCCACCGAACTGCGGACTGCATTTTTCGTACATTTTATATGAACTCGCCGAACAAAGTTGACGCCAGCAGTTGCTACATACCCCGAGACAATTCTCGCTTCGTGTAGTCGCTTCTTCGGTCGATGGTGAAGAAAAAAGTAAAAAGAGTGGCTATCGCGCGCTTCCGCTACTAATTGGCCGCTTCTAGCTTCATTTGGCGGGCATTTTGTGGCTTTGGTGAAAAGGAGGCTTAAGAGCCAAAAAATATTCAAAATTTCAAAATTTTGTGTTAAAATGTTGTGACATGATAAGTCTGCGGTTTCTTCAATAGTTGAATAAGTTTTTTTGGCCATTGAGCAATAGTCAACAAAATTTGTTAGCTAAAAAAAACTCATCAAGCTCATAACATCATCGACAATTGGGTATCGCGCACCACACGCTTCACGCGATCTTTTCTACCCCATACTTGAAAGATTTGGAATGAGCTACCATCTGAGGTTTTCCCATTAGACTACGACATGGCACGCTTCAAGAGAAATGTAAAGAAGTTTCTACAGTGTAGGGTACATCGACAATACCCCGGGTGTTGCCGGTGTCAATAGGCGACGGTGACCGCTTACCATCAGGTGGGCCGTAAGCCTGTTTCCCCACTAATAACATAAAAAAAACAACAAGCAATAATAAAACTAAAGTGTCTGTCTGTAATTTCGAAACGAATACCAAAATTTATATAAAACCTCTATAACCGTGTTTTGATGATGGTTGTCGGTATGACGGACACAAACGGCCGACGATTGGAGTTGTTAAAAGATTAAACGCATGCCAATCTGAGAATTGCCAAAAAAACTATGTAAACTCAATAAAAATTTACCAACGCTGCCTATTTCATTTAACAAGTGAAATAGCGCTGCAGTGCCCGCTGGCCGGAATATTTCATTGCGTGTTCGACGAGCGACTCAACAACTTCACTTTATATAAACTTCACTTTACCTTCTTTCTAAGTTGGGTATAAAGGTCGCCGCCGGCTTTACTACTTTTCTTCTCAATCCACTTCATTTAATTTGTCAGAGCTCCAGCTTACGATATTACTCAGAAATGCATGTTTTTCCAATCCCGTGCCTTTGAATGAAATGCAGATTATGCAGTTGAACTGTGTAAAGTGCGCCCAACTGTTTTACCAGTAGATCTACTGTTTTTCAATGTTATTCCTGTTTTTTTTTTATAAATGAATATATGATTCAATAATTCGTTTATATAAAATGATATAAAGAATAAGACGCCGTATAAAACTCATGGTCAGAATCATAAAAGCTAAAAATACTATATGGTTCCAGAACAACCTGTAGATTAGATTTAGAGACAAGAGTAGATTTCAGACACGTTGTGTTAGGAAAAATAAAAAAACAGTATTATATTTGACGATAAGCTTTCATTACGTGCACACTATCAACATACCTATATAATATCTCAAGCCAACCAACTCCTGGGGTTCGTCTGGAGATCTACGAAAGGGTTTAAACAGCCTCGTAGCCTGTTGTACCTCTTCTTCGCGTTTGTACGAAGTATTTTAGAATATGGCAGTACGATATGGTCTCCGAACTAGAAGGTTCATAGCACTGATGTGGAGAGAATTCAAAGAAAATGCCTAAGAATGTTAAGTTATCGCCTAGAGTACAACCCGGACGCTCAGATCTAACTTACGAAAAAAGGCTGTCTTTATATAAAGTTCACTCCTTAGATACCCAACGAATTTATTTTATTTTATTAATTTTTTAAAGTTATACATTCTAAAATACCCCAGAGTTGTTGTCGCCAATATCTTTTAGTATTAAATTTAGCATTATTACAGGTCTATATAAACGATGTTTCTTATTACAATCCTTTGTCCAGGATGGCTCGTCAATATAATCAAGTAGTGAAAAATAATATAAAACTTGATATCTTTAGTTCCAAACTGACTAAATTTGTTAAAACTATCAAAGTCATCCTCCATCTTAATAAATATATGTAAAATTTAAATAAATAAATTAAAAAAAAATGTATATAGTAGATTATTAACCAAGGGGATAAAGCAGTGTCTTCTGTCGCGGGTGACGATTTAAATCGCGAGCGTAACGAAGGACTCGAGGTTAAAAACTTAAATCATGAGCGAAGCGAGGGATTTAAGTTCACCGAAGACTAAGACAGTTTTATCACCGAGGAAAATACTCTACTTTTCGTACCATTTGCGAAAAAATTAACACAATAATAATATGAGATTAGCATTTATTAAAAATAATGACAATTAAAAGTAAAAGTTAACATTCGAAACATTGGTCCAATTATTGATAGAGAGAGTTACATTTATTGTTGATGAGTTGATTTGAGTATTTTAGAACATTAACTTATTTATAAAAATAAATTAAAATAAACTTAACGTTTATGTATTTGAAGAAAACAAAAACGCGGCAAATTCCTAGACAAATATTTTTTTGTCGGAAAAGCAAAGTCATCAAGCTCATACGGCCTCGTCGGTTTTCGTAATTTTATTTAATAATCATAACTGCATAATAAATGCGTATTCCTTTTTCAAAAAGATGTATAATGCTTTGTAAACAAACTCAATGGTGTAAACACAGATGTAGTTCAGTATAAATTTCGGTAAGTATTCCAAATTTAAATCACATTCTCCCCCTAGAGGATGAATGAAATTCAGTACAATTTTCTTTCCGTTTTTAACAGATTAAAAATGACTATTGTTATGTTCGCTTTTTGTGGCATAGAATGTCACTTTTTTGAGCAAGTGGTATGAAAAAAATATTATCATTCAGATGCTTAATTTAAGTGGTTACATTCCTAATTGCAATAAATATGTTATACATGGGGCACACTAAAAGTTTTGCACTTCTAGCTAATCAGAACTATTTGAATTTCGAATGTTATATTTTTTGAAACTTGCAACCTTCTGAGTAAAAAAAAAATGGGCGGGAAATCATTTGTCAACTGTTTTTTATCACACATCAAAGTTTTACGTACGCAACGAAAATGGAAATAAGTCGAAAAGACTTTAGAGCGATGATTTTTTTATTATTTTAAAAGTTCTCTCTCACCGCAAGACTGTGCCGCTCGTCTTCAAAATGCTTTTGGGAGAGTCAACGAAAATAATGTGGCTACTGTTAAGCGGCTAATTGAAGAAAACCCGTGGATTAACTATGAGACAATTTGAGGACTATTGGGGACTGGTATGAGCCAAATTCAGAAAATTTTAAACGAAGAATTTAAAGTTCGGAAACTTTGTTGTCGTTGGATCCCTCATGAACTGACAGCGGAGCAGAAGCGGACTCGCGTGGAATGGTGCTCACAGATGCTACTGAAGTATGACCACGGACATTCTAATGCTGTTTATGACATTGTCACAGGAGACGAAACTTGGATTTATTGTTTTGAACCCGAAAAAAAATTGCAATCTTGTGAATGGGTGTTTGAAAATGAGCACAGGCCAACAAAAGTGAGGCAAGCGAGAAACTTTGGTAAAAAAATGTTTGCGTTTTTTTTCTCAGCTACGAGTCCCATCTGCACAATTCTACTTGAAGATCAAAAGAGTGTTAATGTCGAGTGGTATTCTACCATTTGTTTACCCAGGGTGTAGAAAAAGTTCCCGAAAGACGACCGAAAAGCCGCGTTCTCCTACATCATGACAACGCTTCTTCACACACGGCCAACAAAACAAAGTCATTTTTAGCTTCCGAAAAAGTACAACTCGTCACCCATCTTGCACATAGCCCCGACCCTGTGATTTCTGTATTTTCCCCAAAATCAAAGATTTGATGAGAGGTTTCACTTTTACCAACTCCGAAGAGGCAGTGATAACGTTCAATCAGCACGTAGAAAACATGCCTTCAGATCTGTGTTTCTCCTGTTTTAAAAAATGGTTCGATCGCATGAAAAAATTTTTAAAATGTAAAGGAGTGTATTTTGAAAAGCAATAAACATAACATTTTGGTTGTAACATGTTGTTTTTCTAATTTACGCAAAACTTTTAGTGTGACCTATGTATGTTAACTGATTAGATATATTGATAATAGTTTTAATTTTATGTATTCAAATTATCTGTGCAATTGCCCGCATATAAAATTTGTTTATTAAGGGATTCACAGATTATTTATTTTTTGTCTTTATTTATTATAAGTATTTAAAATTTTAAATGTATATATCTGCTTCTACTAAACGTCTGCTTGATTTGTAAGTTATTTAAGCTGTACGCACATGTGTTTATGTTGCAATCCAGATCAAAACAGCATTTTTATAATATTTTATTGTAAGTGGTTGTAATGTGTTTTGTACCTTTAATAAATAAATAAAAACTCCGTGTATAAAAGTAACAAACTTGTAAGAGTGAAGAGGCTTTTCAGAGTCACGCAAAAGTAATAATTGGCTTGAGTTTACAGGATACACAATACGCGTCACTGGAGAAAATCAAGAGAGTATATCAAACCTGCATTCCTATATTAAAAAACCGGCCAAGTGCGAGTCGGACTCGTGCACGAAGGGTTCCGTACTATTATCTATAAAACCGGCAAAAAATCACGTTTGTTGTATGAGAGCACCCCGTTTAATATATGTTTTATTTTAATTTAATTATATATTTTTAAAGTGGATATATAACTAAATATTTTGTGAATATTTCAAACGTCTGCCTAATGCCGTTATCAATATCGAGCAAAAACGAGCGAAAAATCACGTTTGTTGTATAGGGGCCCCCTTAAATATTTATTTTATACTGTTTTTAGTATTTGTTGTTACAACAGAAGTGCATCATGTGTGAAAATTTCAACTGTCTAACTATCATGATTCATGAGACAGCCTGGTGAAATACGGACAGACATACAGATAGCGGAGACTTAGTAATAGGGTGCCGTTTTACCCTTTGGGTACGGAACCCTACAAAAAACTAAGTCAAAAAAAAATTAAGCTTCTAAAAGCTTGATTTTTTACATCTAAAAGAGACCATAGACCTACGTATTATATAATAATTCCAACTTGATACCTCCACGCGTTACTGAGAAAAAGGGTGATCCTATAAGTGTTCCTTTTTTGCTTTAGACGTACGGAAATCTAAAAATAGTTCTAATCGTGACGGTTAGTGGCATTACAGAGCGCTTCCTTGCTTACGTAGTGTTTTTTTTTAGTTTGACTAGATCTTTGTTTGACCACAATCTCACCTGATGGTAAGCGATGATGTGGTCTAAAATGAAGCACGAAGATTTAGAAGAAACCTATTCACTCTTGCCTTAAAGATGCCCAGATTGTGTTGTTTAGGAAAACCTCTTACGAATTTATTTGATAATGTGATATTTTTCAGAGCTTGGGATGCCGGCGGTCGTCCAAAAGCAGAGGACGCGGCGGTCCGTCGCGTGGCCGAGAGAAACGCACTGCGATGCTCGCTATTGCGAAGCGAAGCCAGGAAAAAGCAACAGCCAAAGGTAGATTATGCAGATTTATTTGCTTTATTGTTATGTATTCTACAAGTATCATTAAAAAGAGCAACCAGCTTAGTTTCTTGCCTTTCTTTCCTGACTTAGTCGCAAAGGAACAGGCAGTAAAATTAACGTTTCAAAGTGATCCTTATGATTTTAATGAATAAAAAGGCTTTTGATTTTAGTACTAAGAAAACTTTCGTAAATTATTTCAATCATTATTATATATATACGGGATTTATTACGTACATTTTTATCGGTGTATGTGGTTCGAAGCGGATCACTCACCCTGATGAAGCTGCACGAATTGAAGCGAAACATTGTCGGTCGAAACACCGATAGACAGTACGTGATAATACCTGTATTTATATTATTGGTAGCATAAGTGTTTAAGTTGTTTCGATTCCTATACAAACAATCAGTCGTCTAAACTGATCATACCTCTCGTTCTTCTCAACATCTTTTATTCAAGACGCCTGAGCATAACACTTCTTTCTTCACTAACTCTTTCACTGTGACTGCTATCTGCTTGTAGAACTCTCTTCCAGTGGAAATCCGCAAGGCCGCCTCTATGAGAATCTTCAAATCCAAACTCTTTAAATACTTCACCTCTCTTCAAGATACCCAACAAAATTGAGCACTTTATGTAGATATATTTGTGTATTTCGTTAATGTATGTGTATTATTATTATTTTTAATTTTTGTAAGTTTATTTCTAAGCTAAAGTTTGAATAAATTTTCCTTTTCCTGGCACTACCACTTTCTCCACACTACACAAAGGTTAGCTGGAAGAAAATGCTAATTAGCATTAAGTTCGCCTATGTATTATTTGATTAGTGCAATAAAGAGTTTTCTAATCTAATCTAATCTAATCAGTGCACAATCAGGCATCCAAAGGTTGCCTGGAAGAGATCTCTCTCAGCGATAAGGTCGCTCATAGTAGGTATTAAATTTTTAGTTTTATTTTAGTGTTATATTGTTTATATGTGGTAATTACAATAAAGAGTTATCTTTTTTACTAGATAATTGAACAGTAGACATTTCTAAACATACCTTATGCTTATCGAATTAGATATATTTTGTTGGCAAATCAGCAACACATTTTTTTAGTAGTATGTACGCCAACCGGATAGAATGGCATGATAACGAGGACGCCTACACTCAGAATTGGGTCGATGTGAGCTGAGATTATTTTCTTGAACACACTTCAAGCACCAGGCTCTCTCGAAGTTACGGTAACTTGCTGTATACTTGCCCTTCGTATGTAATAAATTCAAGAATACTTCGAGAAAAAACATAATTAATTATTAGTGAGAAATAAATGCTCCCTGTATCCGCTGAGTATTAATCAATCAACCAATCAAATCATTTATTTCATCAAGACGTTCACAAATATGGCTGTTAACAAAAATTGCTTACAGAAAGCCTCACGCTAAGCTAAAAAAATAAGCCTGTGTTTTGACGCTCAGAGTACGAATTTAACCACAAAACCACAAGGTACATTATTGCTCGAACAGCAATATTATTGAGTAAAACAAAAAAATCATATAACAATACTAAAATAATCATGAGCATGCATTACATTACATTAACCTGGGTTCCCTGTATCAATGAGATTAGCCGCAGGGTATTTGCATCATCCGGATCTTTATGGAGACTTCCTGGACTACGCCGACGCATGCTATCTTGACATCACTGAAGCCCAACTGAGCAAACTTGAGCGCCTTCAAAACCTCTGTATTCGGTTCATATTCGGCTTGCGCAAGTATGACCATATTTCTGATTTTCGCACAAAGCTCAAGTGGCTCCCCATCCGTCTTCGCCGGAATGCACACATACTGTCCCTTTTGTATAACATCCTTTTTAACCCTTCTTCTCCCTTCTATCTTAAGGAGCGTTTTGAGTTTCTCCACCAGGCTAATGATCGCAACTTGCGTTCTTCAGATTCCCTCCAACTTAAAACTCCTGTCCATACGACAGAGTTTTATAGTCGATCCTTCACTGTAACAGCCGTACGATTGTGGAACGCTTTGCCCCTCTCTATAAGAACATCCAAGTCTATTAGTAATTTTAAAACAAAAGTGCACACCCATTATCTGTCCTTGTGTTGAAGTTGTAGCTGCTTGTTAATTCATCATAACCACTTTTAGAGTTGCTTATTTAAATTAAATTTGTGTTATAATTGGTAATTTAGGTTTATATTTTGTAGATATGTTTTTAAATTTATATAGATGCACCGCCGTCATGTGTTACATTTTGATCCTGTCCATACAAAGGTTGTCTGGAAGAGATCGCTTTTAGCGATAAGACCGCCCATTGTACTAAATCAAATTGTAAGAATTATGTTCTGTATTTTACTTTGGTGTACAATAAAGAGTTATCTTATCTTATCTTACATTATAATTACATAATAAAATAAAACAAAATAGAATAAGAATTAAAATCTCACAATATGTTACTTAATTTATGTTTATGATATGATAATAGCGGTGTGTGGGTGAGTGGGTGTGTGGGTGTTTGAGGGTGCGTGTGCGTTTGATGTGTGTATTGTGTCGATGCGCGTATGTGATTGAAAGTATAAGGGGAGGTTTAAATAAGTACGTTTTTTAGTATATGAACGTACGTATGTTTGAGGGTGTGTGTGTGTGTGTGTGTGTGTGTGTGTGAACAAGATTGGAGAAAATGGAAAATGTGGAATCAAAAGGAGTATACTTATATCAAATTAAATTCTCGGTATCACTGTAGGATAGATTGGGTAGCAGTTTTTTACCATGCGTTTGCAAGTGTAAACAGTGCAGTGCTTAATTTCACATAGCCTGCAGACGTAATTATAAGTGTGAGGCAAGGAAAAGTATGGGCTACCATCGGCCATCATAGACCTAATGCAGGAAAGCGGGATGCGGTATACACGCCTTTCCATAACTTCCTTGTTAGTGAGAGATAAACGCTCCCTGTATCCGCTGAGTATTAATCTAGTCTATTTCAACTCAATCACACTTCATTTATTTGTATGTTTGTTTGTTACTCAATCACGTAGTAACGGCTTAACCGATTTCGATGAAATGTAGTATGTACCTAGATTATAACCTGAATTAACACATAGGCTACTTTTTATCCCATAGATCAGATCCCAGGATAAAAATGGTGTGTCAATTCAAGTTACAACCGCAAGTTTAGCTTTATTTCTAAGTTATCTACATATAGTAGTGTAACGCGTACGAAGTCACGGGCAACAGCTAGTATATCATGTTCCCTTTAAAGTTTTTTAATATTTTATCAACAACTTGCCGACAACACAGCATAACAAGAACTAAAACTGTTTGAATAATGTTATCCGTGTGATCTTTTGACGGCAAGCCTCTTTGGAAACAGGAATATCTTGGAAAACGGTTTTCTTTTATAAATGTAATGTAGCAGATGAACCGCCGTGCCCGTTCACTTGGAAATCTAGACGCGGATGCTGAAATATCGAATATCGTGATATTTCGTCACTCGATTGGAAATTTTATCAAACATTTTGATGAGGGTCAGTAATTTGGACGTTTTTAGGCAAATAGTTTGTCTACACTAACGTTAAATAAATAAATAAATATTTTTGGACATTTCACATACCGCTATCTAGCCTCAACCTAAGCTGAGCTTGTACTATGAGAACCAGATAACTGATAGAATACTAATATTCTTTTTTGTAAATACATACTTATAATATATAGAGAAACAACCAGACCCGAAACAAATATTTGTAGATCATGCAAACATTTGTTCCGCAGTGGGAATCGAACTCGCTACCTCCTGCATCTCAGCCGGCTATTCGCCCACTGCACCACAGAGGCGTCGAAACGTTTATATTAATTAAAATTGGGACAATCTAATTAGGACGAAGATTACAAAATAATGGCTTAGAGATGTTAAGCTACGAGGAAAACCACTCCCGATGGTCAAATGACATTAACAACGTACCTGGGAATCAATGGACGAGACTCGTAAGGAACGGGAAAGAATGGCGTAATAATGTGGATGACTAACAGTGGCTAATAACATATGATAAAAGAAGCCCTTTGTTACAGTATTTTATCATAGTAAATTCAACATCACCGTATCAGCCGTACAAAGTTCACTGCTGAACATACACCTCCCCCATAGATTTCCAGAGCCACCGATCTTGTGCGAACTGCACCCAACGGCTCCCTTCCTCTCCGATATCAGGTCGTCTTTCTATCTAGTGATAGGCCGTCTTCACTAAATTGTGAGTTGTTGTGAATTGAACACTAGAAGTTGTGTATTGAACACAGGTATATTAGTGACCTTCTTTTCAAAAAATCAAACTAAATCATGTTTCACACTTTGAAAACTTTTTAAACTTTTGAAACAAAATAATAATAGGCATTTATTTACACAGCTAAAGCTAGGTAGGTATAACAGTATGCTTAATTCTAAGAAACATTAGTACATTATTGTAGGTAACACCAAGGTAGAAGGTGGTGGTAAATAGGTCGAGAGCTCAGCTACGCTGGTTTCAGCCTCGCCTTGGTAGAAACATCTGCAGCTACCGCCGCCACAGATAGGGTTCTCGGAAACTTAACAAGTAGTAATTGAAGAAATAACTAGACAATTACCGAAAACCATAGGTTACTCAAGTACTTTGTCATAAAAACTTAATTTTGCGTAATTTGTTCCTCGGAGATAGGGTAAAATGTTTATTAATATGATCGAGCGAAGCGAGACCTCTAAATCAACTTGAGAAAATCGGTATTGTATGTATGTTTGTTTGTCCGAGGATATCTTTCGAAGCGTTGATCCGATCATCATGAAATTTGATATATAGATAGGTAGTGATGACTCGATTTTGGTGTGACTAAATGAGCTAAAAAAGTTGGAGGGTTTTTGAGATATTGAGGTTCAAGTGGGGTAAAAAAATTAAAATGAGTCTATTAAGTCAATCAAGTGGGACGTGAAATAAAAGGTGTTCATTAGTATATTTAGACTCCGTTTTTGTTTTTAGTAAATTATATATAGTTTTTGAGTTATTAGCCATAATAATTACTGAGCTTTGACAAAATTCACAGGGTACACTAGTGACCCCACAGTGCTGTAATTTGGTGTGCGTGTAGCTTAAGTGACACAAATATAGGCAAAAGTCTAAAATCCAGAATAACTGCAATTTGTACGCCAAAAAATATCCACTATACATGAACTCCCGTTACCTGTAATTTGAATGAAACTGTAGGTCAAGTTGTTTTGTTTTACGTTTCGTGGCACTATTTTATTAGTCAAAGATTAAGGCCTGCTTGCACAATGATCCCTAAACGTATTTAGCGACTAAACATGTTTAAATTTTACGTATTTGTATGATTTGACAATTCCTTAAATCATGTTTAGCCACTAAATACTTTTAGGCATCGCAGCGAGAGTCGCCCTAAGAATATTTTTTTTTGTTTTGGAAGACTCACGAGATCTCAATTCGGGGCGAACCACTAGTATTTTAGTTATAATTACTTTATTTTTGTAGATTTTTCTCTCAGTGCAAGAGTACAAACACTTTAGCGTCATTCACCCGGGTAGTGCTTCATCTATGATAGATGAACCGCCAATCCCGGTACTCTGCCTCATTGCTAGTATGGTGTCAGTGCCACCAATCAAACAGAAAAATAACCAAAACGGAACAAACCAACTTCAACACAAATATACAAAAACTAGCACTTACTACTACTTAGAACACGAATCAACAGAAAAATAGAAAATGGCTCACGTAACCCGATTAACACAAATACCTATGAAGTCTGAATATGGTCAGTGGTGTCAAACGCGCGCGATAGGTCTACACCATCTCCCGTACTAGATCCGTGGTGGCTCGTCCTGGTCGGTACGCGTACTGCCTATTTGTAAGAACGAGTCGGTAAATCAACGAGCTGAGTAAAATTGTGAGTTGAGAGCATGTCTGTGAGCTGTTTTGAAAGAGAGGTGTTTGCTAATGTGTTAATATTCGTGTCACCCATTATTATAGCATGCAAGCCCTCCTCATTTATTTTATGTAATAACTTTTCGAATAAAAGTAGGTACTCGGAGTGGCTGGTCTTATTCGAGTGGTAAATACCTACGACTAATATATTTTATATAGTTAGGTGCACTGTACAAATGTCGAAGATCTGCTCTAGGGCCAGGTTACAGTATTCTACACAGTTCCTTATTCCAGACCTTACGAATATGCAGCTTACACCGCGCTCAATACGCGGTCTACAATATGCCGATAACAGGTCATAGTTACTTAATATAACTCAATCAATATGGTGGTTACGAAGAAAATGTTCTGTTATTATAAGAATGCCACAAGCTAAGTCGTCCGTAAGTAGTACTTCAAGGCTTCTGGTTTTGCTGCTCAGGCCGCGGATGTTATGATAACATAATGTGATTGAGTCAATCGCCATTCCTAGAGCAGGCGGCGTCGCCGGTAGAGCGGGCGGTTGCGGCAGAAGGGTGGCTGCGACGTTAACGTCTGGGGTGGTTGCACGCGCCTTTCACGTGCCCGGCGCTGCGCGGAAACCAATATGTTACTTCTGTGCTAGGTGGTCAGCTCTCTGCTGCCATGAACAACTAGAACTTGCTGCTAGGTAATGTTATGGCGAAGGACGAATAGTGACTGTGCGCTAGTTTTAATTTCACAGCACTGTGGCCGTCACTGGATGCCTGCCTATTCATGTACGATATAATCGATTTCGTAGTTGTCTCCGGTTTGAAGAAACAAGCGTGAGTTTTTTTAACGCGCTCAACGGTCTGCAATTCGTTGTCGATAGTTCCGTTTCCTCTAACTACAATGCGGCACTTGGTCGGCCGTTTCGTTCTGCGGTTTACAGTTTTCCAGTCGTTCTGGTTAGTTAGGCCAGGGCTTATGTCATTCGTATAATCTGCAGCGCGGGCGCGCGCGGACAGAGGCTTGGAGTCGGAGGTCGCACGGGCACGCCGCGTTTTGTTTTGGTGGTGGTAGCAGCAGTGGGTGGTGTAGTTGTGTGCCTGGACGATCCGATTGTTGCTCTGCGTTGGTTATTGTAGAGGGGCGGCAGCGGCCGGTTCGTTGTCCACTTTCTGCTTTGTTGCGGGTACGCGTACGGTAGAAATGCGTCTACCTTCTTTGTCGTTGATAGTTGCATTTTTGCTTCCAATGTGTCAATTTTGTTTTCCAGTATTTTCAATTAGGTCACAACCGAGGAGGTTTTTTGCTTAATTGGGGCGAGATGTTTAGCCAACAGCTTCTCTAAGGACTCCAGTGTTGATTTTGCCATAGTTACTATGTGTAACGATTACGAACTCAGCGCGCCCAAGCGCGTTCAATCGTGTTGAGTAACACGGTAGGCGGCTGCAATCATAAATACAAGAGTTATTAAGTAAGTATAAGTACTTTTTTATGTTAATTCCAATGTTGAATGAAAAACGGCACAATAATCCTCACTCTACCGAACCCACAGATAATGCATTTATCATATAGCTAGGTATTATTATCATTATTATAAATACGGGATTTATCACGTACCGTCTTATCGGTGTTTTGACCGACAATGTTTCGGTTCAATTCGTGAACCTTCATTAGAGTGAGTGCGATCCGCTCCGAATAACGTCTCGCCACGCATTGCTAAATGCCGTATTTATAATAATGATTGAAATCAATCACGAAAGTTTTCTAGGTATGAACTATCTTTCGCTGCATAACGTAAAGATGGTTCCGCTGCATTAGATCTTCTATAAACCTGTTTCATTCATTATCCATTTGATCAGTAACCCTGTAAATTGGGTAAAAAAATTAGCTAGCATTGATTTATTTCGTCTTAAACTTTCCTTCTGTCTCTGAAAGCCTTTTTATGACACATGCAGTGAATACAATGAGACACACACTGCAATATTTTTTTTTATTTAATATTTATTCTTTAAGCTATTGATTATTATTAATTATTATTATTATTATTACTTTGTTCTTTTTGTTATATATCCTTTGTGTGTTTGTTCTGTTCGTACTATTGGTGTTGTTCACAAATAAAGGTTATTTGATTTGAAAGTATTTATGCCAATAATATCAGATAAAGAGAAACGAGCATTAGATCAAACATACATGAATAAGGTAGGTAGGTATTTGATTCATTTAATTCCGTATTTCGTGAGTTACTTTTTATATTAAGTCAACAGCACCCTACCGTACCGGAAATAAAAGGATAAGTTTGTTAGTTCATTCAAAAAATGAAATGCCAGTTTAATTAATTCCAATTATTACTTTTAAAAAATAATTGACTGTGAAAGACTGAGTTTTGATTGCAAATATTCTACAGAAAAATAATGTTATTTTTTTTACAAATATGGTACTTGCTCTAAATATCTTATTCACCACACAATATCGGCCTTAAAGTATTCTTATTATTGTCCCTACAGCAAGAAACCACGTCACTGGCAGAGCGGATCCGCCTCCTCACATGCGACGTAGAAGACGAGACGGAGGAGCGGTCCCTGCCCGTCATCAATGACAAAATGTCCGATAAGTCATACAACAGTATAGACAAGAACTCCGAAAAGGCGTTTGGGAGCGCCTCCTCCTCATCGTCATCGTCCACGCTGTCAGTGCCAGTGCCGACGAGACAGCAGCCGCCTGATCTGGGAGATATTCGTCAAGAGCCCCAGAAGATTAAGGTTAGTAATATAACTTCAGTTGGCATTTGGTACATTATTTATCTTTTAATTTGCTTTTGAACCCATTTTATACTACAAATTGTGGACAAATACACAGAACTAATACAGGATACTTTTTGGTATAATATACATATACCAACCCGATTGCAGAGTATTCCACGCGGACAAAGTGGCGGGCATTCCTCTAATTTTGTGATAAATATTTAAATGTATACGAGTTTAACTGTTTCTTTATTATGACATGTGTGTGGACTGAGTCACCACATAATTTTTAACTAAAATGTTTAGTAAAAGTTATAAAACATTTGTAAAACGAATATTAGAGTTTGTAAAGAATTTAATAAAAGGATTATACTACATAATGTGTGGTCTCTCAGTTCACACACTTGCCCTTCCAAATCTGGGTAAGTATATCGTTTACAGGCATGTTTTGTACCCAAATGTTTAGTAAAGCATGTATAAACGTATTTACAAGATAACAAAACACAATACAATATAATATGAGGAGCTATTTGATCTCATCCCGTCGTCGAGATTTTACCACCGCACTTCTCGACAATGTAATAATGCTCATCCACATATAATCGACAATTGGGTATCGCGCACCACACGCTTCACGCAATCTTTTCTACCCCATACTTGCAAGATATGGAATGAGCTACCATCTGAGGTTTTCCCATTAGACTACGACATGCCACGCTTCAAGAGAAATTTAAAGAGGTTTCTACAGTGTAGGGAACGCATCGACAATACCCCGGGTGTTGCCGGTGTGAATAGGCGACGGTGACCACTTACCATCAGGTGGGCCGTAAGCCTATTTCCCCACAAATAACATAAAAAAAATCACGTATAACTTATTAATTATATCATAAAAACTGTATATAACAACGTGTCACTCCAAAATAAATGATCTATCATGTCACAAAATCAATTAATCGTTTACCTAGCTCCTTACTGTTATTTGTGTTAAGTTCTTATTCTGTTACCCTAGCCGAAAACCGAACCACGAAGGCAGTTTCTGTCGACTCTGGCACCGCTGACAGCGTGCGTGGGCAGCGCGGCCCATCATGAGGGCTTCTACTACGTCCCCCCTGGAGACCGAGGCTCAGCTTCAGCTGCTACCAACCTCGACTTCCAAGAGCATAACGAAGCGCCAGCACCTGATGTTGTGGCTGGCACTCCAGGTAAATAAAACAAGTTACCTATTCCTAGAGAAGATTTCGAGCTTGTCGTAGGGATCTGAATACCTTTAATTAGTACTAATTATTCTTATCATCTATACGGTTTCAAAATTCTAATTTCGAAGAGTAGTTAAATGTTGTAACTAACCTAGTAAATTAGGAAACAAAATATATATATATATATATATATATATATATATATATATATATATATATATATATATATATATATATATATATATATATAAAAGACAAAGAACTGTAAATATAAGAAAAGAAAATACATTAGTATGTTGGTCTTAGGGTATATTATAGCATGTTAGTAATTAAGATCATATATTACTCGTGCGCGATAACTTGGGACCTGCTAGGAATGCGACTCCCCGACCGCTTCCCCTGCACTTCCCCGATGGCGCTCGTATTGTACAGTTCGCATCACTATTTTTTACTAGGGTTTTTAGTCTCGTACTGGCCTACGTCACATAACGACGTGCTCTGGAATTCTTTTAGTTTTCGTTTGTGTTATTGTTTTGTTGTTATAGTTCTTGTTAAATGTTTTTTGTTATCATTATGAAGGGTAAACCTTTGCATAGCGGAGAAAGAAACCTCGTGCTAAAAGTGTTAGAGTTTTTAAGTGAGAGTGACTGGAAAAAAGAAGTCAACCATGTGGACAGGCTTCGACAAAAGTATTGGGACGATGACCTCTTACAAGAGACGAATGAATCGCAATTAATTGTAAATTTATCGGATACCTCTTCGTCAAGTGATTATAGTGAGACTGAGGACGAAGAACAACCTCTAGAAGGCATAAATCCACTAAATAGTGACGAAGATGAGATAATGTAAATAATAGATAAAATAAATGTATAAACTTAAACATTGTATTTTTATTTTATTCAAATAGTGTAAAAAAGATTAGATAAAAAGCAGCGTCCTTCCTGAGTAACATAATAAGTTAGGTTAAAAAAACAAAGACGAAGCCGCGGGCGGCTGCTTGTTATGTTCGCTTTTTTGCGGGCGGTACAAACATGCCAATATGACGTCACCGCGCTCAGGTCCCAACTTATCGCGCACGGGTAATACATCAATTTGGGATCCGATGCACTTCAAATTATTAATATACAGATCAATTTGTTTAACAAAAGGTCAGCTTGATAAAGTCTCCGATCTTCATGTCGGAGGGAAAAAAAGTGAAACATACAAAAAAAAAAGTTACCTATTCCAAAACTATGAACATACTCTCAAAAGTATTAAGGAAATTTATCCCTATATTGTTAACACACTGTTTCTCCAAATGTGGAAAATATATTCGATTAATTTTTAGTATTCCACAGACATTTGATTGTTTTTATTTAAACACAAGTCTTCTCTCAGTCCACCCATTTACGGGACATCTTCACGGGTCTGTGTACCAACTAAGAGATCCAAAGATGACCTTAATCGGTAAACAAATCAATCAGTTGCATTCAAGTTTGTAATTGTTTAAATAATATTTTTCATTTCCCGTATTTTAGTCAGTAAGATCAATATCTCACTTACAACCAAGGGCTTTGGGTCTTGAAAGAGGATTATCTAAGATTAAACTTTGTTTTTAATGCCAGCTTCTAAATAATTGATATGATATCAAAAATTAATACCACGCATTTTATCATCAACCAAGTTAATTTGTTTGTTACTCATATTTATCATTCATTTGAAAGATTATTAAAATAAACGCTCAACATAATTTGAAGTTGTAATCACAATAGACAAAGACATTCAGCCTGATCAAATGCTAGTTTATCAAAGCAATTACTTAAGAAAATATTATCAGTACAGCAACTGATATATTTCAGCTAATATCAGAATAACTAAATATAAACTGCGTATTAATCCACGATCACCCCAAATAAAGTAGATCTGAACCCTCCTGGTACCCAATTAAGGATATTGGAAGGATATTTTTATCCTGCCTCGGGTGAACTTTAAAGGGGCAAATCCTAATACATGTAAAACAGTATATATATATATATATATATATATATATATATAGATAGCTTTCAACATAGAAACTTTTGAAAGGAAAGGTTTACCGTACCTGGCAGCGCTTCATCACACTATAAATATTATGTTGGTTTTATACTCAATCTCGTCGTATTGGCTGAACTGATTTCTATGCCATTCAATATATAGATAGATCACAACATTTATAAAAATAAAGGCTACTTTTAATTGACAAACCATGCGTGAAAACCGCTGGCGGAACCTAGTAATAATACCGCAAAGCTTTATAAACCATTACTTAAACATAGAGGGTCTTACCACAAAAATAATTTAACATTATTTAGCGGGTGTTTGTAAATCTGATACAGATATTGGTAACGATATTTTTAAATACGCGGTACGTTTTTTAACATTTTTGTGGTAACAAGGAATGTATCTGCGCAATATTTATAGACTGAACTAAGTTTGGAATGGACAAAGGATAACGTGCGAGTCACTAAATATAATGGCAGAAGATTACATTACATTATATTTTAAATTGAAATAACCGTGCTAGAGCAATAAGCTAGTTAAGCAAGTAGGTAAATAAAGTAACCAGTAAATCGTAAAAAGGATTATCATTTTTCGAATTACCATTTCATCTGACGACCTCCGTGGTGCAGTGGGCAAATAGCCGGCTGAGATGCAGGAGGTAGCGGGTTCGATTCTCGCTGCGGAACAAATGATTGCACGATCTACAGATATTTGTTCCGGGTCTGGTTGTTTCTCTATATATTATAAGTATGTATTTACAAAAAAAAAATATAAGTATTCTATCAGTTATCTGGTTCCCATAGTACAAGCTCTGCTTAGTTTGGGGCTAGATAGCGCTGTGTGAAATGTCCAGTGATATATATTATATCTCGTTTCATAACAAGTTTCTCGGAACTTACGAGCATCTATTTGTAGTCGTCTCTTATTCATATCGCTTTCATGCGATTGTATTCGATAAGATATGAAGCCTTAACCGTACCTACAATATTATATATGTATACGAGTACACCTATTATACTATTCCGAGGTTAACGTATCGTACAAAGGAGCTCTTGAGTTCCATTTTGTACTTTGATAGCGAAATTTTTGTACCGTTTTGCAGTATTGTATGCAAAAGTGTCTTGAAGAACAGCTTATAAATTGCACGTACTAGGAAATGCTTTGAACATTTAGTACAGAACTTAAGCTTTTGAAACTTATAGATGACCTTAATTTGTCGTCGTCAAATTTAGTTGTGCCACTTTGAAAGTTTTGAATGAGTGCTTACCCATTATCCATTTTGGTAAGGGGGAGGTAACTAGTCCTGGTCCTAGTTTTGGTTATTTTTTACTCAAATAAATAAATAAATAAATATTGCTGGACGATTCACACAACGCTATCTAGCCCCAAACTAAGCAGAGCTTGTATTATGGGAACCAGATAACTGATAGAATACTTATATACTTTTTTTTTGTAAATACAAACTTATAATATATAGAAAAACAACCAGACCCGGAACAAATATCTGTAGATCATGCAAATATTTGTTCCGCAGCGGGAACCGAACCCGCTATATATATATAGTATTATAAATAATACTACAAGTGACGCTCATTCCCGCCCCTCGTCATGATGTCGCCACTGCTCACTGCACGTATGTGTCATTCACATTTAACTTTCGTAACTTTACCTAGTTTTCTATAAATATATAACAAATAGTACCTATGATGCAAGAAAAATGTGAACAAAGATGAAATCGCAAAAACAAGCGCCAAATATCGATTAAATAAATTACACAGAGACATCACCTATTTGCTTAAGTAAAGTGTTATCCCTGCTCCTTTCGATTGGCTTAGCTCAAAGTAAAAACTAAACTCCCGCACAATAACCCGAATGCGGGCAGGCCTGTGCGCCTGAATATATAATACGTAACTCAATGAGTTCGTTTCTATGGAGTATCATGGGCCTGATTTAACCCCTGGTTTAAGTTTATGTTACTACAGAGCTATTTATTTCGAGTATGGGTGTTTCTGTATAAATTAAAAGTATGTATTAAAATACAATAACTTGTACTCCAACCTTTGTAATCTGGTTTGTTAGTTTGAGACTAGATAGCGCTTTGTGAAATTGTTAGTGTTATAAGCCTGTTGTGTCCCACTGAAAAACCAAAGGCCCCACCTCTTCCTTCCACTCGGGCACTAAAGGCCAATGTCCAGCATTTATTTTTATTTATTTATTCGTCGTATATTAATGTTAGTCGTTTATTTTAGACTACCACCATAACACGTTGGGTTCTGGAGACAATGATGATGGGCTAGCAGCGTTCGCACGCGCGGCCGCGCCTCGGACCGAACGGCTGCGGCAGCGTTATGGGCAAGAGTCACAGCCAGCCAGCAGCGACGATGAACATGATGATTACGGTGAGAAACTCGGATTAAAACAAGTGCAGTTGTGAGATTTTGGCAATGCCATCGTCTGCCGCCGCATGATTTTTTCCCAAAACTTGCGGTGCACGATAAAGCCTATAAAATGTGGATAGAGGGCACCTAGATGAACTAAACAAAATCTTTATAAAAAAGCCTACTATAAAATATCGGATTATATAGATGATAGAGCAGCTTGAGATTGAAATTGCTCCAACTCGTTCAAAAATCTTACAATTTAAACGTAGTTTATTTTCTTTATTGTTAAGAATTCTAAAAGGATCATTAAAAACAACCAGCCTTTTTTATTTCCATTCTTTCCTGGCTTGGTCGCGAAGGAACAGGCAGTGACGTTTCAAAGTGATCCTTGTGATTTTAATGATTTTTTTAATGATTTTGACTTTTACTTTGAACTAAAAATATTAACCTGTAAGATATTGTAAAGCGACACGTTTACGAGCTAGTTATAGGTAAAATTATAAGAATAAAGAATATTTATTTTGACAAAATGTACAAATATAAAAATTCAATACATAATTATTAGGTGGGTACATGTAACAAAAATTAAGATGATTATGTGAAAACAATTTTGTATGAGCCTCAGTTGCCTAAACTAAAGGAAAGTAGTAAAGTGTTAGTAGTAGTAGTAAGAAGTAAAGATACTAAAGAAGATGTAAAGAAGAATTATCAAAGCAGAGTAGATTTTTATAGTTTACGAGCAGTAGTCGACGTAGTCGACGTCTGTAGTTGGGTTTGCAAGCAGTTCAATCACACAAAATGCCTAAAATCAAAAGAAAAATTAACATTCTATTTTGACTAAAATACAGCTGTACTGGTTACGGAACCCTTCATTTTGAGTGGTTTGATACACGCTTGACTATTTTAATTTTTTTATATTCTACTAAGAATTCACAGTCTTCACATCCAAGCATGCTCGAGACCAAAACAATTTCGGAAGTATCGACAGAAACTTTTATTTTCTTTGAAGAATACTCGTAGACAAGGAGCACGTCGTGCTAGCCTCGCAGATTCGGGAATATTTATTTAATTATTTATTGTATTTGTAGGAAAACCAACAGCTTGTTACAACATATTAATAAATGAATGACTTGGTCCTAAAAAATAGATTTTTCTTATTGGTTCATAGCATTTTTACAACAATTAAGCTATTATTTCTCATTTGTAGTTTATCATTCTCATAGCAATTAAGGATATTTTCACACTTTTTGGGTGTAACAAGGAGGCCATTTTCTACTTTTAAAAATATACTGGCCGTCTATTGTTCTCAGGGTTCCACAGGCGCCCGGCCGTGCGCGGAATTGCCGTCAAACGACAGCTCGTGGCTTCCGACGACATTCTCTCACAAATGCAACAGATGCAAAACGATCTCCAACCTCAGACTAATGCAGTGCAAGCCCAAATGCAAGCGCATTCCTGCCAGAGAAACAACTCGAACTATTCCTGGCAGTACTACTCGGAGGCCAACTTGAACTCTCGACCACAGAGTCGTGGTAGCAATTCTAACTGGTGAGTTTTGAATGCTGTTATTTTTTGAGAGTTTAAACCTCTGACTACCCTCCCCTCCTTATACGATCTAATATTTATGGGTCTGCATATTTAGTTAGGAATTTGAGGAGGTCCATATGGTCATGAACGCATTTACATAATATATTTTGTAATAATACTAATCTGGATTCTTTAGTACCTACCTAAGTGATAAAAAAACGTCAATCAAACAAACTTAACGAATAAATTATTCAACAGCAAAATAACATACTCTAACATAGTCTCTCTCAATCCAATGGATTTATGTAAACTTTTAAGCAACGTCAAAACGAGAGTTCACTTATGTACTGAATGTTTTTATTTGCGCAATACAGAATTATCGTTCATTCGTTCAAACGCTAGAAAAAGTACTTTTTTAATGAACTTCGAAACAACACTCGCTAGCGTTTGATCGCGCTTCACTGGAATTCTGACTCGCAGTGACGTACGCACGCCGACTGTAATATTGACTACGTTACTCGATACAAAGATAAGCCTCATGGCACATGTTTAGAAAAGTTATGCTATGTTTAAAATAATCGGGGTAAAAAACAATATTGGTCGAAAGTAAAATAAACGTACCACTTTCGTTGAAAACAATAGGTGGCAAATACGTCATTTGATACCGAAATAATGCTTATATCATATAGTACTTTAATGGTAGCGATAAAAAAACCTAATCTGCCAGTTCTAATCTGTATCGCCGAAAGTACTTGGCAGCATGTTTCAAAGACCACATCCGGACCCTTCTACCTACGTCATCTGATACAAAGATGAAATCAGCCGCATATATTCGTTATTATTAATTCTATAATTCAGTATAAATTATTCTACCAAAGCTATCCTGGCTCCTCTCGAGATATACCGAATAAGTTATTCCCATTTGACATTTTTGTTTACTTTACATTATCTAAATAGGTATATAAAACAAAGTCGGGTTAGTTACACGATTTATACCTCAAGAACGATCCGATTTTGATGATTTTTGATTTGTTGGATTTGCATCCGCCCCGAATAGCAGAATAACTATTAAAATATCGGAAAAAATCACGCAAAACAAAATATGAAAAATGCATTTTCTCATACATAGATGCAGCTAATGATGGTCGATTGACAATTCTACCGACGACGACGTACAGTACATTGGCAGATTTGGCAGCCCGCGTCTTATGCATGAATACAAATTTTGTTTATCGCCTGGCGCGGGCGGCAGCGCATCCTACTTCAATAAGGGTTTTCTGCAGACAAACTAAACTGATTGTAACATCGGGTCCCGCGGCTGAAGTGCATATTTTCTTCAGGTCAAACAAATCAGCTGATTACGTGTCAGCACGGTCGTGCATGAATACGATGCCGCACCAACAGCACACGGAGGCGTGCTATGCTCACGCGCAGAATCTCGCGTACGCACAATACCAGCAGAGACAGGAGGCCATGTACCGCAACTGCTCAATCTACGCAAACATCGGGTAAGTTGATTAACCTTTATTTGGTACACATATATGAGGTATAAGAACAAAGTGGCAATCTGTTATTTCATAGAATGTTGATACTCTATTGAAACATCGAACTGAAATCTGTTGTATTTTATGATGGAATAAACGCCTAAGATTAGTTGAGCAAGACTGCGGCCTTTGATTTTGGCATGACACAGATAGCCACATTTGTTGCCAATCTCAATCTTACGGTCCGTTTTTAAGGTAGTTTTCCATACTTGAACCTGATTCAAATAAGAGTACAGTGTTTTAAATATCCCGTGCTGCAATATTTTACTCAGAATGACAAAATTGATTTGATTCTTGATTTGATTGATTTGACTTTGATTCTATACGACTCAAGATCAGTGAGAATCAAATATGGCAATCATGAGATAAGTTTGGCGACAAAAGCGGCAATCTTGACATAGCAAAGCAAAGTAATAAGCATAGCTAACGTTTAAACATGGCATTCTTGAAACGTTACATCCAAAGCTTGTTAAATAGATACAGTAATCTAGCACACGAAAAATATTTTCATGTTTTAAAGTGGGGTTGCCGTTTCACTTTGTTTTGTCTGTCCGCAGATTATAGTAAGACACCCGTGATGATTATCTATAGATTAGTTATCAAACCAACAGTTTTTCTTCTTCTTTGAAAAGAAAGGTCGGCCCTAATTTGCCGGCTTTGATTTTATACGACTCATAATATCAAATGGAGTAAAATTCCTGACGGAAGTAAAACATTCGACAGCTAGATTATCCTGTAGTGATGATCCTAAATGATGCTTCCTGCGACCTTTATATTTATAACCTAATACATAATCATCTCTTATCTATATAGATCAATTTGATTGCAAGTGTATATTTTTTGTGTGAAAATAAAAAAAAACCGTTCACTCTCCTTTACATACCAGCACAGACATAACATTATACAAGAGACTCAAATACGTAGAAGAAGATTAACAAATATAACCTAACACTTTGAAAAATTAGGCTAATAACATAAAATTCATAAAGCAATTAAATTACTGAATACTAAAACCTACTAAACAATTGACGAATATTTTAATGACACACTACCTACTTTGACATTAGATTTGAATGTTTAAAATTAATATAACCTATAGAATAATGACGTGCTCCTCTCTCCAAAATATTGTTCTTCCCAACAGAGTCCGTAATGAACATTTACCTATCTATTACCACCTATTATTACATTGTCGAATAGAATAAACTATTGAGTATTGTATCTACATACTAAAAAGATCGGCACCAGCCAGTATCTAGATGTAGAGTGATTACAAAAATGTATCCAGATAGTTAAAAACGTATTCATCATCAACTCCTCTTAATCAAATTAGTTAATCATATTATAAGGGATTTATCACATACCATTATCGGTGTTTTGACCGACAATACGTGATAAATACCGTATTTTTGTTAATGATTAAAAAAATTCACAAAAGTATTTTAATGTAAAATCGGTTATGTTTTAAGTATTCATATTATAAGTACTGTTTATATTATTATTTTTTTAATTTAACTCTGTGCATAGCCGTCCTTTACTGCTTTGTTTATAACTTTCCATCCAAAGGTTGCCTGAAAGAAATCGCTTTCAGCCATAAGACGGCCCTTTGCACTTTATTTGGCATACCTATTATATATAATTTAAAAATTGGTTTATGTTTCAATTTAATATTAGATTACTGCAGAAGGTTCTAACTATATAGTTCGGCGATTTTAGTAAATACAGTGTCCATTATGAGCGCAATTTAATCTAGACCATGTTTTCGAATTTTAGACATGGAACACTATTAACAATTAATTACAACAACAAATAATTAATACATTTAATTAATTAATAACAATTAATAAAATCAAAAGAAAAATAGCACCAACCAACGTGGATATTAATAAGCAACCCCTCAAAAACAAACGGAAGGTAAAAATTATATACTGCTAGCCCGGTCATAATCTATCTAAGTCAACGTTACATAGGGATTGCATCTAACGAATACCTCATAATTTTAACCCCTTACTTTATCCCCCCCGAGCCCTTTAGGGATTATTTTAGAAAGAAGTTGTAACACGTATTTCTTTATTTCTTACCAAAAGCCTCAATGTGAATTTTCAGATCCCTAACTTAAGGAATTATGGATTTCCCATACAAACTTTCAACCCCTATTTCATCCCCTTAAAGATTAATTTTTGGGAGAAAAGATAGCCTATGTCCTTCTCGAAGATATCTTCTTGTCAAATTTCATTACGATCCATTAAGCTGTTAGTCGTGAAAAGGTAACAAACAAACACAGCTACTTTCGCATTTATAATATTAGTATGGATATGAATGGTGTAGTGGTGTGACGTCATCGCCACCGTAGAGCTACGACGCCTACGCGGCGTAGACGGCCTACACGTTTCGTAGCACTTAACCGTAACCCGCGGCTACGCACGCCTGGTTTATCAATAAAAACATTACCCCCCTTTTGCGCAGTCGGTAATAAGTAGCCTTAGAATGAAATGTGACGCAACACTTCATGTAAATAACTTCACGTCAATGAACGACGGTTAAATTATGTGGATATTTTTCATACAAAAATTCTAATATCGCGACAAAAAAATTGGGGGTGGGAGTAGGAGAGTAAAAAATACTTTACGACCTACTCATACCTAACAACAAACAAAATTTCATTAAAATCGGTCGTTTCAGAGGAGTGCGATCACTAAAACCGTATTTAATACGGTATATTAGAGAAAAAAGAATTATTAGATTATTTATATTTTTTCTGTTTGATTGTTACGCTTTCACGTCGTCACGGCTGAACTGATTTCGATTAAATTTGGTACTTAAATCGATTATTATCTTGATCAAGACATAGGCAACTTTAATTGTTTATATATGATTTGCTCCCGCTCGCTTTGTTTGTCAATGAAACATTATCCTCCTTCTGTGCAGTCGGGTAAAATGTATTCTTTGTCTTAACCCAGATTAAATCTAACTATATACCAAATTTAATCGAAATTGGTTCAGCTGTATAGCCGTAAAATCGTCACAAACGTATCGAACAGACAAACATCCAAACTCTCGCATCTATACATATAATAAAGCTGTAGCTTCACCGTATCAGATTTCAGTGCAATGCCGCCATGTGTAATAAAAAAGAAGGTTTTACTGTATACTGCCATCTGTTGAACAGGGAGCTAAGCAATCCTTATCGTAACCATTCTCATATAGTTCACTCTTTCGTAAATGCAGAAATACTTCACCTAGGTCTAGGCTAAATCCACAGATGACACTAACTGTTTCGTATAAAAACAGATGGAGTGACAGTTAAAAATATTCCAGATTGCTATCTAAATATTGCTAAGAAAGATACAATTTTGGCAGAACCACAGAGAAATAATGCAAAAATAGTTAAAACTGATAAGTATGGCGCCAGAGTACTACATAATTACAGTATCAATACTAACATACTTTAGTTATTAGGTACCGTACATCTAACTGTGCACGCGGTTGGTTTCTGCGGCAATCTCGGAGCTAAACGCAATGCTAATAATGCGCACAATTTTATTGTTTAAAAGACAACTGCTCATTGTTTTTTACGTTAAACACAGTGGCAATCGCAACTTACAACTCAATGCGTCAAGCGTACATAACATAAAACCGACCAAGTGCGAGTTGGACTCACGAACGAAAGGTTCCGTACCAATATGTATTAAAACGGCAAAAAAATCATGTCTGTTGTATGGGAGGACTCCTTAAATATTTGTTTTATTGGAAATTAGTCATTTATTTTTAAAGTGAACATATATCGTAATATTCTGTGAATATTTGAAGCGTCTACCTGTTATCGTTATCAATGTCGAGCTAAAATGAGCAAAAAAATCACGTTTGTTGTATGGGAGCCCCTCCTTAAATATATAATTTAATTTGTATTTAATATTTCTTTGTTATAGCGGCAACAGAAATACATCATCTGTGAACATTTCAACTGTTTAACTATCACAATTCATGAGATACAGCCTGGTGACAGACAGACAGCGGAGCCTCAGTAATAGGGTGCCGTTTTACCTTTGGGTACGGAACCCTAAAAATAATTTATCTTCATAATATTCGTATGAAAGATTCTTGTTTATTGCATGAATCGTTTCCGTTCCGTATACTTAATAACGCTTTCAAATACATTTTGTTATATACGCAACAAAAATATTCGATTCGATTCTGATACACTCTTTACTTAACAAATATTTGATTTAGTCGGCCAAGTTCTACCTCGCATTAGAAATATTTACAAATCTTTACCAGAATTTGGTTTGAAGAAGTTAAGTCCGCAAATTATGACTCCTAGTCGATTTTCCTATAACCCGACCTACTACTAACTAGTCTAAAGAACTAGCTTTGAATGAAAACGGCAAACAATAAATCTATTATTATTTCAGATGTGACTCGCAAAGCTCGCAAGAGTTGTACAGTTCAACGAGCTCCGAACCAACTTCGCCAGTTCGGGCAGGCCGGTGCCGCCGTCCTGAGTCCCCTCCGCCGATCCGGATCCATCAGGACATGCTGTACATACCGTACGCTGAGACACAAGCGCAACAGCATGAGCACCATCAGCAACACTGGGCCGCCACTGACTGTAAGTGAAACACCAAATCATATTACAAATAGAATCAGAATGAAATGTGTTTACAGAGATTTGACGATTTATATGTTTAGAAAATTAACCTTTTGTAGGGTTCCGTACCCAAAGGGTAAAACGGCACCCTATTACTGAGGCTCCGCTGTCTGTCTGTCACCAGGCTGTATCTCATGAATTGTGGTAGTTAGACAATTTAAATTTTCGCAGATGATGTATTTCTGTTGCTTCTTTAACAAAAAATACTAAAAACAGAATACAATAAATATTTAAAGGGGGCTCCCATACAACAAACCTAATTTTTTTGCTCGTTTTAGCGCTAGATATTGATAACTGCATTGAACTAGTGAAAAAGCTGTGTTATGTAGTTCCCAGAACGTGCAATCTAAGAGCAGTTCGCTCTCGTTCCCTGTTTGCCACTGGCACCTGCCGCACTAACTCGGGACTACGCGCGCCCATCCGACGTATGGTTGAGTCTTACAATATGTCATTCGAGGCTGTAGACATATTTGCATGCTCAAATTATCAATTTAAGAACTTAGTGTCTATAATACTTTCAAAACACGACCTTCATTCGCTTCTGTCTTAGCGTAATTCCGTTCTGTGCTTTTCCTTTAACTTTTTCCTTTTCCTATACTATACTTTGTATACATTTAATTTACTTATATAATTATAGTTTTGATTTAAATAGTTAAAAGGCCCTTCAGGCCCTCTAGTTGCATCTACTTTTCATTACATTAACATTACAAGACAGTCTGTCTTACCAATATGTGAATAACGTAGTGGGTTACATTATTAATACTTCTATCGCATGAGTACTGTATATTACCTAACCTTTATAGTGTAACTGTTTGTTGTTCCGAAATAAATAAAATAATAAAATAACGGCAACAGGTAAACGCTTGAAATATTCACATAATATTTAGTTATATATTCACTTTAAAAATAAATTATTAAATTAAAACAAATATTTAAGGGAGGCTCGCATACGACAAACGTGATTTTATTGCAGTTTTTATAGATATTGGTACGGAACCCTTCATACGCGAATCCGACTCTAACTTGGCCGTTATTATTCCATATTTTTATGCCACCATATTTTTCCTGTCCCTATGGACAAAAGCACATGACTACGAGAATCGATGCGATGTCGTATCCACAATACAACTTCTCGCATCGTGAACGGTAAAATTAATGCAGTTGGCGTCCAAAAATGTTGTATCATCATCTTCAATAGTCATCGAAGAATCCAGACCAGCCATGCTACACTATCGCAACATTCTACTAAGAAGACCAACAGACGTCGTGTTTTTGCCACACAGATATTGCATTACAATAGTGATTCTAACGCAATAGAATCATACTGAATGAAATGATAGATGGAAACCAAATAATTCAATAACATAGTTCACTCAAGTGATTTACTCTAAGTCTAGGCGAACTTTTTCTACCATAATTTCAGTCATCTCTAATCTCTATCTAATTATCTAGGATGAATCTAGTCTCCAAGTAGTGTACTTAATTTACCTAGGTTATTTGCTCCAGGTGAAATAAGTCTACCATCCCCGATAAATGCATCCGAAAATTCAACATCAACGACTAGCTGTCTTTCCCTGGCTTCACAGGGATTATGATCAAAATAAAATATAGCCGATAGCAATACTAACCAATGTAGCTTCCTATTCGTGAGAGAATTTTCAAAATCGGATCAGTACTTCCGGATATTACCCCCTTCGTACAAGCAAACTCACAAACTTGACCTCTTTATAATATTAATGTAGAAATCACATCGAACCCAAATAGGGTATATCATTTTTTTTTATGATTTTATTAAAATTAATTAGTTTGTTTTCGACGTGACGTGACTTATTACGTAAATAAAGGAGCAGAAATTCTCGTATAATTCTCGTATGAATGAATGAAAATACTTAATTGTACACTTCAAAAGAAACAGACATAAAAATAAAAATTGACAAAGAAACAGTTACAATGGGCGGTCTTATCGCTTAGAAGCGATTTCTTCCAGACAACCTTTGGATGGAGAGGACTTTTGTAACATTACAATAATGGAGGGGGGTGTAGTAGCTACATTAACAAACCAAAACTTAAATTTTAGGAGAGCGCTGATCATTTACAATAAAATAAACCAAAATACATAAGTAAATATACCTACAACAATTAAAATAACGAATATAAATAAACATACATAGATACATACATATCTATAGCGATACTACGACGTTTCTGAGAGATAAAATCTTTTCACACTTGTTTAAATTGTGGCTAATGATGGAGCTTGCCGTATTAAGACCGATAATGTGTTCAAAAGACGTGTTGCTTGAATGGAATCATCATAGAATCTTGTTCTATGAACTGGGGTTTTCAGCATCATATTTTCAGACGATGGGAGCGAATGAGTATTAGAGCAGTGAAGGAACTCAAATCGTTTCTTCAAGTAGGAAGGGGTTAATAAGAAAGCTTATTAGCCTTAAAGAACATACTACATAACGTTACAGAGAACCAACTAAACGAGCTTGAGCGTCTGCAAAATTTCTGCATTCGTTTCATTTTTGAACTCCGTAAATTTGATCACATCTCCGAATTTCGTCTCAAGCTCATATGGTTACCTATTCGTTTTCGCCGGAATGCTCATATGCTTTCCCTCCTGTACAACTTCCTCCGAAACTGACTGAAGTCATTATAGTGACTGAAGTTTCACATAGATGGTTTTTATGGGATCTAAAATGGCATACTGGCTGGTTGTTAAATGTAGGTTTCTGAAAGCAATATTTTATTTGGAAATTGATAAATAGAACTGCGTATACTCTTACAAAATATTTAACGGCCAAGTCGTTTTATTTTATTCACTTGGTTCTTTATTTGACTACTTTTTATGACCAAGTAACCTCAAACGAGACTTGGCAGGTTGTTCACATAATGTTTTTTTATGAGATAAATGTTTTTTTTTATTGAACCATTGGTATCAAAACTTTTAAATAACGTAACATTTGTAAGGGCAATGGAAATGTGGTTTGAACAAAGAACAAAGAAGTTGATGTGTAAAAAGATAAAGGTAACTTCTTTACACTTTGATACGATAAAAATAAGACTCAATATGCCGCTCATTAATTAAAACAGGATTGTCCAGTCCATCCAGACCTGTTGCCACAGCGTTTGCTATAGTTATTGGGAATAAAGCCTGATTGGTATGATGCTACGATATTTACAATAATTTATGTCTTAAGGAAACACATTTAGTTCACGTCAGGATTAGTGAAGGTATGTCCAAAAAATACTATTTACAAACAACCTTTAAACGAACCACATCGTCAATTTCAGATCGTAATTATAAGAAATCATTTAACATACAAAAGGTTTCGCATCTATCTTTTGTATATTTTGTCATATTAATGAATCTGAAAGTGATATCTAAAAATTTAAAACTAATTTTAAATTCTCAAGTCCACAATTAGAAGACCACACGCAATACATATTGACGAGGTTCTATAAAAAACTGACATACAAATGTTACTAACTCGACTCAATCGATATAATCGATCTTCGTAGATTGGTGAGATCTTGATTTTTACAATGATCTACAACAATATTAACCAACCAAGGTCACAGACATAGGCAAGAGGATTAGACACAAGCATACGTGCAGTGTCGTAGCGTAGTAGCGGCGGCAGGGGCGCTCCGCCCCGGCCGGCACCTTTAGGGAGCGGCAAAATTTCACAATAATTAATAAAATTATATATAGTGGAAATATTTGAACCATTTCATATTTTTGACGCATAAGCCATACCAGCAGCTGGTATTGTTACACACGTTATTCGTCAAAACTACACACACAGCTGCTGCAACATGATCAACAATGAGTAAAACATATATGTACATATATACATAGGCTGCTATTTAAGAATCCGGAACTGGCCACTGCATAAATAATATTTAAAAAAAAATTATCACGATTGAAAATGGAACTCTTTGGCTGTAGAATGCAGGTTATTTCGTCCGTCTGTCAATTGTTTTCATTGTGTGGCGCGATTTCAAAAATTGCGTGTCATTACGTGTCAAGCTGTCACACTTCGGGTGAAACGACCTGATATTTGTAGGGTGAAACGGTGGAATTAACGGGTCATCCGCCATATAGCCCTGATTTGGCACCCAACGACTTCTTTTTATTCCCAACCGTGAAGAATAAATTACGTGGTCAACGATTTTCAACCCGAGAAGAAGCCGTTGAGGCATTCAAAAATCATGTTTTGGAGATACCGTCTTCCGATTGGAAAAAGTGCTATGAAAACTGGTTTCACCGAATGCAAAAGTGCATTGATCATCATGGCGAATATTTTGAAAAGCAATAAAACCATATTTAACAGTCAATGATAGTTATTTTATTTTATTCCGGATACATAAATAGCAGCCCTCGTATATATATATATATGAAATTTTTTATTTGTAACCTGTACAATACACAAAAATGATGCCTGTTCTTGCCAAAAAGTTCTTTAGAATTACTGTATATTATAGTCTATTAAATTAAAAAACCTAAATAAGAGGGCGGCAAAATTTTCTTCTGCCCCGAGCGGCTGACACCCATGCTACGCCATTGCTTAAGTGGTAGAAGACAGGGCACATATCTCGTAGAACTAACGGCCGTTGGGGCAGAAAAGTTCTCGAGTGGAGACCACATACTGGAAAGTGCAGCGTAGAACGGACTATATTGAAATATGACCTGATAAAAACCTTATATGATGATGATAACTACACTTTTCACATAAACCTAGCCTTCTAAGCCTGTGGGTTATTTGTAATCAACTGTGTAAACAACGGTGTCAATCAGGTAATTAGGAGGTGGGTAGAGCGGCTGTAATTGTGTCAGTATAACTATAAACGGTGTCCTTTAAATCACTGTTTTCCCAGAACAAACGTTGTTCAGACCGTGGTCTACTAACAGATTATAAATAATATCAAATTAAAAAACAAAACGAAATCGATCTTTGAAACATATAAAAAGTTGCGAACTTAAAACGTCTATTTTAACGTTACGCCCTACAACATAGTCAGCGCGCTGAGACTGGTAGCTACTAGGTACTTATCTAACTAAGGAGTAGGTAATACGCTACGGCTAGCGTATCCATAAACTTTATGTCACGGTTAGTTTTTGAACAAAGTTAAACTTACTTGAGAAGGTCTAGATTTTTTTTATTCTCTTAATTGATGCTATAAACAGTTATTAGACCATGGTCTGAGTAACGTTTGTTCTGGGAAAACAGTGATTTAACTGACACCGTGTAGAATTATGTTTAGGTAAAGGTGATGGGTTTTTAAGTATATAAATAATGTGTGTTTACGTATTATTGTTAGTATGTAACTTTTTGTCGAATAAATAAATGTAAATACACAAGGTGATTCTTAAGATCGAGTAAGATTCCCAAGTTCTTGCTGACATTCTATTAATTTGTCATTCACAGATAACAGAGCTTATCAGTACTATCCTCAAGGCAGAAATGGTGCAGCAAGCGCTCAAGCAGTCGCGCCGCAACTTCAACAGAGAGCCAGCTATGCGCATGCGCTTCACATGCAGGTAAAATGATTGTAAAATTAAAATTATCTTCATCTGTACATATTCAATTCTTAAACAGATTTTTAGAGTTGTTGGTTTATTACTGTCAATATATTTTAAGTAGGACAGGTATTTACAAAAATAAATAATGTAATATTGCTGGACATTTCACACAGCGCTATCTAGCCCCAAACTAAGCAGAGCTTGTACTATTGAAACCAGATAACTGATACAATACTTATATATATATATATATATATTTTTTTTGTAAATACATACTTATAATATGTAAAAAACATTCAGACCCGGAACAAATATCTGTAGATCATGCAAAGATTTGTTCCGCGGCGGAAATCGAACCCGTTATCTCTTGCTTCTCAGCCGGCTATTCGCCTACCGCGCTAAGACTGTCGTTGATTTAGTTTCCTATAATGTATTCGTTTTCTATCAGTTACTTAACTGGTTCCAGAGCTTTGCTTAGTTTAAGACTAGATAGCGCTGTGCAAAATGTCCAGTATTATTCATATAATAGATACATTGACTGTGGGGAATGTGTTCTTTCTTGTTCCACTTCTCTGTTTTAAAATGTAGCCAAAGGTTCATTGGAAAATAAACTGTGCTCCGTAGGAGTTGCTGCGTTTTAAGGCCCACTGCACTTAATTACGCCTAGTACAGATCACAGTGTATTTAACACTTAATAACCTGTAATACCACACATATGTTATAACCTGTGTTTCACAAATAAAGAAATTGAAATTACAATACCTACATCATTTCGAGTAGATCTCGGTTAAAATAACAAATGCACGATCTGCTAGCATTAAGTCTACCCATGATACAGGAAATTCTAGTACGTACGTGAGTATTGGGGTTATAAAATTTTTTAAGTATTTTAAGTTTGCCAGACCATTTGTTATTTATTTTCAGACGCTGTGCCCAGCACCGGTCCGGTATCGTCCCGTGCCGGCCGCGCAGCCCGGGGGTGGGAAGCAGATGATCTGCTATTCAGAGAAGGTAATCAATTAATATTCCCTTTGCGAATGATTAAGCCACGCGCATAGCGAAATGTACGTCTCTCAGCGATACTCTACAGCTATATACTTTGTATGTAAGGTTAGGTGGTAGCAATATGACAGCAGTTTATTATTTACGCAGAAAATCTCTGTGCCATAATTTTGTAGCAAAAGAGAAAGATTGTTTTCTGAATGCTTCGCATTTTATAAATTTACTCGGTTGTGCAGATGGAGGGTTATGTTTTAGGGTATATGTATGTCTGTTCATGTTGGGCATCATGTAGGCTAGACGTAAAAACTAATATTGATTAAAATCTATTGAATGATGTATCAAAATGAAGGTGTTTAAAAGACCAATACAAAATATTTAACACCTACTTACTTAAATTATAATTTCCCCTGTCCCGTTTGATTGGTTTAGCTCAGCCCTACAGTACATTTCCACAGATACAAACCGCGTGCGAACAGGCCGCTGCGCTTGTAACAGATAATGAAATCAGTTTGTATCGAGTGTCTAATGCCCCAATAAACAGATTAAATGATAGAAAATATGCAGGGCAATCTTTATTTATCGATTTATAGTTGCAGAAGGGTGCATTTAAAAAAGCTCATCAAAGGGAAGATGTGTGCAATCTGCGAAGCTATTTCCAAAGCCATGGCGTGCAAATAAAAGTTCCTTCGTTTTTGCGAAAGATTATAGCTTGCTACAACCCCTAACTTCCAACCATTAGTGTGTTCCAGTTTTGTAAGGTTTATGATTTGTGTTGTTCTAAAGTATTGTATTTTTTTGCATTGTTAGAGAAGCAACACAACAAATTGATTGCAGTGAACGATTGACTGCATAGGTAGTCAGTTAATGGAAACTGCATGATTTAGATCCAAGATACCGAAATTAGAATTTTAATTAAGATTTTTCTTTAAGAGTTATAAGGTTCATGGCGACTTTACTAGCAATTGCGGCTGTGAAATTTAAATAATTTAGATTTGTTATTTTACGATACTGGCTCGAAAGCTTAATATTTTAACCACTAACAAATACGATTACCTTGCGAATAGAACTTAGACAAGAACGTAGGAAGAACTTGTACAAATTTCTACGCTTCCGCAAAGAAATCTCTGACGTGTGTAGAGCCTACTAAAGCCTATATAACTAAACTCAAAAAATGTTTTGAGTTATTTCTTTATGTATTGAGTCTCTAAAATTCAAGTAATAGTTCTAGAAACAGTGCTTTCAGTAAACGCATCATAGTGAAGTTAATCGCTAGCATTTATAAGTATTTTGCGAAACGTTGACAAGCGTACCACATTATTTTACCATTAGGTAAGTTTACCAATACTGCTCATATACAGGGAGTGCTATGTGTTAAGCGCCACCGCCGCTGTTTATTTCTTTCTATGTATACTGGGCTATAAAATTAGTTTGTAGTACTATCGACTTAGTGCCTTTTCTCAGAAATACTGCTAAAATTGAAATTTTATAACAACTCTTGCTATGCGAATGTAATTACATTTTAATGACCGTTCTAAATAACTTACTTGTACTTGCTTCTTGAGAGTTAACTTAAAATAATTAAATATTCAGCATTATGTACCTGATTCTGCCCGGCTATAATCAATTTAGTTCCATGAACCTCTTGATCATCGATTTCGTATTTTGCACGAGCCATTGCAAACCTGTAACTGAATCCTGACTAGCTTTCTGAACTTCATTCCCCAAATTAAATATACATCTAGCTCCTACCCACGGCTTCTCTCTAGTAGCCCATTTGTTGTTCCGTAAGCCAGTTCCTGTCGCTCGCCTGTCATATGGTCAGGTCATCCCTTTCGTTAATTTGCAGTCTTAATTTATAAATATATATATATATATTACATACCAGTTGACCCGTCGAAACTCGTACCGCCTTCACATGCATATGACGCAGGCTGCCAATGTACGTTGCCAGTAGAATTGTCAATCGGCCATAATTAGCTGCATCTATGTATGAGAAAATGAATTTTATTCATAATTTTTTTTTGCGTGAATTTTTCCGATATTTTAATAGTTATTCTGCTATTCGGGGCGGAGACACATCTAACAAATCAAAGATCATCCTGTCATTCTTTATTTATAAGTGGTGTAAATAACCCTACTTTGTTTTATATATTTAGATATGTTATTTAAAAAATATCTTTATATGGTATGAAAAGTATTAACATTTAGGGTAACTTGGGCAATGATGTCGTATTTAGTGCCTAATAGAGAGTTGTTAAATTATACAAATTCGTCAAATTTAAACATGTTTAGTCGCTAATTACGTTTACGGATCGTTGTGCAAGCCGGGCTTACACATGAAACAAAATAACCGTTAAATGGCGATCGTTGCTCTGTTGCCAGAAATACAATCTTATGACGAAGGGGCCTTACGGATGGCACCTTCAATTTCGTCAAAAGATTCGTCAACAAGACCCGGTTACGAAAGCCTTCGACAGTTAATGACCTTTTTTTGGAAAAAATCTACCGACTTAAATGAGATGTGGTTTCAATAGGATGACGCCACCTGTTACACCGCACGCGAAACAATGAGGTTTTTACAAATCAAGTTTTCTGTTTGTGTTATCTATCGTTTTTGAGGCCAAAACTGGCCGCCTAAAGTTTCGATTTATCTTGCTTGGATTTATTTATACTTTCATTTTTATGTCATCATCACCTCAGTATATTCAAAACGTAAATAGGAACATATTCATTTCTTTTTAAAATGTAATTCCTTGTTAACACCCTATATATAGTTATATAACAAAAAAAAATCTATAGGGAAGTTAGGGGTAATATTTTTTATTCACGTGCCCGTCTTGTGGAGTTTTGTTGAATAGGTATTTAAAACATTATAAAGAATAGAATAGAATAATCATTTATTTGTATACACAAAATGACACCTGACTCAATTTTAAAGACCAGAAGGTACAAATGAATTTATGTCAGTTCGACTAATGTGTCTGCGTATCAAAATAAATAAAAAAAAAATATTGATCCAAAATTGTTCAAACAAAAAGTTAGTAGACACGATATAATATTAAATTAGTAGGTACTTATTATACTAATGAAAACTAGCTCCCACACTAGGATTCCCTGTGTCGTGGGTAGCTAGACTCTGCCCAAAAAAGAAACATGAAATAAACTTAATAGTAATAATCAATAGTAATAATCATAAGCAACCTATAATATAATTTAGTAAAAAAAAATGGCGTTCAGCTCATCACGTTGGATGTTAATCACCCAACGCTGGTTTTCAGCTGAAACCAGAAGCAAAGTAGTGCAGCAGCGACGCAATAAAATGAAATAAATATAAGATGTGTGCAGTTTTATTATGATGTAGATATACATTTTATAAACATATCTTTGTAAAATAATACTACCTAGTCAGGTCATAAATTCTGTCACATGTTTAATATAAAATAATTGAAACAAGTTTATTCATTATGTAACCATTTATATACCAAAATGAACTTAACAAAACATCGATTCTTATGACACTAAAGTTTATTCAAAATGACCTCCGTGATTTTGAATACAGGCCTTCAATCTGCGCGGCCAGTCGTCTATCGCAGCACGAACGAGGTCCATGTCAATATCGGCGGCTGCCTTAATCAAGGATGTCTTGAGTGACTCCAAATTGGGATGAGGCTTTGAGCACGCCTTTTGCTCCAAGTGTTGCCATATCTTGTAATCTAACGGACTCAAATCTGGACTGGAGGAGGGCCAGTCTTCGTGCCGGATGAAGTCGATTTCACGCGCCGCCAGCCAGTCTTGTGTGCTCTTCGCTCTATGAGCTGGCGCCGAATCTTGTTGGAATACCCAGTGCCTGTTATTGAACAACACGGTCTTCTTTAAGCGTCAACTCCATATTTAAAAATGAGTAAAATTCTAAAAAGTATACATTTTTATTTTCATGAACAATTCGAAATTCGAATTCTATAAACTTTTTTGTGGCCAGCATTCTAAAAGAAAAGTTTTTACTGTGTGACAATACTTATGACCTGACTAGGTATACATAATAAATATTATACACATGGAGTTGTCACAAGTAGAATGTTGAGGATAAGAAAAACACATACAAATATATATAAATATGGGTAACTATTTGGAATATATATTAATCTAGATACATATTAAAGAAAATTTACTAGATTTAGGATGACAACATCGAAGAGAGGTCAACATTGATGTTACCATGTTGTATTTGGGCTTTCATTAGAAATTTTTTCGGTATTTTTCTAAAACTGTTGCCACTTTTGGCATTTCTAAATGGTTGTAGCAAATTGTTCGAAAACTTAGAAGCCGCATATTTCCCCTGAAAGTCTTTGATCGGTGACGTTGATTAGACAGTTGCTTGGAGCACTGCAGACTTGTTTTAAAGTTATAGGCTAGCGTTTGACCACGATCTCGCCTGGCGGTAAGCGATGATGCAGTCTACGATGACACGCTTGCCCAGAAAGAACCTGTTCACTCGTGACTTGAAGACCCCTAGGTTGTAGATATGGACCTACACAGTATATTCGACTAGTCATCCAAATTAGCTTGTCGTATAGGTATTTAGGAGTTCTGTAGCTTATGACACCAAAAAGGAGACAGGCCGGACGAAGCTTGCATCGCAATTTCAATTTTAAACTAAAGTATTTGTTAAAAAATAATGTAATATGGCTCTTAGGTATTATAATAACAAAACCTTGCGCATTCGTTTTGAACACGCTATTTAAGGCGTTCGGTTCCCGCTTGTAATTTTGAGCGATTCACAGTGTAATCGCGCTAACACTGTGTATGGCTCAAGGTAGCGTAGTAAGTTTTGACAGATCCAACGACTCGACAAGACGTACGCAAACCTCTCCACTAAAATATAGTCGTATTTTATACAACATTTTAAGCCTGTAGAAGCAGTTTCGTACCCTGCAACATGTTTTTCAAAGCGCAAGTCCGCATCCATATTAAGTCCCAAATTACGTGCCTCAGAGACACGCTCAACAGGTTGATTTTTAAGCAAAATACGCTGGCCTAAATTCAATGATGCTATGTGGTGTTAACTTCTCAGCGTCGTATATTTCGTTTGAAGAGGATTATGGACAAGATTATTCGCTTTTGACCATCATAATAAGGTTTGCTCAACACTTTTTTGATACACGATTCTGTTTAAGAAATTTAGAGCTTCAAAGTCGTATGGTGATTAAAAAGTATTCATTATAGTAACACATACTGTAGTTGTAAAAATAATTATCAAAGCTGAGCAGGCTATACTACGTGAACGTGTGCAAGGCTGAGGCGCCGAGCCGTGCCAGCAGCGCACGCAGTACTGGCGGCACTAACAAGGCTCAAGCCAAAACAATCCGCATGCCCGGACGGTATTCCCGTGTTTATGATGAGGGACTGCCGTTGGGTCCCAGCTGAGCCACTCGAACACATATTTAACTTATGTCTGAAGGTGTCATATTTCCCCGAACGTTGGAGGGTTACCCGGGTAATTCCAATACCTAAAAGTAACGCTGGCTCGAAGGTAAGAGGATTTAGACCTGTAGCGATACTTACAACACTGGCAAAAGTGTTCGAGTCTGCAGTGTAGCGGAGCATGCAGCAGCAGATATCAGCTCATCTCTCGGACGCTCAGCATGGATTCCGACCGGCGCACAGCACGACCAGCAAACTACTTAACTCTATGGCCTACATGCTCCTTTACGTAGACGGAGGGGTTCAAGTAGACGTCGCCTACTTTGATTTTAAAAAAGCATTTGACATGATCGATAATGACATCCTACTGACAAAGTTGGCTACCAAACTGCTGCAGTTCTTCGCGAGCTACATAAAGGTTAGGCAGCAGTATGTCGACTACGCGGGATGCAAATCTGAACCTTACTTCACGATGACAAGAGTAAGCCAAGGTAGTAACTTGGGGCCGTTGGAATTCATCGTTAAGATCAACCACCTGCCTGAAGTTTTTACAGAGGCCAGATGTATATTTTTGCGGACGATCTCAAGTTGATCTTACCGATTAATGAGGAGGGAGATTGCGTGCGTCTTCAACAAGACGTGGCTAAGGTAGTTGAGTGGTGTCAGAGGAACAAATTGCAGTTTAACGTGGATAAATGTACCGTTATAACATTTAATAGAGCAATGGCACCACGCCATTACAACTAGAATGTAGAGGAAACGCAGTTGAAGCGAGAGGAATCGGTGAGGGATCTTGGGGTTCGTCTAGACACTGAGTTGAGATTCAGAGTACATGTTGTGAATGTTGGTAAAAAGGCGTAAAGAATTCTAGGATTAATTTTACGTTGAGCAACGGTTTTACAAACTATAAAGCCTTAACAGCAATGTATGATGCACTGGTCAGAAGCCATTTGGAGAGCGCGGTCTCTGTGTGGGCTCCTCATGAAACTAAGTATAATATAATGATGGAGCGCATACAGAACAATTTCACTAGATACCCTGTACTAGAAGAGATATGGCGTCTAACCTTTCTATCCCTTGATGTATTCAACCTTGTTTGTTTTGGGCACGGTTGGAAACAACAAGTTGGAAAATAGTGTGGGCTGTGGCGCTGGCTGTATAGGTGGTTAAGGTGATCCGAGGTATCTTGGAGAGGAACCAACACAACTATCTTGGAGAGGATAAGGCTGTGCGTGCCAGATGAGATCGTAGGATGGCACAGACGGTCGCCTCTGTTCGCATTGCCTCGCGAAAGGACTAACCTGCTCAATAAAGCTCCACGGACGCGCACCATACAATCACTCATTCAAGTTGCGGAGAACATTGACGTGTTCCACTGTTCACGGAGCGAGTTCGTAAGGGCTGCACTATTTACTTTAGGCTCTTGTAAAAAATATTTTTTAATTTTTATTTTGATTTTTTATGTTTATTGTTTTTTTGATTCTGATTTTATTTGTTAAAAGAAAAAGAAAAAATGTACTAATAAAATTTATGATGACTAATAATTATTATTAACTGACGTATGTTGCTACTCTATTGTATAAGGTGACTGTATTAATAGATGTAATCTGTTGAATAAATAAACAAATAAATTGGTTTTTGTATATGTAGTATCGTCGTAGTATGATAATAAAATCATAATCCTCTTTTACAAGTCTCCATCCCGGTCGTTATCGTCGACGTCTACTGTCGTCTCATCCTAAGTCTGTATTCAAAATTTCATCGAAATCGTTCTAGGAAATCGACTAAACGATCGTGAAAACATAACAGACAGACATATTGAGAGACTGAGAGACAGAGTTACTTTCGAACTTAGAATAGTATGAATTAGTATAGATTAGTAAGCGAAGAAGTCGGACTGTGAAGAGACCAGTAGTTTACAGCGTTGCGACACTGACGCTAGTAGGTAAATAAAACAAAAATAATCTAATAATCGTCTCAAATAAAAATAAATAGATTTTTTAAGCTTTACGTTCAACAAGATTTCGTTGAGAAACAAGGTTTCATTCAACTGATTCTAAAATGGCCAGTGCCTAGTTCGATTTTTTAAGTATCGGTCTCATAACAGCTAAAAAAACTACATCAAAATTCATCAATCACCGAGAAGACTTAGAAATCGACTATTTTATGAATGAATGAAATACTCTTTATTGCACACCAAATAAAAATACAATAATGGAAATAAACAATAAATAAAGGTACAATGGGCGGTCTTATCGCTAAAAGCGATCTCTTCCAGACAACCTTTGGATGGACAGGATAAACAAAATCAAAAGACGGCGGTGTAAGAGTACCTACAGACATAAACAGAACCCACAAAATAAAATATACCTATTAATTATACTAATAAACATAAACTTAAATACATACAAATAATATAAGAATAAATAAACTACACTACATAAAGAGGATAAATAACATTTTATAAACACTAACTAGCAGTTACGAGACAACGAAAGGAAATGGTTGTATACCTTGACTTTGAAAATAGGAAGAGATTGGGACGACCTTACAGACAAAGGTAAGGCGTTCCACAGTCGCACAGCTTGTACTGTAAAGGAGTCACCATAAAATTGTGAACTATGGATGGGAGTTCGAAGCTGTAGAGCTTCGGAAGAACGAAGGGTTTGAGAGTGTCCCTGATACAGAAACTCGAAACGCTCCTTTAGATAAGAAGGTGAAGTGGGATTATAGAGAATGTTATAAAGAAGTGATACAATATGTGCATTCCGGCGAAGACGTATAGGGAGCCACTTGAGTTTTGCGCGGAATTCTGAGACATGGTCATACTTGCGCAAGCCGAATATGAACCGAATACAAAGGTTTTGAAGGCGCTCAAGTTTACTCATTTGGACTTCGGAAATGACGAGGTAGCTGGCGTCGGCGTAATCTAAGATAGGGAGTAGAAGGGATTGTGCAAGCGTAATTTTATTAATCCTCTTTTTAATAAAATTATACTAATTCATACACTAATCTGACAGTGTGTGCGAGTATGTATGTATGAATTATTTATTTAATACTTTATTGCACAAAAATACAAATTACATGTACAAAAGGTGGGCTTAATGCTAATAGCATTTTCTACCTGCCAACCTCAGAGGTATCAAAAAAGGTTGGCGTGCTAACTTTTAACAATATTAATGTTTATTAAAAAAAAAAACAAAAGAAACACAAATAACAATAAACTCCGATTACAGTTAGAATAAATACATAAACCTACTTGATATAACAATAATAATACATAGAATATATATATGAGAAATATAACAAATATATATATATATATATATATATATATTTATATAAAACAAAAAATACTATTACATACAACACACATAGGTACTACGTTTTCATATATTTTAACAGCCAGTGGAGGACTGCAAGAAATGACTATAGACTAGTCGTCTGAAAACCGGTTTACTAGGCGCCTTTTTAATATGAGCAGGGAGAGAGTTCCATAGACCGACAGCTACCACCTCAAAAGAGTTGCCACGGAAGGCGGTTGAGTGTTTCGGGGTAGCGAGAAGGAGAGAATCAGTGGATCTGAATTATATGTATGTTAACCCTAAATTGAGTATTCTACACATAAATTACCAATATTAAAACGTGAAGCGAAAGAGATTTGGCATGGTTAAAGTTTATATGGATAAGTTTGGATAAGCAGGTTTTTAACGTCTTTCTCTAATGCATCACATAATTTTAAAAAATATTTAGAAGCATCTTCTTCTTACTGGTGCGTACGTAGGTATATGCTACGTGTGTATAGAGTAATCAACCAGAATATTTATGCACTAATTTGTACACAACCAGAATTCTGTTTTTACCAAATCATTCACTACTAATGATACGAGTGATACCAAATCGATTCCTTTCCTCTTTTCAGGTGGCGGCACCACTGTACCAGCCGGCTCCAGGGTCACCATCGCGCGTGATTCGCAGCGCACCTGAGGGAGCGCCTTCTGGCCTGCAGGGTCAGGCCACCTCTCCGATGGCGCCGCCGCCAAACCCCGTCTACTATGCGATGAATGTTTGACAAGGAGACTAGGTACATACACAAAGTCAATCAATCAAGTAAAAAATATGATTCGTGCACGTAGGGTTCCGTATCTATAAAAACGGCAAAAAAATAATTTCTCGTGTATGGGAGCCCCACATAAATATATTTTTTATTTTAATTTAGTTATATATTTTTAAAGTAAATATATAACTTAATATTCTGTGAATATTTCAAGCGTCTACATGTTGCCGTTATCAATATCGAGCAAAAACGAGCAAAAAAATCACGTTTGTTGTATGGTAGTCCCTTAAATATTTGTTTATCTGTTTTTAGTATTTGTTGTTATAGCGGCAACAGAAATATATCATCTGTGAAAATTTCAACAGTCTAACTATCACGGTTCATGAGAAACAGCCTGGTGGCAGACGGACAGACAGACAGACAGACAGACGGACAGCGAAGTCTTAGTAATAGGGTTCCGTTTTACCCTTTGGGTACGGAACCTTAAAAAAAGAACCGTGGCCTAGCCTAGTGGTACGTACGATAACTTCCAAGGTTGTAGGATCGAATTCCGGTGGTGCATCAATGTATTTTACTACTTGAAAAATTTGAGGAAACCATAATTCCCTGTAATCAAAAGTTTGAAGGCAGTTAGGCGGTTAGATATCTAATAAGTGGCGATGGGCTTGCAACCTGTCACGAGAAAGCAAACTACACAAACACAAAAAGTGGACATTTATCGAACGTAATATTTGGACTGCATCCTCCCCATTCTTACATATGGTGCGCGGATCCAAAAGTATAAACTCAAGTTTTGCCAACGTGCGATGAAGCGCAGCATTCTCGAGGTCAAGCTTATTGACCGCATACGCAATACCGAGCTGCGCTCTCGAACACAAATCGCAGATGTGGCTATGAAAGCCACCAAGCTCAAGTGAGACTAGGCTGGTCATTTTTGCCGTATGACGGATGATCAGTGAACCAAGCTGACCACCTAGTGAAACCCTGACACAACCCGAGCACCGGGTCTGCCGGGACGGCAGACCAAGTAATAGATGGAGGGACGAGTTCACTAACATCCGAGCGGATTGGACCATCTTGGCGCTGGAAAAAAGTGACTGGTAAGAATGTTGGGAGGCCTTTGCCCAGCAATGGGACACAGAGGGCTAAAAATAATATAACAAAGTAAGTTAGATATTCTAGGGTGTCTATCGTGGTGATTAATATCGGTGTAGATTAGTTTTAATTGTGTTGGGATGCACTTTCTTTATTCCTAATTCTTTATTGTACACAAGAAAATACATTATAAAGTACAGAAATAGAGGACATGTACAAAGGCGAGCTTAACCCTATAAAGAGTTTTCTTCCAGCAAACCTTTGAGGCTAGAGAGAGAGGTGATTTTAAAGGTAGGTGCGCGTACAAGAATCATAAATATGTACATATATCTTAAACAAATAAAACGAAATATACCAACAGAAAGAAATAAAATGAATGAATATAATAAATAAAATAAATAGACTAATATATACAAAAATAAATAAATACCTACAATAAAATAAAATTACAGAGAAAGATAGTGCTCTTTAACTTTCCGTTTGAATATGCTAAACTACTTCCACCGACAATCGTGTGCAACTGTGTCCCTTACATAGCTACTGCTATATGTATAAGTATTATAAGTAAGTATAAGTAACTTGCCACATAAATGGTATAAAGGCCTCAAAAAAAAGATAGATGGAGTGTTTGAAGGATGGAAGTGAGTGAGAGCGTTGATGATAAAGGAGAGTGGAAAGAAAACGCAGGTTGTGGTTATTCCATCTAGTAAGAAAATGACATAAATATATTTATTTCTCATGAATTTGTAATCCACCTTCAAATTAACTGTTTCCTGGGTCGAGTAGACTATCATTATATATAATTATTGAAACTATACCTACGCATGATTAAGCTCGTGAACATTAGTCGAATCCCATCCAGTTGCGAAGAGAATTTAATTTCCCCAAAATTGTACAGTAACGTACTGAAACATGTGTTTCAGTCTGATGGACTGGAAAAACATGGGTATCTATATAAATGGCGAGTACATCTCACACCTACTGCCCTTTAAATGAATTGGTTTCCGGATGAACTTAGACAAAACCAAAGGCATGTTCTATACGTCCGGAACAGTGGTCGTACAAGGCCATCCACTCGAAGTTGTTCGAATACGTTTAGTTCGGGCAAATGCTACAATTGGGTTGAAATAACTTCGAGAAGGACGCCAAGAGGAGGGGCTATCCGGCTCCTCCAGCAGGGAAAATTATAAATAAATAAATAAATATTGCTAGACATTTCACACAGCGCTATCTAGCCCCAAATTAAGCAAAGCTTGTATTATGGGAACCTGTTAACTGATAGGATACTTAAATCCCTTTTTTTGTACATACATACTTATAATATTATATATAAAATAGATTTAGATTTTAGCATAGGCGACGAGAAGACTCAACTAATTGACGACCTCCGTGGTGCAGTGGGCGAATAGCCGGCTGAGACGCAGGAGGTAGTGGGTTCAATTCCCGCCGCGGAACAAATGTTTGTATTATCTACAGATATTTGTTCCGGGTCTGGATGTTATTCTATATATTATAAGTATGAATTTACAAAAATAAGTATATAGGTATACTATCAGTTATCTGGTTCCCATAGTACAAGCTCTGCTTAGTTTGGGGCTTGATAGCGCTGAGTGAAATTTCCAGCAATATTTATTTATATTATTATTTATTAATCGTGAAAATGTAACATGTTTATTACGTTTTCACGATTAAATTCGAAATTTAGAAATATGTCTGTCTGTCTGTTGACATACAGAGTTTTTTTTTCGATTTTTTATTATTATTAAGGAACTATAGAACTATATAGATGGCATTACAAAAAATATCTTTAAAAAATGTGGGCTGATGATGGTGATGATGATGATGTGGCTACCTAAGTACTTAACGTGAACGTACAATATTTTTTCGTTGGTTTATACCAAGCGTTTCTTCATTAAAAACAACGAATTTCTAAAAGCCGTATTAAAAACATTGTTCTCGAAAGTCTTTCGCCTTTCGGGTTACCATCCATATTTCGGGGCACCTTGTGTAAATGTACGATTAATGTAAACTTATCTTTTTTTAGGTGAAAATCGTGGTAGGTCCCACCGGCGAAGTCCGGATAAGTGTTCAACCCCCATCGAATCCAAACGAGACAATCCAGCAGTGAACAACGAACCCTAGATCTCGCTTGCAGCTGGAACACTGGCGTCAGCATTTCGTATACCTTTACGTACACGTAATGATAGATGGTGGTCCTAAGCATTTTGTGTATATAAGTAACCTAATATTTTATGCAGCTGAGTTATTTAAATCAGCAATTTACATTATAGATCAAAAATTTGTCCTGAAGGTTTTATGTGCCGAATTTAAAGATAAATTAGACAATATGACTACAAATAGCACTTGATAAAATATGTAGGGTGTAAAAAGACTCCCACAGCCCAATGGTCAACGCTGTTAGTGTGCATATCTTTCACCCCGTGGGATTTTCGGGAGTAATTCTTTCATCCAATAAGTGTGTAATTGTATTTGAATATACAAATAACACGTTGATTGTGGTATAGGCTACGAGAAGACTCGACCTAATTTTCCGAACGCTGCCCAGCCCAAGTGAATCCTCCTCTTGGTCTCCTCCTTCTCAAAGTTGTGTTTAAGTATTCCTGAATTTTTCAACTTAGTAGATTTCGATATCCTTGCATTATTACCAGCGCACATTGCTCCTTTGCCAAGCAAAGTTACCTTTCACTCACCTCACAAAAGACTTTAAAGTTGACCAGTCAGCCTTTTTATAACAATGGGAAAATGTTTTACGCATGTTCTCCAATTCGGAGAGAGCTGGAGGAGTCTGTCGGACCCTCCGTAGGTTATCAATCAACCAATGAAACCCCCACGATATTCCTTCATTCACCTCAGTGCCAGTGTATCATCGAACCGCCCATCTTGAGATGAGTAAGTCGATGCTGCACTAACACTTGACAGGGTTACGGGATCCCGGTTGCATTCAACCGGGGCCCTATCGAATCGTTCTCTCAGCTTGCCTCAGCTGGGTCGCCTATCTGTAGGCAGTAGATACTCTTTGCCAGACTTATCTGACTTACACTCATCATTATGTACATCATAATATTATGTATCATTATTTAAATACATAAAATAAAACAGCAATGAATTAGTAAAAAAATATGGCCCTACTTTATTTGAAGTTAACCGTATAATTACAAGTTAATCAAAATACATATTGTTGTAAAACGCTTGGGCCCTGCATCCGTCTTGCATTGCAATCTATAGGAAATAATAATAGTTATAAGTTGATTTTTCGACTTGAATTTATATCAAATAATTGGTGTCGTCACTCTCAATGTTGTTCGTTGAAATATATTTTAAGTTGGTAATTTTTAAGACTGTGGTAAATAAATTGTGTTAGAGTATTGAATCCATAAAAGACTATGGGCAAATATTTCATATATATCATATTAATCTACATTGTTGTATAGTTGTAAGCTCCAAAGCTAATTAATGTATAAATAGTACATTAAATCAAGACGTATTTAAATATTATGCAGAATTCAATGTAGTAAATAGATTACCATGAAATAATTCAAGAGAAATTCATTAACGGCGCGGCTAGTCAAGTCCTAGCATTATGGTCTGCTCTAGATATAGTTTTGACAAAATAAAACCTATGCCATATTAAAATTGAGCATTTTATCTAGGTTTTCTAATATATTTTTTATTTACGCTAGTTCATTTTCAGCGAGCTTCGGGTAAGAGATTGAATAACTAAATGATATTAAATTTATCCCAAAATATAGATAGAGATAAAATGAGAAAAAATACTGCAAAAATAATAAAATACGAAGTGTTCTGCTCATTTCATTAGAGACCTATTAATTTTCGAAGAGAGAGCCCGGTGGGTAGGTAAATTGCCAGTCCAGTCCCTTTTGTGCGATTTATCTGCTAATTTTTCGTCAAAATAAAAGAGGCAATCCAATTCTAGTAAATATTTTTTTCAGAAGGAGCATTGTATGTATGTTGTTTTTTTATAGTCATAAGCTTGTAATTGATTCTAAGTTCACTCGAGTGATTTCTTCGTCTAAAGGGTTTCAAATAATACCTATGTTTCCTCGTTTCGGATATAACACATGTTAAATGTTTTTTTTTTCACAAGAACTGTGAACAATTTTTGTCTAGTCAATAAAGTTTTACTAGAATTTAGTAGCAAAATGGAATATATTTACTTGATTAGATACTACTAAGTCCACCAATGTAAGTATTTTATTTCTAAAATTGTGCCAAATACTAATCGACTTTCATTCATAAACTGTACAGCACCTTAGCAAGTAACTTCTGGCAGGCTTAGGTAATCTTATCATTATGCTGAAAGCCAAATTACATTCGTCTGTATGCCCTACTGGTTGTGTCAGTTACTCTGCATTAGATCAGTGGACCTGGAACCTAATCATTTGAAGTAATGCTGGCTTCAGAGCACTGCGAGTGGTCCGTACGGTCTGATTGTGAGAACCTCCAGAGCGGAGTTACAGGTTAGGAGTTAGAAAAACGTTTTACAGTGATGTGTTTGTTGCTTACGGGTACGCTCCAATTTAAAACTGACACCCGTTTTAAAGCTCTACTGAGTATACGCATGCGGACGGCCAGGAGCGGGTAACCCGTCTATATGCATTGCTCTGAAACCAGCCTAAAAGGTACAGCCTAAATGCTACAATATTTCATTTTAAGATAAAATATCGTTCGTCATACAATCCAATGGACCACACACGGCGAATATAATATATATTTTCATCTTACATTGGGTTTTATTGTGAGCTATTTTAATATTATCATAAAATAGTATAGCATCTTCATTGTTTGTCATCTTCATCGCTGAAAGATGACAAAAAATTACGGATACTTATAAAGTCGAAGTATTATATGGACTTGAGACCGTCTGTAAAAAAAGTCATTACAAAAGGATTCATTACGATACAATAAACCATTTTATTACATAAACCAAGTAATAAAAAGTCCTATAAAAACTGCCGTTACAAGTTACTTGATAAGTTATATACTGTAGTTTGTATATAGCCTGTAAGGGCTGAATAATCAAGGTTTAGTTTATCATGGCCGGCCTAAAGTAGTTTTACGCTTACTAGAGCTACGGTGATATTAGTTGTTTATTTAAACAAAAAGTGGAACAATATCGTGTAGAATTTTGGCTAATACATAAGGATTTGTAAAAAATATTTTAGATTGTCGTATACACTGGGAGCTACGTGAGCCCGTTCGTAATTTCATTAGTCATCGATATTGGATTATGAAAATAACTAATTATTAAACAAGTGAACGATAAGGACAATGGGACGCCGCGATTTTCAACGCCAAAGCTTTACTTGTAGTCATAGTTATAAAGTTACTGCCGCATTTAAGTCTACAGTTATATAATCTTAGGATAGTTCCATAAAATAACAAATATTTAAACTATTTTAGGGACGATTTTAATGTTAATTTGGGACTTCAGTTGCGACAGTTAGATGGTAATGTTAATTTGTAAATGACTTAAAACCACTTTTGCTTGGTGTTTAGTTAAGATTTAATCTTTTGTAAAAAAATATGTTTAAATAGGTTGTAAGGTAAAATTTAGAAAAGGAAATATGTCGACATTTTAGTTTTAAATTGGTAGAAAAAATAACAATATCGCACAACTGTTTGACCAAAACGACCAAAGTTTTATCTTCATTCCAGTGGATACTAGCAAAACTTATTAAGAAGGTAACGAAATTTATGTCAAATGCTGTAAATAAAAAAAACGCTTCTGCGCGACTAAACAATCAAATACACTTAAAAGTCCATGTTAATAACATAAATTGAAAAATGTACCTTCTTGAAGAAAAAGTACGGTACCAATTCATAAGTCTTGCGGAATATTAGGCAAATGAAAGGAATTCAAATTACATTTGGTGTTTATTATCCGGCTTATATTAAAAATATTAAGAAATGATCAATATAACTAATTTTTTCATACTAAAAGTAGTTTACTAGAAAAACGAGTAAGTATGAGAGTAATTATTTTGAAAAAAACTATTTTGTAAATCTAAATTTGTTATGTAAATATAGCTAAAATGAAGCCAAAATTATTAGACGTGTATTAAATTGGAGTTGAATTAGAATTGTCAGTGCTATATGAATAACTCTGTATCCGTAAAAGTATTCCGTAGATCAATACTACTTATGTTATTGTTCTATGATCATAAAACTTTTTATATTAGAAAATACAGTTTAGTATTTCCATACATATTCAGTGTCATAAATGCAAGTTAGTATACTTGCAAACTGAAGGATGCATGATATTGTACATTGTTTTAAGTATGTGAATTATAATCGTGAGATGTTATTCAACAATTTTGTTGTATTCGATAGTTTTTAATTAAATCAACACAATTTTTGTTTTGTTACCATAATATAATATATAAATTATATAAATTTGGTCTCAGAGAACCTTTCAAAGTGTTACTACAGGAAAAACCAAAGGTAACCAAAATATCGAATTTTCTTAACATTGTGCTCTGGAAAAAGATAATGTCTTCTATAATAGTTACCAACTTCGTGTTTAAAAGTATTATTTTATCTATCGTCAATGTATTTCTGCTATGTGATACAGATATTGTTTTGCTGCTTAGCAGTTTATATATATACTTGTTAGTGAAGTAAAATATTCTTGAACTAATTCTTACATTCAAATGACTGTAGGTATAAATGATTGAGTAGCGCCAGCCTAAGAGGATGTTTTTAATGATACATTTAAGAGGCTTTAAAATCTACTCTAAGCGTCGCGGCACGAGCCACGTGCCACAGCCACAAAACAAGGATTGCATTTTTCGTATATTTTATATGAACTCAACGGTTGACCACGGTTGCTTCACGCCACGAGATGTCGCTTCTCGCTACGTGTGGCCGTTTGGCAACCGACTGAAAGTGAAGGAAAACAGAATAAAAACTAAGTACAAGTATCTGCTTCCAGCTTCAGGTGGCTGCTTTTTGTGGATGTGGCGTGTCTCTCGTGCGCGGAAGGCTGTTAGTCATTTTAGTATATATAAATAATTTGTTTAATTTGTTAAAATTATCACTGATTCTCTATCAATCAAATTAATATTGGTAAAATAACATGTAGAGCAGATAGGTACACTTAAATTACCACGTTAGTTGGTTGCATTTTAAATTCAATGTGTTTTATTTATAAAATGACCAGTGTACCGATTGTTGCTTTTGCGACAACTGATTTAATTAATTCTTTTTATACACAATGTTACGTTTTGTGGACATGAATGTATGATTTGAGGTTATTTAAATAATTCATAGTATGTATTTTATATTCAATAGTTTGGTATACAATACCACTTTGTTATGAATATCAAGTATTTTAATTGAGTAGATATTATTAATATCTATTGTCTTTAATTGTGCAGTATATATAGTAGATTTTGATTCAAGATGTATATGAGTGTTAGGGCATAATCGCCGAAAATGTTTCAAATTACCCGTGTACAAATGTATTTGTAGGTTGGTAATTAAATAAAAAAATAAAATATCTCTTGTGTCTATTTGTAAACATCGTCCTGTGAAAATCTTCTAATAAGGTAGTCTGTATCTCTACCTTCCTCGTCACGGTTCGGTAATCGAACTACGAATCCTTATAGTTTAGCCATGTACGGACATGGTGAAACTATATGGATTCGTAATACTACTGTTTGTCTGTCCAACCAGCTACAGTCATTTTATTCATAGACCACGTAAAACGGTAGTAACTGGTCGGACAGATGACAGTGTCGGCTTAAATACACCAAATCCGTCATCGTCAGAAGTATGCTACCGTCGTCGGCCGAACTCGGCCGGACAAACCAACAATACAAACTACAACCGACATTGGACAATGTCGGTGCGCTCTCTTTATCTTACATACATTTAATATAGTCGATTTGACAACGTCCGGCATACTTCGGACGACTTCGGAGTTTTTGAGTGTCCCGATATTTCGTGAACGTCAGATACACGGGCACGGCTGTTTTTTTCTGTATTTTGTTGTAAATAATAGTATATTCTTTCTGTTATTAAAAAATATTATAAAAATAATAATGATGTCTGGTTCACGCTTTGCTTAGATAGAGACCAGCTATGTGATGTGCATTTTTTGAATTATTTGAGCTTGTGGTTCGCCCCGAACTGAGATCTCGCGAGTCTTCCAAAACACAAAAAAAAATATTCTTAACGATGCCTAAACATATTTAGTAACTAAATATGATTTAAAGAGTTGTCAAATCATACAAATACGTAAAACTTAAACATGTTTAGTCGCTTAATACGTTTATGGATCATTGTGCAAGCCGGCCTTAATCTTTGACTAATAAATGTAGTGTCACGAAATTAGGAACCAAAATACTTGACCTACAGTTTCATTCAAAGTACAGGTAACGGGAGTTCATGTATTTGGTTGCTTTTTTGAGGGCATAAATTACAGTTATTCTGTATTTCAGAATTTTGCCTATATTTGTGTCACTAAAGCTACACGCATACCAAATTTCAGCACTGTGGGGTCACTATTGTACCCTGTGAATTTTGTCAAAGTTCAGTTTATATTATGGTTAATAACTTAAAAACTACAAGGTTTAAACTAAAAATAAAAACAGGGTTAAAATGTGCCCACAAAGACCTTTTAGTAGACGTGCCACTTAATCAGATTGTCCCATTTTGGTTTTTTTACCCCTCTTGAACTCCAATATCTCAACAACCCCCCCACATTTTTAGCTTATTTAGTCACACCAAAATTGTGCCAACACTACCTACCTATATATCAAATTTCACGATGTTCGGATAAACGTTTCGAAAGTTATCCTCGGACAAACATACATATATACAACGCCGATTTGCCCAAGTTGACGCGCTCGCTCTAATCTCGCTTTGCTCGATCAATAAAGTGGGATTTATGGTAAGTAAATAAAACACCTGGTCACGTTAAATGTGATATTTATCATTGATTTCATTAAATAGTATAAGTACATACTTATAAGTAAGTACATTAAAACACCGATATGAAGTAAACTTACATACTAAACCTTTCATGTTCAAATCCGTCAACATTCTTACTCGTCATAACAGTCTTTTTCCGCCCAACGTTCGGAGGGCCAGTCTTAGTTCGTTTCATTAACTGCAACTGTCCATTTGGCTATACACTTTGGCTATTTGGCATACTGCGCGGCCCAGCTTGTTTGATTGCAACTATTCGCCTTGACCTTCTATAGTAGACATGATCTCCATTGGCACCCATACCCCCAACTGTCTTAAATACTGACTCAATTCTTATATATACTGTTTATGCAGGTAAAGTTTAATACAAATATACTAACTAAAATTGTAGGTTCTGTTATGGACTATTTAAATGACACGATACAGTGATTAATTGATATTTCTAAACACTACTCAATAAAGTACATATTCAAAAATTGAGAATATAAATATATCAAAAGCAAAAACCACTTCTTAAAGTATCTGCGGATACTACTTGATAAGTGCAAGATATGGACACTAACTAGTTACTTAATCACATCATTAATGTATGTCGCAAAATTATTAGAAGCAAAAACTACTAGAAGACAGTACTTGATGAAATACAAGATATGGACACTAAATATTTGATCACATCAATAAATGCTTAATTACATCAATTATCCACATTAATAATTATTTAATTCCTAAACATAAATGTAGTTAAGTGAAACATTTTGTTATTTTCTATCACTTGATTGAACAACAACATTAAGATCTACAAAAATTTACCACAATTCTATTGAATAAGTAGGTCGTGAAATACAACAACTATATTAAGTAATATTGTAAATTCTTACAAATATTATTAATTGATGCGTAAAAGAATATTAGCACAGCCTAATAATTTAACACCATAGACATCAAAATCTTTAAATAATCTACCACATACTATTGGTAATAGTAATTATAAATTATTATGATAAGCATTAAGTGAAAGACAAAAAACTAAAAATCGCTTGCCATCTAGAACATACATGAATTGAAATCAAACCAACTAAACTTATATAAGTGCCTATGTTTTACTGCTAATTATTAGATTGACCTTATTCCGAGGTATATGACTTAGTGCAATAGAAATAATAAAATCAATAAAATAGCCCGTAAATAATATATGCTAGGTAATTTTCCCCGACGTTAAGTTAGTTAGAAGTTAAGAAAGGTTAGTAGAAAATCATATTTTACTGTATGAAGAACTAAAATCCTTGTATAAATTTGGACATATCGTGGGCAGAAGTGTTTGTTTCCCGCAGCTGCCGATGCTGTTTACTTGCGATTTGGCTTTTCGCCCTCTGCGACGTCCTTCTTGCCCTTCTTGTTCTTCATGAGCTTAATCACCACAGGCTTGTCCTTATACAGGTACCGTCTGTACTGCACAAAGCATTGGAATCCAGTACGACACGTGTTCAGCTGCTTAGCAATCTCATCCCAGTGATGTAGGTTGTATGCATCAGCTAAGGCGATCAGGGACCGATTCTCAGCCTTGCTCCAGCACTTACCATTGATATCCGGATGGATTTTAGTGAACCAAAACTCTTGGCACTCCGCTGGGGTATGTTTACCTTTGATGGCGACAGATACTTTATCCCAATCATAAATGTTTTCCATAGTAAGTGGAAAGACTATATCCTTGAAAGGCGTAACACGAAGGAGAAACATATCTTGAAGAAGCAAGTGATGCATTTTTAGCCCCAGCCTAGTTTCCTCTGTAATCCCCTTGGCTGCACGAATATTGTTCAGTTCCGACATTTTGTCGACGATCTTATTCTTCCTTATTTCATACGACATACTACGTATTTCATCTCTCAGCGTGTTTCTTTCCTTCCTAGTCCAAATAACCAAAGGCGAGTCAAAGTCAATTGCCTCGTATTTAGCTTCTTCCAGTTCCATGCGCCAGTTCCGCAGGCGCATGACCAAGTGCTCAACTGATCGTTTGTATGCTTCATCTCTTCTGGTATTAAAACGCGAATTTTCAGAAATTTCCGAAGAACTTACAGCATTCCACACGCTAGATTCATCAGATTCGCAAGATGCATCCGAGTCACCCGGAGATTTCCCAAACGCAGATCCATCGCCCAATGAACCCGCTGATCCCGAAGGTGAAAATCCCAAAATGGAGGATTCTGAATTTGAAGATCCCGAAGCTGAAGCTCGTGACGCCGCATATTCCTGTGCTGCAGCTCTCATGGATCGAGACTCTCGCGCCAAAGCTTGAAGAGTTATAATCCATTCAGAATTCTCATCTTGCAGATCAGCCGTCTCCTTAAGCAAATTATCAATGGCCGTAGCCATATTATAATTGTATCTCTCCTCTGCCATCGCGAACTGCAACAGCAACTGCTAATGATCACAATAAACGGTATCACTATACTTGAGAGCGAATTTTACGTTATCTTTTGAGTTAAATACCTAACGTAGGGGAACCAAATAGTGGCCGCCCAAATCGCGCTAGCTCTTTGTGTTGTGCTTGATAATCAATAAAACGCTTCAGTTCGAGCTTGATGTTCCTTCCCGCTAACTTCAGGCTAGTCTGACGTTTTGAGAGGAAATTTTATTGATTACTTAATCTATGATGGATGTTGGAACATTCTAGAATTCTATAACTTTAACTAGGGGCTTTAAAAATATAAACAAACTTTACAGAGCACTAGCTGTCCCGCCCGCAAATTCACACGTGTGGTTTGTTAATAAAAACATTACACTCTTTCTGCACAGTCAAGTATAAAGTAGTATTTGTCTCAATCCCGATCATAATCTCCATACCAAATGTAATCGAAATCGGTCACACCGTTTAATCGAGAAAGCGTAACAAACAGCCAGACTGAGTGACAGAATTACTTTCGAATTTATAATATTTGTATTTTCATTAAATACTTTCGTATATTATTTTAATAATTCTCATGAATTTATACGGGATTTACACGTACACACGGCTACACATCAAGTTATACTTTTCCAGTATAAGCTGGCCTCTCATTCTACAAAAAGCCTACACAATGCGAGGTCAGTTTATACTGGAAATGTATAGCTTGATGTGTAGCCGTGTGTACCGTCTACTAAAAAATAATATATAAATTTAATAAAAATAAAGCTGTATTGGTTGTTGTGCCCTGCGATAATCACAACAATTTACTATTCTGGTTAAGCTCGAAAATTGTCCCTTACATGGGTGAAGCCGGGTGTTAAATATTATTTGGTAAAATAATTTATTTGATCCTGTTGTTGATCGGTATTTTTGATCAGAGTATCTATTGCATTGGTACTTCCACATAACAAATTAGATCTGGAGCAAGGGTGGCATTATTAACGAACAGACGAAATTTCACAGGATACTTTAAGGTATGATTGGAACCTTGAGATTAGAAAGAATTCCAAGTGGATGTAGTCACGGGTCTACAGTTAGTTATTTAATAGGTTGGGTAAAAAGTCTTTTCGCATTATAGTATGTATGAACTTATAATAAAATATCTTTGGCTATACTATTTGTATCTGGCTGGTTTTGGTATCATTCAAAGTTTACATTTTAAAGAAGATAATTCCAAATTCAAATTAGGAAAATGTGTGATTTTTATTTGTTTTTCGTACTGTAAAGATGAGTGAATCTAATGAAGAATATAATTTAAAATTTTACTACAAAAAAGGTAAAAATGCAACGCAAGCCGCGAAAAAAAATTGCGATGTTTATGGACGTGCAGTGTCTGTGAGAGTAGCACAAATTTGGTTTAAGCGTTTTCAATCCGGAAATTTTGATGTCAAAGATGCACGTCGCTCTGGTCGCCCTAATACGGATAAAATTGATGCCATTTTTGAAAAAAGTGGAGCTAGATCGGCATATCAGTAGTTACGACGTAGCTGAAGAACTAGGAATTGACCACTAAACAGTTTTGGCGCATTTGAAATAAAACTGGGTACACAAAAAAGCTCGATATTTGGGTACCCCACGAGCTCACTGAAAGAAACCTAATGAACCGTGTACTTGTAATTGTGATTCTTTATTACGACGTAATGAAACCGAACCATTTTTGAAGAAGCTGATAACTGGTGATGAAAAGTGGATCACGTACGACAAGAACGTGTGAAAAAGGTCGTGGTCAAAGGCCGGTCAGGCTTCACAGACTATGGCGAAACCCGGGTTAACTCGCAACAAGATGATGCTGTGTGCGTAGTGGGATTAGAAAGGCATTATTCATTAGGAGCTGTTACCACCAGGCAGGACCATCTATTCTGAACTCTACTGCGGACAATTGATGAGATTAAAGCAAGAAGTTGAGAGAAAGTGGTCGGAATTAATCAACAGAAGGGGTGTGGTTTTTCATCATGCTAACGCTAGACCTCACACATCTTTAGCCACTCAACAAAAATTAAAAGAGTTGGGCTGGGAGGTGTTAATGCATCCGCCGTATAGTCCTGACCTTGCACCTTCAGATTTCCACCTGTTCGGTCTCTTCAGAATTCTTTAGGCAGTGTCAGGTTAACATCACGAGAGGACTGCCAAAACTACCTGTCGCGGTATTTTGATCAGAAGCCCCAAAATTTCTATAGCAATGGGATCATTGATTGTCCTTACCTACAAGATGGCAAAAAGTTATCGAACAAAATGGTACCTACATACTTTAGTTAAATGTAAATAATCTATATTAAAAATGTTTTGAATTTTCTTAAAAAATGCGAAGAAACTTTTTCACCAACCTAATATAAGTTAAATCATTAAACAAAGCAATGTATTTACTGTTATGTTTATTTGAGACAATTTCAAGATAATACAGAAACTGAGTTGGTATTCTACATATCTAATACTATTCTGATAGTAAATTATGGATTATAAGATAAACTAATGCTTACTTTAATAACTAAGATCATTTATGATCAATAATGCATATTTGTTTATTATCATATGGTTGGTTAACATAGACACAAATCTATAGAACGGCAAAAATAAGACAACTGCTTGAAAAAGAGCTGAGGTATAGTTTTATGCTCACTTGGTATACATACATATAAATAAATAAATAAAATAAATATTACTGGTCATTTCACAAAGCGCTATTTAGTAATATATACATTTTAAATACTTATTTTTATGAAACCAGTACCTAAGTATGTTCTACGTATATAACAACATTTTGAAAATTTTTATTTTACCCGTGAAATTTTTGTTTTTTTATAAAAGGACAAATACAGATCAAAAATTTAAAGTGATTAACCTACTAGTACTACTTCGGAAATAGTCAATTTCAGTCCATCACAATAAGAATAAACGGTCCATAAACGGTACCAAAGACGTAAAACTATCAAAATCTTTCCATTTTAATCCCAAAATTTTCCAACTTTTAAAGCTGAGAAGCTCATAACTTGATACATCTTACTTCACCACCTCCTCTGGGCTCCACTCATCTGCAATGTCCACATAACTAGGAACAACTTACTAAAGTGAAGTAGGTACCTTACACCGGACAAAAGTTTTGAAATCAAGTTATATTAATACAGAGTTTGTGAGAATACAGTAAAATGTAGATACGCTGCCTCATTGGCTGTTCATAATATAAGGTAGTGTCCATTGTCCATGTTGATATTCCGTCTGTTTAATCTAATCGTTACGATGCAATTTTTTACTCAAGTAACGGCGGAAATGCACAAAGCATTGATACTCAGTGTGCCCAATCAATTTTTTAGCAATTTGATCCCAATTCTGGTAATTGTGTTTAATTGCGAGTTCTATCAGCTGCTTGTCGTTGGCGGCACTAAATCCCATATTTTTAATTCGAGGGTAGAGATCCATATACCAGTATTCCTTGCACTCCGCAGGTGTATGGTGATGGTCTAATAATTCTGCCACTTTATTCCAATCATAAGTAGTTCTCGAAAACGTTGAAAACGCCACATGTTTTAGCTCCATGTGATGCATCAGGTTGTTGTCCTTCTGCAGCAATCCAATTATTTCTCTCACCAGTTCCGTCTCCACAAGGCCAGAATTTCTAGTTCGTTTATCAAATTCTTTGGCTCGCTCTTTATTTTTTTTTTCCTTGATACCGATTGACATGGAGCGCATAATTTCCCGCATCTTTTGTTTGTCTTCTTTTGACCACACCGCGGGGGGTAAATCAAAATTTATACCATCATATTTCGCCTCTTCAACTTTTAACGCTTTCATCATTGCAGATCTTGATTTCTTTTGACGCTGCGTCCCGTCCGGTGACTTTTGAGGGTCCACGAACAGTAACTCTGAAGAGTCTGTAAAATACCATTCTGGAGTCATCTCAAACGCTGTGCTTGAAAACATTTCAAGGGGCGGTGCTGAAGGTTCAACACCCGTCGATTCTTCAAGTAGTTCAAGCGGTGGTGCTGAGGGTGATATACCCGCTGCTTCTAGAATAACCTCGCTCTGTAAAGCTAAAGGTGATGCATCTATAGATTCTTGAGATTTCTTGCACTCGGGTGCAAAGAATTCTGCACACCCTGATCCTTGAATAGTCTTGTATTCTAGTGTGGAAGGTTCTGCATTCCCTAACTCTTGAGTATTCACGCGCTCTAGTGCTGAAAGGTTTTGATCTTTTGATTCTTGAGTATTCACGACCTCTGGTGCTGGTAGTTCTACATCCACTGATTCTTGACTATTATCCCGCTCGGATGCTAAAGTTTGATGAAGACCCGCTGATTCTTGAGCATTTTCGCATTTTGTTCCTGAAGCCATTTTGCTAGAATTTTCTAACGATGTTCTCCTCAGGTTGTTATCCCTTCTCAGCCATTCAGCTGGAGCACAAAACGTTAAACACACCGCTAAATAAGTAGAGAATTTATATTTAAATATCTTCCGATGTTTTGCGAATTTCCAACAGCGCACTGCGTGAAAAATGCCACACACTGGACGTCGGTTTCCACCCTCTACCCTTCTGTGCTTGCTAATCGATACTGGATACGCCCAGATTGGACTGAAACTGACGTGAAGGGAGATGCGATCAGTTTTCGAGCAAAGTCTACATTTATGATTCCTAAACTTTCTTTTGATAGATCAGCTAAAGATTTCATTGTTTGATAGGTATTTTTATTCTTTACTCTTTAATTGATTTTGGAATAACTCGTAAATATTTTTTTCAAACGTAAGAAACATTGTCTTTATTAAACACCGGAGTTGCCATTTGAAAACAAGAAATAATCCAAACATAGCTATAATACTACACAAACTATTTTCATTCAAGATTAATTAAGCTCTATCTGGGCCAATATACTGTTTTTCTAAATTTTAAGAAGCCGAATTAACTGATTAATCTTTAACTGTTTAATTCAAGTAATAGTTAGATTTGTGTCTCGTTTAGATTTGTGGTGATATAAAAATATTTTTCGTAAACAATATTTTTATTATTTTTGAACCCTTGAGATAGAACAACTAATTACCTTAGTAAGTAATATTTTTCCTGTATAAAACTAACAGATCTTAAAAAATATTAAAATTATACTCCATTCCCTCTATCCATAAGTTTTGTTATACCAGTAAGACTCTTCATTAGCGAGTAATACGTTTAGTTGAGTTAGATTATTTCCAATCAACAATAAAAAAATACATTCAATCACTTCAGTTCCTTCAGTTTGGATAGTCTGGTAGGGACAGGTAGAACAGGTCAAAATTTACACTATTTTATCCTTGTGTTGTTTCTTATTTTATTCCAAGAATGTATACTAAAAGTATAATGTAATATATAATAATATAATGTACATAATTTTACTCTGGACTTTAAATTTTACTCAATTTTTTGGGGCTACTTGTAAGAATTTATAAAAATGTATATAGGTATTTACAAAAAAAAATATGTATGTAAAATATATGAATAAGTAGTATAATCTGGTTCCCCTAGTACAAGTATTACTTATTTTGGGCTATCCGCTGTGCTATTTATCCAGCATAATTTTTTAGGGTCTAAGTGATGTTGGCTTGGGTACGAGGTTTCGAAATAAAATAAGGTTATATGAATTTTATTTATTTTATTACAAACTCACTTAACATCTATGGAATACAATTTCGTATTTACGTATCTTTAAAAATTGATTTTAACCACCAAGGAAAAAAGATTGATGATGTTATTTAACCTAAGTAGATTAATTACCATGAAATGCATTCGTTACAGACTTCTTAAATCTAAATCCTAAAAATATTGTTGTTATGCAAGAGCTAAAAGCGATTAATTACGATTGTAGATGATGTCACCTAAAAAGCGTGGAAATCAAAAAATCTTTTTCATAATACCTTGTTGCTAAAAAGAAAATTTGCGTTCACGTTGTCCCTTGTTTAATTTTATTTTCGCAACCAGACTGTGGCCAGTTCCATTTGTAAATAGAAATAACGATTTGTCATGAAGATATTTCATTATAGCATATTATGATTGTAGTTTGTTGTTGTTCTATTTACAAATTTACTTTCAACCCCAGATCTGGAAATCGCATTTTCAGAGTGGTTTTGAGAAAATAATTTTCCACAGTCTTTCAGCAGACTGCAAAACGACACTTTTACCATAAATAATGCAAATATTATTCAATATGAAATAGGATGAGTGATAGGTCTTTATCCATAAGCCGATCGATACACGCTGATATGCATAAATTAGATAATTACAAATGGTTTAAATAAGAATACACTTCTAAAATGAATAGGAAAATGACATCTAACAAAGAAAGCTGAATAAGTAAGCTACAAAAGTTAGATTCCAAGCGATCACATAATTTAATTATTTATTGACCAATAGACGTACAGTTTTCTACAAGAGCACGTATTATTCTTATGTATACCATACGAGTAAATATTAAGAGTAATTAAAATAGAATGAATCTCTCCATTGGAATAGGTATGCCATTATTATCCAAAGAACATAACAATTTTAATATTAAAAACTACAAGGAGATTTTCAGAATAACAATTCTCTTATCAAAGTACAAAATTTGACACATTTTTTTAACATAAAGTTCTTTGATACATTCACTGCTGACAAACGACTCATTACATGCAAACAAATCGTTGACTATTTAATCGTGTGATTTCTATTGTCTCTCTGACAAGTATCTTGTTTACAATACGACCATATAGCAAGGGTTTTTCTTCTCGTACACATCCTTATATACATCGATAAATATAGTAAGAGAAAATGGCATCATGTTAATTGCTATGTGTTTTGAAAAATCTTCCATTCTAAGAGCGGCTTCCAAAACGATCCCTAAACGGAATCAGCGACTAAACATGTTTAAATTTGAAGTATTTGATTAATTCGACAACTCATTAAAACATATTTAAACACTAGATACGATTAGGCATCGTTGCGTAGATCGCCTTAAGTGTTCTGTTGTAAACGAAGGTTTTAAAAGTAAGTACTACAAATCTATATCAATACTACAAACTTGCCCTTTAAATACATCATAATTATTATTTATAATTAATTAAGCCGTGTGCATTATAGCAGTGTATCTAGAATGCTAGCAGAATTGCTATTTAATAAGGGGAGGAGAAATTGGCATTCTAGTTACACTTGGACCCAAAATGCCACTCTGCTAAGTTTATCGCTGCACACATATACACTATAGAGATATAGAGATAATAATATATTAATATGAAAAAGTTTAGCATTGTAAAGACTCTAACGTTACTTTGCATTGGTTTTAGTTCAGTATGAATTTTATTATTTAATAATAATGACCCTTCCGACTAAAGCCAGCCACTTGATGTCGCCGCTTGAAGCAACTAAAAAATAAATAAAATAAAAAAAACTTTAATTTTTGTAACACATTATTTGAATTTACTTTTTTAGTAACGTATAGTTATTTATTTTGTATGCAAAGACCACTTTTAGCGGTAAACGCCTTGAAGCAATTACCCATTTGAAATTTACGTTTCAACAAATTTATAGTCATTTCATAAAATGACTCGTGCCAAAATTCGTAAAGGTTCGTTTAAAATGGACCGTCGGTATCACTATAGGGTAAATTCTTCTCCACGTGAGCCAACCAAACATATAATCTAGAGATACATTCATAATGTAAGATTAAGACGTAAGGTTAGTCTGAAACTCGAGATCACTTCACCTTAAGGACTTTCCACATCTATATTTATTACGAAACGTGCTGACCCGCCCCGGATTGTAATCAAAATAAATTATAATTAACTAGCTGCTGTCCGCGGCTATGGAGCTATGGAGAGGGCTATGCTCGGGGTTTCTCTACGGGATCGAATCAGAAATGAGGAGATACGTAGGAGAACTCAAGTCACCGACATAGCCCGACGGATTAGCACGTTGAAGTGGCAATGGGCAGGCCATATAGCGCGCAGAACAGATGGCCGATGGGACCAAAAGGTTCTCGAGTGGAAGCCACGGACCGGCAAGCGCAGCGTAGGACGTCCACCCACAAGATGGGCAGACGACTTGGTAAGAACCGCAGCTCGGCGTTGGATGCAGGCCGCTTCCAACCGCAGTTCCTGGAGATCAATGAGGGAGGCCTTTGTCCAGCAGTGGACGTGTTATGGCTGATATGATGATGATGATGATGTCTGCGGCTTCGCACGCGTTTGTTATTCAATAAAAACATTGGCCGCCTTCTGTGCATTCGGGTAAAAAGTAGCCTATGTCAAAGTAAAAGAAATATGCCTATCAGTAAAAGAAATTTCAAAATTGCTTCAGTAGTTCCGGACATAGAAATTTACCCTACCTACACCGCCAACAACAAAGATTAAATTAAATCGATTAATTTAAATCACAGCGTAAAAGAAATTTCAAAATACAATAGAAGTCAATAGCTTTCTACACAATGTCTGAGTACTATAGGCTTATAGTTTATAATAAATACTTTTTTTTTCAGAAATTTTTCCGATATCAAAAATTTGGTGTACAGTTAGATTATGACCTGGTTCGGGGCATAGGCTACTTTTTACCCGTTATATATACCAGTTTATATAAATTTAAAATAAATTTCATAGACAAATGTTAATTTTTTCTCATACAAACTTTAACCCTTGGAACCCTTACGTTTTTCGGGATAAAAAAATGTTTGTAATATTAATCCATAGCTTATGATATCATTATGCCAAGATTTATCAAAATCCATCCAGTAGTTTCACCATGATGCGTGTACAAAGAAAAAAATCTTTTTAGCCTCTATATCGAATAAGGAATATTTTTTTTTTTAATATTTAATTCACTTTGACCCAGTTACAGTTTCATTTTATGTAATTAAAGAAGAAGATATTCTATCAAATCCTCTTTACTAGCTTCTTTCAAATCACTTCCCAGCACATCTTATGTCATCATGATACGCATTACAGTTTTATGACTCTTGATAGGATAACTTTGGTCAGTCTCACTTATCTAGCTTAAAACAAAAGGCCTAGTGAGCACAGTAGTTCGACCACTAAGCTATCACATAAATAGCCAATATCAAAAGAAACAGTGCAACGAAAGCAAGGTACACTATAGTTGCAGAGGAACGGAGAGCTAGTGCTGTACGTCTCCCTGTTTTTCGTATCATAGATTCACGATGAGGTGGGAAAAATCGATAACTACGAAAACGGTCAATATCTTCTCTTGTGTATAAGAATGAACGAGGATTAAAATAATATCCAAAGATATTTACCCCGTTTGCATCGTCTTTGGAGTTATCACGGTGTAAATAATAAAAAGGGTTTGAATCTCTTTCTGTATTCGGTCTAACCACCACTAAACTACCAGATTCATTCGGCCAACAAAGCCTTGCAAATTCATTCTCAAGCGATGTCATCATAGCCTCCGAATATTCAAGATTATAAAAAAGTGGGGGCGCTGAAGGAGGAGGTGGAAGTGAATCTGGTAACGATTGTAAAAACTTTAACACTAATATGGACAAATCTTTTGGTACATTTTCCAAGGGTGGTGCAGGGGGTAGCGAATGTAAGAAGCGTTGTATGAGTCCAGGTGTAAGACGCGGTTGCGGTGTTACAAATGGTAGCACTTGTAAGAAGCTGTCAACTATTTCGGTCGTAGGCACTAAAGGCAGTAAAGGTGGCGGCGGACGCAAGGACTTATAGCACCGCGTAGATGAAAGTGGAAATACTAGTGGCGAGGATTGTTGCTCTCTTTTAAGCGGTGATGATGGTATTTCAAACACTTTACCTAAATTGCGTGAGTGTTTTGCACGGTGACTTTGGTCCGCTGGGGATGTAGGTGTCTGTTGTCGAGGTGTTACGGGCCGAACGGTTGTGGTTGTAACGTTCAAACCAGAAGAAGCAGTTTCTCGAAAGTGAGATGTAGAGTGGATTTTAGGACAAACAGGTTGAAGAGGAGATGAAAATGTAGGTTGTAAATGATGGCCAGAAGGCTCAGGCTTATCACCTGGAGCTCTTTCTCGTGATTCAAGACTAGAAGATTCCAAACAGTAAACCGAGCGATGAGGTTCTAAATAAGAGCTAGAAAATGGATTCTGGCTAGACGGAGATACAACTGACACAAGTTTTGTATCTAAAGAGGCAGTTTGAGAGATGTCACATTCAACGAGGTCAGGTGGAGACCAAATTATCGATTGAGCATAAGAAGTTTCTTGCATGCGAGGTGGATAATCGTTTTCTGATACAGGTCCACCCATTTGGAATGAATCAGGGGGGGTTTGATATGAGGACCTAGTTTCTAATGTATTCACAACGTGAGCTGAATCCTGAGTTCCTGTTGGCAAATTGTCAGATCCTGACAAGCGAGGTGAATTTAGGGTACGCGTTATTTTGTTAATAAATTTGTACAAGTCAAGTGGTGATATCGTCTTGGATTGAGGTATGGTAGCTTTTGGCAAGTAAGATGTCGAGTCTGATTGCAAAAAATGACTGGTAAAAGTAGTGGGACAGATTATTGGCTCATCTTGGATGGGCTCTACACCTTCCTGCTGGCTATTAGGTGAAAATAGTGGGATATTATGCATTCTAGGGAGAGTTGATAGTGGAAGCTGAGGTGAAGGTAGATGTGAGTCTAGCTGAGTGGGAAGGTTTTTCGGTGAAGAAGCTAGAGATATTTCGAATGTACGTGAATTTGTTTCAGCTAATGCATTGGCTGAAGTCGTTAAAACCGAAGAGTCTTTTATGTATTCAGCTAATGAAGAATCTTGTGGAGCTTCTGTTGTCGGTGAGTATGTTTGACTTATGTTAATTGGCAATAGCAAATCCGGTTTGGCTTTGCGGGTGCTCTTATTATCTTGTTTTTTAACACTGTTTAATTTGACGCAAATGTGTGATTGAACTTCTGTAGGAGGTAAATCTAATTCATTAATTCCAAATAGTTCTAAACTATCTGGTTGAGAAAGTAACTCTTGCGGACAAACAGGGTTTCTTGCACCAAAAACTTGCAAAGATGCGTTGTCTGGTGTTAGCAATGGTGAAAAAAATATTGGTTGAATAGCGTCCTCGGGTATAAAAGCTGATAATGGGCTTTCTTTTTTGAGTTTGGGTAAAAGTTTATTATTTGACAGGGGTAACACAAATGGTTGAGCTAGAGCAGGAGATACATTTTGAATATCATCATGAAGTGAAGGTAAGATTTCAACATTAATATATGGGTCAAGAGCTGAAACCTCTGGTTGAACTAGAGTAGGAGATGAAAACTCTGGTTCAAAAGATAAAAGTGGTGGATATTTTTCATGAAATGAAGGTATTATTTCGACGTTATTACAAGGTTTAGGAGCTGACACATTTGGTCGAGCTAGATTAAGGGCTGGATAATCTAGTTGAGCTAGAGTAGAGTGTGAAGACTCTAGTTCAAATAATAAAGATCTAGAACCGTAAGGACGAATCACATCTGGTAGAGCTGCAGCTGGAATTGAAGAGACTAATGAGTTGTTAGCTTTCATAATGTCGCATAAAGAATGTGAGGACACTGGTTCAGAGGATAAAACTGGTAATAAAACATCGCCCGATGGCACTTGAGAGAGTTCATGTTTTGGTCCGGTTGAAATAGGAAGTGGATTTGAAGTAGATGGAAGAAACGGAAGAGGTTGAGTATATAAAGAGGGCTGGTCATCTGCTGAGGACGATAAAATGATTACTCTTTCATCACCTTTTGTTGAAAAAAGAGATATTAAAGAGTATTTATCCTCTCGAACTAAAGAGCTTAATGAGATTGCAGAGTTTAATGCAGGAAATTCAATGGAAAGGAGTGGAATTGATGACGTGGGTGGAGGGTGTGAAGAGCTGAGCAGTAATGATAAAGGAACTCCTTGGATGTTGTGCCTTTCTTCGTTATTTAGCGGTGAGTATAGCGGTAATGGCGAATTAAAAGACATTGTATAGGGTTGTTCCATAATATACTGGGGTAGCCTTAGTAAAAAGTTACGAAGTTGTGTAATAGACACTGGACGTAATTGAGATAGAAGCGGTTGAGTTGAATGTGGTAAAGGAGTACGAGATAAATTGAATGATGACAATAGCCGTGGAAATTTCGGAATCAGAAACGCCAGCAGTGACTCGATCTCAAAAGTCGGAGGTGCTGCTAACGTGGATACAAATAGAGGTGTTTGAATATTTGGTATATTCACAGTAGTTAGAGATTCTGATTGTGCAACGGATGGAGGCGTGTTCTCTGGAGTTAGAACTATTTTTGTACTAATTGAATGAGGCGGTGATGAATGGATTGTTATTTCTACAGAGGATGCAATATTTGATGACAGCGATGCCGACGCTAAAATAAGTGGAGTAGAAGTTGGATTTATATCAGGTTTAGGTTTAGACGTGTGTTCTAGTGTAAGCGATGCTGACGGTGTAACTTCTTCTAGTGGAAATGGAGATGTAACTCTAGGAATAGGTAAAGATGGGTTCTCCGGTGTCAGTGATGCTGACAGCAATACGGATATTGGAGTGCTTGAATCAAGTTCAGATTGAGACGTGTTATCTGGTTTCAGTGATGCTAATGGTAAAACTGATGATATTGCTGAATTAGGATATCTTATTTTAAGGTCGGTTTCAGATGGGTCTTTAAGATTTGTTGGTGAATCTGAATGAGGAGCAGGAAGTACTGGAAGCAGTATCAGAGGAGTATATGGCGACTGCAAAAGTGTATCTGCATGTTGTGGTTGGTTATATTGTTTTTTGACATCTCTAATATCGTCATTTGTGTCTAATATATGTGGTAGTTTTCGCTTTAGCTTACGCTTTTGCGATAGCTGTTGGAAAAAATCAACGTTCACAGCTTCTGTAGGCAGTGGTTGAGCTCCATATGTTGGAGGAATCGTTAAAGTATTAATCATGGATACAGTTGATCCATCTAAAAGAGCTCTTGTTGGCTCTTTTGCGCATGATATATCGGAAGAAAGTTCTTGGACATATGTCATAGACCTCACTGATTCAGTAGATAGTAGTTCAGCTTTTGATTCTTCTGTTTGTAGTAACGTTGAAAATACATCAAGATGTGAAGATAGTTCCTGATTTGAAGACAGCTCCGTTGTTAATGATGCTGCACATGGTGAGCCAGAAGGCTTCCCATCTGTAGCTGATGCTAACATCAGAGGTAATGTTGAAACCGTTGACTCTTCTGAAGATAAACGTGATAATTTGGCAAGTGACTCTGCTTCGAGAGACGAAGCTGGATGTTTCCTCTTTATTGTACGCATTTGAGAAAGCAAAGACCAATCATCCGGTAAAGGAAGCTCTGAAGTTTCAGTGGCTGAAGATTCGGCTGTTGCTTCTTCTAAAGAAAGTGTTGGTGACACGTTGAAATATGACTCTTCAGTTTGAATTGAAGATGAAGTTTTAGTACGTGTGTCTAGTATATCTGGTAGTTTTTGCTTTAGCTTACGTTTTGGCGATAGCTGTTGAAAAAAATCAACTCTTACGGCTTCTATAGGCAGTGGTCGAGCTCCATATGTTGGAGGAATCGTTAAAGTATTAATCATGGATACAGTTGATCCAACTAAAAGAGCTTCTGTTGGCTCTTCTGCGCATGATATACCTAAAGAAAGTTCTTGGACAGGTGTCATAGACCTCACTGCTTCAGTAGATAATAGTTCAGCTTTCGACTCTTCTGTTTGTAGTAACGTTGAAGATACATTAAGATGTGAAGATAGTTCTTGATTTGAAGACAGCTCCGTTGTTAATGATGATCCAGAACATGGTGATTCAGAAGGCTTCCAATCTGTAGCTGATGCTAACATCAGAGGTAATGTTGAAACCGTTGACTCTTCTAAAGATAAACGCGATAATTTAGCAAGTGACTCTGCTTCGAGAGATGAAGCTGGATGTTTCCTCTTTATTGTACACGTTTGAGAAAGCAAAGGCCAGTCATCCGGTAAAGGCAGTTCTGAAGTTTCGGTGGTTAAAGATTCGGCAGTTGATTCTTCTAAAGAAAGTGTCGGTGACACGTTGAAATATGATTCTTCAGTTTGACTTGAAGATGAAGTTTTTGTAAGTGTCGGTGACACGTTGAAATATGACTCTTCAGTTTGACTGGAAGATGAAGTTTTAGTAGGTGCCATTACAATACCTGGTAAATCCATGATTTTAGATTACCTGAAACAATAAAATAAATTATAAAAATTAATAAATAAATGTTGCTGGACATTTCACACAGCGCTATCTAGCCCCAAACTAAGCAGAGCTTGAACTATAAGAACCAGATCACTAATAGAATACAACTATTTTTTTGTAAAAACATATTTTTATATTTTTTTAATACATACTTATAATATATAGAGATACATTTATGGAACAAATATCTGTGGATAATGCAAACTTTTGTTCCGTGGCGGGAATCGAACTGCTACCTCCGGGTCTCAGACGGCTATTCACCCACTGGGCCACGTATTATGTACATAATTGCTGTTATAATATATTTCTAAAATAGCAACTCGCAGCCTCGCGAATGTGGGGTGATAGATAGTGGGTTATCGTCGACTTAGACTCTACTAAAACTCCGCTGTCTGTCTGTCCGTCTGTCACCAGGCGGTATCTCATGAACCGTGATAGTTAGACAGTTGAAATTTTCACAGATGGTGTATTTCTGTTGCCGCTATAACAACAAATACTAAAAACAGAAAAAAAATACTTAAAAGGGGCTCCGATACAACAAACATGATTTTTTTGCTCGTTTTTGCTCGATATTGATAACGGCAACAGGTAGACGCTTGAAATATTCACAGAATATTTAGTTATATAGTCACTCATGAACCGTGATAGTTAGACAGTTGAAATTTTCACAGGTGATGTATTTATGTTGACGCTATAACAACAAATACTAAAAACAGAATAAAATAAACATTTAAGGGGGCTCCCATACAACAAACGTGATTTTTTTGCACGATATTGATAACGACAACAGGTAGACGCTTAAAATATTCACAGAATATTTAGTTATATGTTCACATTAAAAGTAAATAATTAAATTAAAATAAAACAAATATTTAAGGGGGGCTCCCATACAACAGACTTTTACAGAATAAACAGATTTTTGCCGTTTTTATAGATAATGGTACCCTTCGAGTCCGACTCGCACTTGGCCGGTTTTTTTTTAATTTAAAACTTTAAATTGGCCATTACATGCCAGCCAACCCGCTTTTTGTAACCGACTCCAAAAATAGGAGAAGATTCACAATTCGGTTATATTATTTTTTATGTTACCTAGAACTTCTTCATTAATCAACCAATTTGGAAAATGATTCTATTATTTAAAAGTTGGTGCAGCAGTGTGGTTCAGTATATAATGGGTTGTGTTCTGAGTAGTTGTTTGACATGGTGCCTGCAGGTTCCTACTATCACCGCTCGCCATCGGCAGGGAAACCATTGACACACCTTGTAGACGATGTGGTCGCGCACCGTGAGGTTCCAGAGGAATTTCCTCCCGTGAACACTTCGCTTGTGGAATGGTCTCCCTGCCGAGGTTTTCCCCAGAAACTACAGTATGGGCTTCTTCAAAAAACGCGTTTTGAAAATTTTAAAGATTGTCGGCAACGCGCAAATAATACCTTTGGTGTTACAAACGTCCATAGGCTACGGTAACAGCTTACCATCAGGCCGTATGCTTGTTTGCTACCTTAGTAGTATAAAAAACCGGCCAAGTGCGAGTCGGACTCACGCACGAAGGGTTCCGTACCATTATTGATCGATCGAAGCGAGATCTCTGAATCAACTTGGGCAAATCGGCGTTGTATGTATGTTTGTTTGTCCGAGGATAAGTTTCGAAGCGTTTCTCCGATCATCGTGAAATTTCTCATGTTTTTTAAGACAAAACGGGTCTTTCTACGCACAGAAAATTATAGACAAAGTTATAATTTTGATATAAATCTGTGCGCGACAAGACCCGTTTTGTCTTAAAAACATGAGTATAGTTCGCGAAAATTTAAAAAGTTCTATCGTGAAATTTGGTATATAAGTAGGTAGTGATGGCACAATTATGATGTGACTAACTGAGCTAAAAATGTGGGGGGGTTGTTGAGATATTGGGGTTCATGAGGGGTAAAAATAAACCAAAATAGAACTATCTAGTCAAGGGGTACGTCTAATAAAAGGTATTTGTGAGTACATTTTGACCCTGACTTTATTTTTAGTTTAAACTTTATAGTTTTTAAGGTATTAGCCATTATAAAAACTGAACTTTGACAAAATTCACAGGGTACACCAGTGACCCCAGATTGCTGAAATTTAGTATACACGCATACTAAATTTCAGCAATCTGGGGTCACTGGTGTACCCTGTGAATTTGTGGCTTTAGTGACATTAATATAGGCAAAAGTCTGAAATCCAGAAAAACTGAAATGTCTACCCCCAAAAAAGAATAACCAAATTACATTTATTTATTTATTTATTTAATACTTTATTGCACAAAAATACAAATTACATGTACAAAAGGTGGGCTTAATGCTAATAGCATTTTCTACCTGCCAACCTCAGAGGTAACAAAAAAGGTTGGCGTGCTAACTTTTAACAATATTAATGTTTATTAAAAAAAACAAAAGAAACACAAATAACAATAAACTCCGATTACAGTTACAATAAATACATAAACCTACTTGATATAACAATAATAATACATATAGAATATATATATGAGAAATATAACAAATATATATATATATTTATAGGTATAAAACAAAAAATACTATTACATACAACACACATAGGTACTACGTTTTCATATATTTTAACAGCCAGTGGAGGACTGCAAGAAATGACTGTAGACTAGTCGTCTGAAAACCGGTTTACTAGGCGCCTTTTTAATATGAGTAGGGAGAGAGTTCCATAGACCGACAGCTACCACCTCAAAAGAGTTTCCACGGAAGGCCGTTGAGTGTTTCGGGGTAGCGAGAAGGAGAGAATCAGTGGATCTGAAGTTTTGGTCATGGGTGTCAGAGAGGTAGGAAAATTTGCATTTAAGATAATGAACTGAACTAAATTACATGAACTCCCGTTACCTGTAATTTGAATAAAACTGTAGGTCAAGTAATTTGGTTATGCATTTCGTGGCACTATTATATAGTCAAAGAATAAGGCCAGCTTGCACGATTCCTAAACGTATTTACCGACTACACATGTTTAAACTTTACGTTTTTGTTTTGGGAGACTCGCGAGATCTCTGTTCGGGGCGAACCACTAGTCTATAAAAACGGCAAAAAAAAACACTTTTGTTGTATGGGAGCCCCCCTTAAATATTGATTTTATTTTAATATAAATATTTATTTTTAAAGTGAATATACAACTTATTATTCTGTGAATATTTCAAGCGTCTACCTGTTGCCGTTATTAGTATTGAGCTAAAACGAGCAAAAAAAACACGTTTGTTCTATAGGAGCCCCCCTTAAATATTTATTTTACACTGTTTTTAGTATTTGTTGTTATAGCGGCAACATAAATACATCATCTGTGACTTTTAATTCAATGCAAGTACCAACATGCAAATACCAATATCGTCAAGACTCATTTAATAAATGATTTTTTTCCTATGCATTTGGGCCTTTCACTCAATAGGGAAACTGCAGAATATCGTGAAGAAAATGACTAGCTTATAAATCTACTTAATAGCCTAAACTAATGTAACTAAATGATGTGTATCCAATATCTTTAGAAAAAAACTGTTGGAATAAACTGTGTTCAAATAAATTATTTATATCTATATTGTTATTGTTCAATAAAATCATTTAAAATGCCTACATGTTATTATTAAATCGAATACTTAGTAGCATATATTTGTCATTTGTGATCCACTAAATTCAGAAAATAAAAATAGTTTTCATGTTTTTTTTACAGTTTCACACCCAAATATCTAAGAAAGTATACACCTCACGGGATTTCATCTCTAAATACTTTGTTTGTAATCGCTTACTCTGTCGATTGACATACTTTGCATCACTGGCCGCCAAATCAAGCTTTTTTTCAAAATGGCAGGCGGTAGGTATGCCAAAGAGGTTCGATGCTCTTTCAACTGTCTAACAATCTCGGTTCATGAGATACAGCCTGGTGACAGACGTACAGACAGACAGACAGCGGAGCTACATTACATATTTTAGGAAAAATTCAATTGACTTTAACTTCTTATCCGTCATAGCGACCAAATCGACATTGTTTTAATTTTTTGTATCTGTCTGTCCCTTTGCATGCATACCACGGTGAAACTACTGCATGTATTTTGATGAAACTAGTAAGTATACCTAATACCTACCTAATAATATTAAGTATACCACATGCTTATTATGTATTAACGTAAAACACAACGCGGACGTCGTCATATGCTCCAATTTAATGGCATATTTACTGCGTGTGTTATTTGAAATGAAAAATGTTTTTATTGCTACATAAACAACTTAATAGGTTACTTATTCTTATAATATTACAAAAACAGGTTTATGCATATATGGTTATCTATCAGATATATCTTAACTAACGATTCCTGCACTAAGCAAGGCCTGTATCGCGGGGACCTGAGTACGATTAACAAATTAAGATTTATTTATAACCTCATTCGACGACTACATAAAATATAATATCTCTAGTAACTGCTCAGTTTCACAGTATGTGAGCGTCACTAGCCATTTTCGGACAACAGATTTAGCTTGATTTACAGAAAGTGATTTGACATTACGTTCATTATGTGAAGTTTTCTAAGTTTAACTGTAACAATATTTCTCAAATCTTAACTTGCGTAAATCAATCGTAGTTTTTGTAATCAAATACGCAACGCAACACTGACACTTTATGCTAATGGCGGCCGGCGGTCATAAATACGCCGGCAAAACATGCCGGTAATAACAGATATCTCTCGACAATATAGCTCTTTTTTTACGTTCTACGCAACCTATTGAGATCTAAGTTTTTTGTAAATCTGAGACAAATAATAGTAATCACCCCTTTTTGATACGTAAACGAAAATCGATCGAGATAAAACTATAAAAACTGTAAATACCTACCTAGTTAGGTTACAAGAATGCACACAATAACATAAGAGTATACGAAAATAATACAAAACAATGATTACAAACGTACCTTTTTCCCGATGCCATTGCACTTATATGCCACTAAAAAACACTAATATTATAGTTATCACTATGAATTGAACAGAGTAATAAGTCATCTTGGCGAGTGCAGCCCGGCGAATAACGTGAAATTGGTTTTATGGGATGCGATGCGAGGACGTATACCCCCGACTACGCATGCGCCAAATGACGATACCGGTAACAGCGACATCTTTTGTTAAATTTGTATCTATTGTTTATGGATACTTTGGAATTTTATTGATATTAATATTATATATGTTTTAAAATTTGTATTTTAAACATATTTTTAATGTGAAAGTATTACTTTACTAAGCATATTTATTACTAATTTATATACGAGTTCCTATAAGTAATTAGTAGTTGGCAATTGTCTATAGTTTAGTTATAGTATCTAAAGATTAGTGGTGCTAAGTACCTACTACTGGCTGATGAAGTAACTAAATTCAATATTTATTTTTTGTTTAAATCAGGATTGCCTAACGGCTGTTCCTGCGCGACCAAGGCAGGAAAGTATAAATAAACAAATAAATATTGCTGGACATTTCACACAGCGCTATCTAGCCTCAAACTAAGCAGAGCTGGTACTAAATTTTTTTGTAAATACAAACTTATATAGAGAAACAACCAGACCCGGAACAAATATCTGTAGATCATGCAAACATTTGTTCCGCAGCGGGAATCAAACCCGTTACCTCCTACGTCTCAGTCGGCTATTCACCCACTGCACCACGGAGGTTGTCAAGAAAGACAACTAATTATTATTTTTAATGATCCTTTTACAATACGTAACAAAAGGTACGTTTTGAAGCACGCGTAAATGCGCACATAATTTTTTCGAGTAGAATAATCCATTGATGCACGGCTGAGATTAGAACCCACAACATTCCGAATCGGAAGTCTTACATACTTACATCCCTTATGTACTTACATCCCATTAGGCTACAAGGCTCTGTTTAATTATTTCTTTTGTAGTTAGAATGTTCAGTTCAACTTCGTACTTTTGAAACAATGTACAGACATCCTAGAAAATGGCAATGTTCAACAAAAAACTAGTTGGTTTCATTGACCAGCAACACTTTTCCCAAAGTAACTTACCAAATCAAAGTTAAATCCAAAAATTATAAAAATGGTTGCAAGTCCATCGCCGCTTACAAGAGTAAGTACTTACCCGATGTATCACGGCTTTGAATTTATGGTTCTAGGAGATCCCGGTTTCTTTACGATGTTTTCCTTCGCCGTTTTTGAGCACATGATAAAAATCACATAATTTTTTCATGTACTCGTATATCCATTGGTGAATGGCCGGGATTGTAACCCACAACCTCCGAATCGGAAGTCATCCCTCTAGGCCAAGACGGCTCTGTTGTATTATATTATTTTCATAACCATCCGTGCGAATCCAGGGCGAGTCAGCCAGGGCACTATAAAATTGTACCTACCCGTCCGCCGGCCAATCCTTACATTGCCCATGTAAGACCACATTTACATGTACATATATATATAAAAGGAAAGTCGTGTTAGTTACACTATTTATAACTCAAGAACGGCTGAACCAATTTGGCTGAAAATTGGTGGGGAGGTAGCTTAGAACCAGGAGACGGACAAAGGATACTTTTTATCCTGTTCGACCGCGTTCCCGTGTGACGTGACACAAAACCTCAAAGAGAATACAAGTCACTATAAAACGTGGTATAACAAAAACGCATCTGACATGAAATAACAAAACGCAAATGACAGCTAAACGTATTCTTGTATATGGTATGATTGTAAATATAGATATATAAAAAATCAGGTTAGTTACACCATTTATAACGCAAGAAAGGCTGGACCGATTTTGATGATCTTTGATTTCTTGTATTTGTCTCCGCCTCACGTAGCAGAATGACTATTAAAATATCAGAAAAATTTACGCAAAAAGAAATAACGAAGAAAATGCATTTTCTCACACAATAATGGCCGGGGACAATTGACAATTCTACCAAGGTGACGTATATTGACAGCCCGCGTTATATGCATGTCAAGGTGGTACGAAGTTCGGCGGGACCACTAGTACATAAATAAATAAAAGAAAAATACATTTATTTCAAGTAACTTATGCCCGTTTTTACTAACCCTAGTAGACACAAATCAGATGCCTAAATAAATATAAAACCTAGATAAAGGGCTTGCCTAGAGGAAATAAAACGTTTATCCTTTTCGTGAAGACTTGAGACATTAGTTACGACACTGATGCTAGGCAACTTACTAAACTGACAGATGTGTTTTCACTTCTATAAAAGCCTTTTCATTTGTAAATTGCGTGATAAAATGAAAATCATAGACAAGGTGTCAAAAACTTAAGCAACGCTTACTTTAGGATTCAACTATTGAAAATCGATTGCTGAATCGACAGTTTATGCCAAAGGATTGGCTGATATTACTCGTTACTTATGCACATGTTTGTTCATGGTTAGTGACGGGAGTAAGACTCTTAATATGAAACACAAGCTTAAAACCGAATGGTTTCTTGGCATGTATCGCTCACAACAGCTCCTTGTGTATGGGCAGTCTTCCCTGTCAGCTATCATTGCCAGGACGCTGTTGAAGCTGGTCAGCAACCTGTGACGATCATCCCCGATGCGCTGCAGTAGCGGGGCAGCCCCAACACCGTTTAATGGTTTCAATCAAGAATCTACTAAATAAAACAACATTTTTTTAATGTTTTTTTTTATTATTACGTATAGGCAGTCATAGACATAGATACGCTGGTGTTAGTATGATGGTAGCTTCCCACGGTGCGTTGCGTGCGCGACACGCTTGCAACGACACACTGTGCGAAGAGTCTGGTAAGTGGTAACGCAGACGCATTCATTTGCCATTAAGAAATTCCAAAACGAAAGCCTAACGCGCAGGGTTAGTTTGATAGGGCCTCACTGCGTTGCGCGGCTGACTCTGATCGCCGGCCGCGCGTAGTATCATCCATGAAAACACGCGCCGTGGGAAGCCACTCTTACAAGATAAAATAATACAAAAACAAATCATTTACTTAGAAAACTTTCGTGATTTATTACAATCATTATTATAAATACGGGTTGTGTGTTTGCTTGTACCGAGAACTACCGAAGAGAACAGCAGTGATGATAATGATGGTGATGCAGCCTGTCAACACGATGGCCCACCGTTGACGCAATCCCCACCACCGCGACCGTCTACTCGCGCGCAGTTCGGAGCGGATCGCACTCACTTTGATGAAGGTTCACAAATTGAACCGAAACATTATCGGTCGAAACACCGATAAAACCGAAATAAATCTCGTATTTATAATAAAGACCAATCATTTATTTCAAATAAAACATGGATACAAGGAAAAGAGAGTCCTCTGTCTACAAAACTGTATTACAGAAGACAGCTTCATCCCCGAAACAATGCTGACACATAGGTACAATTAAAAAAGATACGATTATTATATTCTGTAAGTTAAGACTAACGCTTGATTGTTTGGGCTTAGGGAATGAGTCGCGGGCCGTCAATGGGTGAGACTAGCGCAGGATCGTGGCGGATGGCACAAACTTGTGGAGGCCTATACCCAGCAGTGGGTGAAGTCGGGCTGTGGATGATGATGATGAGGGAATGACACTTTTATCTACGTGTACGATTAAAAAAAATTAATACTGACACAATTAGATAGATAAGATTTTTAACACAAAATCTAAAAAACCGAGTCGTTAATATCGACTAGTTCCTAGACATATACCTTATGTAAGTAAACGTATAACACATAGATAATTCAAGTTATACAAAGATAACAAATGTTTGTATGATCTACAGATATTAGTTCCGGGTCTGGTTGTTTCTCTATATATTATAAGTACCTATGTATTTACAAAAATATATATGTATAAATATTCTTTCAGTTATCTGGTTATATAGTTCAAGCTGTGATTAGTTTGGGGCTAGATGGCACTGTGTTAAAATGTTCAGCATCATTTATTTATTATTTGTCTTCTTGTCAAAATATTGATCCCGGATGAAATAGTGTTTCTGTGCGTAATTTTTCATATAAAGTGAATCTTGGTGCATATTCATTATAAATACCTACTCATTACTATAGTGTATGGGTAACATGTGGATACATTGTGTGTTTTATTTTTCTTGTGTAGACGTTTGTACAAAGTTATCACAGCATATAAAATGAATAATAGACCTCACACCGGACTTATTAGATTTCCCTTAGTTTCCCTTAGTTGGGAACATAAATATATTGACGAATAAATAGGAGGAAATTAACCTAAACATTTAGCCCGGCTTGCATAACAATCCCTAAAACATGTAACCGACTGAACATGTTTAAATTTGTCAACTCTCTTAATCGTATTTAGGAACAAAGCATCCTTGCGCAAGTCGCCCTGTGAAATATAGTTTCAAGGTACACCGAATTCCAAAGTCTACTTACACTATAGATTTGAAAATATTTAAATTCCTACACACATATTCTAAAACATGTAATACCTACATACAAAATTGGAATCTAAAAAGTACCAAAATGGGTTCAATTTTAAAGCGCCATTCCAAGTGTTTTTAAAACCAAGGAACAGTGAGCGACTTAAGTAGAACAACATTTTAAGATTAAAAAATCGTATTTTCTGTTATAGCGGAAGAAATGGCATCCTTGATTATATTTTATTAAGATATGTAGATACGTACGATCTTTAATCGAATCACACACTATGAAGATGTTATATTAAATATTTTTTTGATAAGATTAAATATCGCTCGCCATACAATACAATGGACCATCACACGGCGAATCCCACTATAAAACGTGAAAGTTAAATTTGTATTGATGTTTGTTACTCTTTCGAGTAAATACTACTGAATGGATTTTAATGAAATTTAGTATACACATAGGCTACTTTTTAGTAACAAAACATGCGTGCGAAGCCACAGGCAGAAGCTAGTATAATATATATATTCATCTTCATAGATCTTTATAATATATTCTTTTTTGATCGGCGGATAGCCGGCTGAGACGCAGGAGCTATCGGGTTCGATTCCCGCCGCGGAACAAATGTTTGCATGATCTACAGATATTTGTTCCGGGTCTGGTTGTTTCTCTATATAATATAAGTATGTATTTACAAAAAAAATGTATATAAGTATTCTATCAGTTATCTGGTTCCCATGGTACAAGCTCTGCTTAGTTTGGAGTTAGATAGCGCTGTGTGAAATGTTCAGAAAAAAATATTTATGTATTTACCTTAAAGTATCTTAAGATACAGAGCGATATGGATATTTATCTTAAGATATCTAGAAGAGTATCTTATTATCGTAAGACACGAAAGATTCGTATACAGGTTTGTTATTGTTACAGACAAAACAGAGAATAAAATTATTTCTTTGGAATGTACGTGGGAGCATCAATAAGGTATTAAAATTTGAAATGCTAATCAACCTTATGTCGCCAACCGAACCGCATTCTCAGAACCATCTTTTCATCTTAAGACCGCGGAAAGATTAATCTTTGCCACAAACATACGTAATATGACGTTGAGCCCACAGATTATTGATACAACAAACGAGGCAGAACATATATTCATTTCACATACATTACTTCTATCCCTATCAAATAGGGAACGATAACAAATTCTTCGGCATTTTTTAAAATCATATTTACGTATTGTCCTCTGAATCTCCTATACTGGCGGCAGACTTTGGTACAAAGAAACTATGCATTGTCTATCCACCTTCAGACCGGTCACAAACAATCGGAATTTCGCTTCGGAATATCGTATAGGGACATTTTTTTTAATTGTTTGTTTCTTTCTGCTTTCCAAATTTCGATTCGATATTTCGAAACGGAATTCCGATAATAGGTATGTGACTGGTCTTACGCCAACTTATTACAGATTGTGCGACCACTTTGAGTCAAAGACGTATACATACAGAAATTACAACCTAAACCCATGATTGAATAAAATAAAAGATGGACGATATACACACGGCTACACATCAAGCTATACATTTCCAGTATAAGCTGACTTCTCATTCTACGAAAAGCCTACACAATGCGAGGTCAGCTGATACTGGAAATGTATAGCTTGATGTGTAGCTGTGTGTACCGCGCGCAAACATAGGCGCGGTTTGTTACAATGTGTTACTTTCTGCACACAAATGTGTTTCTTCAGGCACGGGTCTGAATACTTAGCGCTTTACTATCAAACAGTGGCACTCCGTCCGTGTATTATATTCTTCCATGCATAAAAACTAGAAATACATCATACGTATAATATTATATCAATAAATAATACTACAAATACCAACATGGCATAAATAACCTATGTATGTGCAAAACAATTGAGATCTTAAAATATGGGACTTAATATAGTAATTGATATCTTTACTAAAATAATATTTTATACATAAATTCATTTATAAACTCTCGTTATCAATCCGGTTGATCCTGTTACATTCAAAGCCTACAAAGTTCTTGTCCAATATCACACCATGAAAAACTCTCGATCCCATCTTTTACAGTCGATACCCAAGAACCACTCCAGTTAAAATCTTTCTTCTTAAACTTTCTGTTTACAAAAACCGTTTTGTAAACAAGTGAGTTTAACTGGATTGGTTCTTGGCTATCGACTCTAAAAGCTACATTTAACCGCCGTATCGGTTCATCCGTTTGGGAACTACGATACCACAGACAGACAGATAATATATAACACCCCTCTATATCATTCTGGTGAAATTAATATCCACATACATTATTTATAATATGTGTTTGATAATGTCTTGTCCTTGTAATACAACAACTTCGATATTGGTTCGGACACCAATACTTATTTTCAAAGGTAATTAATACAATACATCGATATAAAAAACGATTATTTACTTAACACTAGTAAATACTGATAACTTTAGCTACACGTGACTTTACCAAGAGATGTATAATCTCGCACATAAATGATGATAAAAATACCGGTAGGTATATAGAGAAATAAGTCCTTTTGTTCTAGGATTATAAAATATATAGATACCTGCAAGGTTGTAAAGTTTCTTTACAGTGGTCCTTTAAGTCGTGAGTGCAAGGAAAAACTACAGACAATCATGAAAATAATCATTACAAAAATTGTATAGATAGCTTAAGATCCACCTGATGTTAAGTGGTAACCATCGCCTATAACAAAGTATTGCCTCGTAGGTCACCTTAGTTACATGCCCTAAGAAGCACTGCTCTGCATTCATCAACTTGAGGCAAACGGGTGTAAAGCCTCATGTGCCTGTAATTACACCGGCAACCATACCCTTCAAATCGAATCACAGCAATGCTGCTTAGCAGCAGAAATAGGTATGTACCACCATACCTACATATTTCTGCTGCTGAGCAGCATTGCTGTGTTCTGTAAGTAAAAAGACGGATCTTTTTGACTGCGTATGCCGCAGAACTAAGTCTCTTCGACAACTTATCAATGTGAGGGCCCCAATGTTAATTGTGTTACCGTAAGCAAGTTTAGATTCTGGGAATACTTGTGTGTGTAAAAATCCAAATAAAATAAAATCCTTCCTTGGAAATGTCCTCTGCATTCCAATCACAATACCATTAGGTGATGGCATAGTTACACAGCAATGCTGCTTAGCAGCAGAAATAGGTATGTACCACCATACCTATTTCTGCTGCTGAGCAGCATTGCTGTGTTCTGTAAGTAAAAAGACGGATCTTTTTGACTGCGTATGCCGCAGAAGTAAGTCTCTTCGACAACTTATCAATGTGAGGGCCCCAATGTTAATTGTGTTACCGTAAGCAAGTTTAGATTCTGGGAATACTTGTGTGTGTAAAAATCCAAATAAAATAAAATCCTTCCTTGGAAATGTCCTCTGCATTCCAATCACAATACCATTAGGTGATGGCATAGTTACACAGCAATGCTGCTTAGCAGCAGAAATAGGTATGTACCACCATACCTATTTCTGCTGCTAAGCAGCATTGCTGTAATTCGATTTGAAAGGTATGGTTGCCGGTGTAATTACAGGCACATGAGGCTTTCTACTAAATTGTTTCTTCTGTATCTACATCGAGAGAATATCTAGGTATATCTAGTATATCTGTATCTAGTATATAAGACAGGTATATATCATCGAAAGTTATAAGTATACATTAGACATAAATCTAGGTAGATTATAAATTAAAAGGCCTCTATGGAAAATAACCAGTGATCTAAGTCTACTTTGAAATCGGTAAGTTTACTATGGCTTAAATCTAGAAAATATTATAATCATAACTGAAAGTCAACTGAGTAATATATTAGGTAAATTCTGTCATAGATAGCACATTGTAACTATGCCATCACCTAATGGTATTGTGATTGGAATGCAGGGGACATTTCCAAGGAAGGATTTTATTTTATTTGGATTTTTACACACACAAGTATTCCCAGAATCTAAACTTGCTTACGATAACACAATTAACATTGGGGCCCTCACATTGATAAGTTGTCGAAGAGACTTACTTCTGCGGCATACGCAGTCAAAAAGATCCGTCTTTTTACTTACAGACGTAGACACAGCTAGACTAGTTTACTTCAGCTACTTCCACAGCATTATGTCATACTGCTGTGGGGGAGTGCTGCAGATATAAACACCGTTTTTGTGCTGCAGAAGAAGGCTGTTCGTGCAATTTATAATATGGGCCCCAGGGAATCATTACGCAATAATTTTAAAGAAATAAATATTATGACATTCCCTTGTCAATACATCTATGAAAATCTTATGTATGTTCACAAAAATATAAATTTGGTTAAGAAAAATAGCGATAATCATAATTTTAATACTAGAAATATAGATAAACTCGCTGTTGCCCCTTGTAGACTCCATAAAGTTAGTAAATCGTTTAAAGGGCAAGGTGTTCGCTTTTTTATCAAACTCCCAAGTGATGTACAAAAATTGGCAATTAACAAATTTAAAAACGCAATTAATAAAATCTTTATAAAAAAGCCTACTATAAAATATCGGATTATTTAGATGATAGAGGAGCTTGGTATTAAAATTGCTCCAACTCGTTCAAAATGTTACAATTTAGACGTAATTGTTTCGACCTGTATTGTTATGTATTCTAAAAGGATCATTATAAAAAAACAACCAGCCTTGTTTTCTTGCCTTTCTTTCCTGGCTTGGTCGCGAAAGAACAGGCAGTAAAATTGACGTTTCAACGTGATCCTTGTGATTTTAATGAATAAAAGGTTTTGACGTTGACTTTGATTTATTGTTGACGCGTAAAAGTGCAGACCAATTCCGCGCTATCATACAAAGAAATCGACGCTGTTTCACGTGATGGATCCGAAGAGCGACGGTGTCTCTTGGCTGAATCTCCCGGCGGAATCTTTTAAAACCAAACTAAAATAAAAATTTTGGTTTAAAATTACTTTTTCAAAACAAGCTTTTATAAAACTCATAATCATACCGCAAGCATATTCAAATGAGCCCAAACACTAGTAACCTACTATAATCCATTCAGAAGTTCTATTGTCTAGCATCGTGAGACCACCTCCATGGTACCATATTATTAAATTGTCACCGAGGTAACATTATATATTCCAAACAGCTCAAGCTGGAAGGAGCTGGTTTAAAATTCAGTTGCAAGATTTAACATTAATAAACAAAATAAAATCAAATCAAATTGTATTTATGGGCAATAACAAGGCAATGATATATACTAATATTATAAAGAGGTATGTAAATTTAGTTATTTGTGTTATTAGGAGTAATCTCAGAAACTACTGATAAGATTTCGAATATCCTTTCACGGATAGGCATAATTGTCATAATAGTATTTTATTAAAAATAAACATTATAGGTCAACATCTTATTTTGTAAGTAAGTACATGCAATTGTAAATCAAAATTCTAATTAAATATAATTAGTCTATTGATAAATAAAAACAACGATAATAACAATAAATTAATTTAAAATAAATAATCCTTCATTTATGAGCTATAAGCTCGTCGTATTTAAAAAATAAGCCAGCGTTTTATTCTTTTTTTTTGAAAATAAATAAGCTAGGAGCCTGCGTGAGGGTGTCGGGAAGCTTGCTGTAGACGGCCGGACCCATGAAATGCGTCCGCTTCGACTTTAGTAAGAGTTCTCGATATCGACTCGAGCCTGTGCCAATTGCGGATGCCATACGTATGGAAGTGGCCGAGTTTTTCATAAGAGTCCAGGTTGGTTATAACGTAGGTTGCCACTTGAACTATACAGGGCAACGTTAGAATTCCTAGACTGTCTACACTGTCCCTGAGTGCTATAGGTATTTTATATTGATAGAAATCAGTGCGACACTGTTGTGGGTCAGCACCGAATACCTATATATTTTCAATAGGTAATTTTATTACGCAGCATAAAAATTGGTTTGTAAGAGATTCTTGTCAATAAAAGAATAATAACAGTATGTAGTCATCAAATACATAATAATGATAATATCAGAAATAGCAAATAATTTTTATTATTATTATTTATATAATAAGAAAAAACAGTTTAGTCTCACATGTACCTTACATATAATTTAACCTTAAACTTTAGACTGTAGAATGTACAGCGGACAAAGCTAAAAATAAACTGGATTTTGATAACGCGGTATGCTGATTGTTTGTAATTGAAGGCCACACACAATAAAATGTTACTAAAATAATCCTTTACATATCATCGGACACCTCATCCACAAACTAGGAATATGCCCGGCAAGGCAAGGCTCCTCTTCCGAGCGTCATTCGTCTTCATCTTCGCCATCCTCGGACGCGTGCTCGTAATCAAAACTGAGGAACCTGACGGCTTCACGCCTGCCAGAATCTAAGGCTCCATGGACAGTTGAGAAGTGGGTGATGTCTGTGGCCTCGCCCGCGAACATCAGGCGTAGATTGCCATGTTGGTCGTATACTGGCTCAGCCAAGTCGGCTCTTGCGTTCGGGTGGTCTGGGGTGCCGATGTTGTCGTACGAGTAGCTGCCGCGTGTGAAGGGGTTGCTGTGCCATCTTGACCTGAAATATTTAGAAAGGATGGTAGTATAAGCAGAAAGTCGAGAACACATTGAGGGATATTGCTGTCTTTAAAATCATTCAATCTTGATTATAATACAGATTTTGAAGTAAAACTTCTTTACGCACGCTTGACTTGGGGAGTAAGCTGGTGAATGCGTTACGAAAAGTGCGAACGGAAGTTGAGAGGCAGATATGAGTTAGTGAAGATAGAAGTAGAGAGTTACGTTTCGTATATTTTTAAACGTTAATGTGCGAGTGTGAGTTGCGTCTGTCCAGAATGAACATAGACTGATCGACCGACAGACGTGTGGACAATTTTTTAATTAAACAATTTTATAAATTAATATTTCGTAAAAAAAGTTTTACTTCAGTCGTGTGGTCTAAAGTACACTCGTTTTTTATACAAAATACTATTTTTCGGTATTTCTATGCTACGATGTTGGTCTATTCATCGTGGATCGGTTGATATTGGGCAACTTAAGAGTCAGTTGACATTTTAATCATTACAGATTAAACTATTAAAAAAACATCATATGTATTCTTAAACCCATGCATAATGTTATATAAAAGATGACTGCTTACATAATGAAATGAATATCAAAGACTTGATAAAGAGATAATACATAAACGGACACAAAAACCTGTGTGCACGAGTAAGCCTCGCACTTGACCACTTGTTGTAACTGCTTATTGCGCTTATTGAAAAATAATTACGGAGGCATTTAAAAAAATTTGAAAGATAATGGAACACTATTTCGTCATAGAAGTTTTTCTGTGTCCACCTGGTGACAGAACAGTTTTGTATAATATTTCTTACCTAACTATCTGTACGGGCTCAGGTATAGCGTAATAATTGCCCATGAACTTCCTAAGAAGATCCAAGAGCTTTGACTTCAAATTCCTGTCTGAAAGTGATTCGACCTGAAACGTATAATGCAAATTTAATAATAGATAATTATTAGATTACTTGTTATTATTAAGCTCAAGGTCGCTCAACGAGCTATGGAGAGGGCTATGCTGGGGGTTTCTTTACGTGACAAAATCCGCAATGAGGAAATCCGCAGAAGAACTAAAGTTGCCGACATAGCTCTCAAAATTAGCAAGTTGAAGTGGCAATGGCCAGGCCACATCGCTCGTAGAACCAATAGGGGAAGAAAGGTTCTCGAGTGGAGACCACGGACTGGAAAACGCAGCGTAGGCCGACCCCCACAAGGTAGACCGACGACCTAGTAAGAATCGCGGGGAGCCGTTGGGCGCAAACGGTTACTAACCGCTCGTTGTGGTGATCTAAGGGGGAGACCTATGTTCAGCAGTGGACGTCTCCGGCTGATGATGATAATGATGAATTATTAGATTATGTGGACAGTGAGCTAATCTGATAACTGATGTGAAAAGTGAACATAGGAACTCCTTAATGGTTCATATAGTAGATATTTTTGTGTTTACTCCAATGCCAGTTGTTCCGATCATCAACAAATTAAAAGTCAAGTCTTAAAAGTCATGTAGCAGTCATGTTAACGGAACGCCTTGCCTGAGACTGTATCCTCTTTACTACCTGGGTGTCTTCAAGTAACGAGTGAACAGGTTTCTTCGAGGCAAGTGTGATCCATCGTAGACTGCATCATTGTACCATCAGGCGAGATCGTGGTCAAACGCAAGCATTTCTGTACTATTTATAGGTACTAATATTATAAAGAGGAAAGATTTGTATTTTTGTGTGTATATTTGTAATGAATAAACTCAAAAACTACTGGACCGATTTCAAAAATTCATTCACCATTGGAAAGCTACATTCACCCTGAGTAACATAAATTACTTTTTACCCAACTGCGCAAAAGGAGGGTAATGTTTTTATTGAAAAACTACGCGTTCGAAGCTGCGGATTGGTCAGCTAGTATTGTATGAAATATAAAAATAAAGTTTTTATTATTAGTATTTACTCACCAATATAGCTTCATTGCCGCTCGTCCAAAAGACGAGACTCTTATCATTAGCCATAGAGCGGCTTGCTCCAAATATTTTTGTAACCCATAAATCCTCTTCAGGGACGTGGGCCAGGTCCTGAGTCCGCCACACGAACGCGAAGCAGTCCGCTGAAGTTGGCCACCAAACCTCTCGAAAGAGAAGAATCACCTTATTAACGACGCCGATGGATAGATCGTTTATAGCCTTAACTTTCTTTTCTGATAACGGTGGGGAGAACAGCGATGCGTGCCTGGAAAATGAATAAAAATACTAAGTAAGTACCTATGTGTGTAATGTAAATAAGTGTTTTAGTGCAAGTTGTTTCTAGGCAATATACAACCTGTTTTGTTATGTACAACATTAATTTAAAACACACATCCGGAATCGTATTAATCAGTTTTAAAGGTGGATACCGGTAGCTTGAATATTTATTTAGTAAACCATACATTTCGAATAAACAATTTTCAATGTAAATCCGCGGCGCATTTGCGACAACGCCACCTTTGGCGGGTTACTATATCCGTTGGTAATCGACTACGGCTCGTATCTCCTTGAAAAAGTGTCCAACTAGTGTCTAACTTTTGACACGTTTTCAAGGAGAAACAAGTCGTAGCTGGTTACCGATGGATATAGGAACCCGCCATTAGTAAGTATAACAGGGAACCTACTTACATGGTGAATGTATATGATTTGAAACCTATTTTATACAGGCTGTTTCATTTATTTATAAATTTTCTATGGTAATGAATTTGAAAAAAAAAACTATTTTACAACAATACTAACCATTAGCCCTACCTGTGTTCTCATTTAATGTCGTACGTAACAAAACACGGAGTATAAGAATCTAAATCTAAGGTCATTGTCGCAATTATAAATCGCTATGTACTCGTACACACGGCTACACATCAAGCTATACATTTCCAGTATAAGCTGACCTCTCATTCTACGGCAAGCCTACACAATGCGAGGTCAGCTTATACTGGAAATTATAACTTGATGTGTAGCCGTGTGTACCTATTAAAGCCTACGTTCTACTTAAAGTGCACTTGTTGGCGATGGTGGTAGTAAAGGTAAGATAATTAATAAATAAATAAATAATGCTGGAAATTTCAAAATTCATAGCCCTAGCTTTTTTTTATATATATATTATATGCTTGCGTTTGACCACGATCTCGCCTGATGGTAAGTGATGATGCAGTCTACGATGATGGTACACGCTTGCCTAGAAGAAACCTATTCACTCGCGACTTAAAGATACCCAGGTTGTAGCTATCTGGAAACACAGACTCTGGCAAGGCGTTCCACTCTTTGGCGGTGCGTATAATAAAGATCGAAGAGAACCGCTTTGTGCGAATGGGATGTATTTCTACCATATAGCGGTGGCGCACCGCAGAGCTTCTGGCTGTCGGTTGATAGAAAGGAGATGGTGGGATCAGGTTGAAAAGTTCCGCCGCACACTCCCCGAAATGTACTCGATAAAAAACCGAGAGGCTAGCAACCCTTCGTCGATGCTCCAGGCTGAGGAGCTCAAACAAAGCAAAGCTTGTTCTTTAAGAACCAGATAGGTAACTGATTATAGGATAAAATATAGGTAGTGTTTTAAAATTGTTATTATATCATTGATATAAAACAAATCAATTAAACACATAGGTAGGTACATAAAATATAATATAGAGAAACACCCGGACAGACCCGGAACAAAATATCTGTAGATCATTTATTTCGCTACTCATTATACACGGTGTCCTTTAAATCACTGTTTTCCCAGAACAAACGTTGCTCAGACCATGGTCTAATAACTGTTTATAGCATATATTATAAGAATAAAGAAAAAAAATCTAGACCTTCTCAAATAAGCCTAACTTTGTTCAAAAACTAACCGTGACATAAAATTCATGGGTACGTTAGGCGTCGCGTATTACCTACTCCTTAGGTACCTAGTATAGTTCGAGCGAAACCGCTGTACCGCTCCTTAGGAAAGTGCGGCGAGGTGGGGGCCGAGGAAAAAAGAGCAAGCGTAGGTACACATGAGATCTATATTGCCGGATAGATCTTACGATATCGTAAACGATATGTTTATATTTTTATAAGTAACTGAATTGTCTACAGATATTCTGATTCAACTTCATCCTCCGTTTCGCTATCGGAACTTGAATCAGAGTCGTTCTGCAAATTTATTATTAATGGATCAATATTAATATCAAGTCTACTATCGCGATCCCAGTAATTGTTTTCATTTTTTTTGGAGATGATGACGGTCTTGACATCACGAGATAGCTCTCGACCCTACTTTGGATATTTATCTCATGTGCGTCTGACGATGGATCGGAACGGCCGATACTTCCCCCCGTCTCGCCGCGCGCATACCTCAGGCGCGGTACAGCGGTTTCGGTCAAACTATAGCTACCGGTCAGCGCGCTGACTATGTTTTAGGACGTAACGTTAAAATAGACGTTTTTAGTGCACAACTATTTATATTATTCAAAGACCGATTTCGTTTTGTTTTTTTAATTTGATGTTATAAACTGTTTGTAGACCATGGTCTGAACAACGTTTGTTCTGGGAAAACAGTGATTTAACGGACACCGTGTAGTGCAGTAGTCTGGTCGTATTACGAACTAGACACATTTTGCATGACATGAATCGAGATTAAATTGAATTCTGCAGACTCGTTTTTATGTTTTTGAATGATCATTGAAATTTTTTTAAGTACCTTCAGAAAAATCACGACAAGATAATTAATTGGAGATTTCAAAACATCCAATAAAAAAGATGTTAACCATAGTTGGGTGATATCAGAAAAAATAGTGTCCTCCCCCAATGTTTTAATCGCGATTTTAATTTATCAATGTATTTTGTATAAACAATATCCATATAATTTATCCATCGTTCATTGACGTGAAGTCATTTCCATGAAGTGTCGCGTTACTTTGACAAGAGTGTTTTATACAGTTTTTATCCCGAAGTTCCCACGGGAACGGGAAATATCAAGCGTGCGAAGCCGCAAGCGGGTTAGCTAGTAGATAAAAAAAATTGCATATCCGTATCGGGGATCAAATCACCCACTCATTTTCATTCATATATTGTTAGATTAGTAGGTAATTTGTTAAATACCATGAACCTTGTAACTTCTTCACTTGATTGATCAAACACCTAATGGGAATAGCAGCCTAATTAAATAAATAACCTATACCAGGTAATATTTCATTAGTGTGACAAATACCTACATATATACCTACTAGGCATACTAGTAGGTCTAGCAAGTACATACTTGCTAGTATTACATTAATATCAAAGCAAATTATTTATTGCGAATATCGGTTAGTAACAGGAGGTTAGTGATACAGTTTGAGTTCGTTCATTAGTGTTACGCTTAACATGGATATTAGTGGGTGTTATACCTATTACTTAAGAAACCAGGTGTACGCTTGTACACACGGCTACACATCAAGCTATGCATTTACAGTATAAGTTGACCTCGCATTGTGTAGGCTTTTCGTAGAATGAGAGGTCAGCTTATACTGGAAAATATAGCTTCAGGTGTAGCCGTGTGTACGGCTCGCATTGGATCTTATAATATATTCTGTGCTGTGGTAGGTAGGTACGCAAGTCCAGGATTACCTACGTCCAATAAATTGAGTACGATCCAATGGTTGTTCACGCAATGACCGTAGGTCAAGTCTAACCTGTCGAGTGTTGTGAACTAATTTGAGTGATAAAAAGCGATGCACTGCATCAATTGAAAATGTCGGTGGATTTCAAATTGGACATCCAATTGCGCTACAATGTCACTGCGAATATATCAACCAAGTCACAGCTCAGAAAAGGAGCTGCGTTACAAAAATAGCCTCATATCAAAACGATCCTAATAATCAAGATTAAATTAAGGAACACAGTTCAAAGCTAGTGATTATCGGCCGCGCATTTTCGTCAGCGCGATCTAGGAATCGTGAAAACGCGACATCTAATTCTGAATTTAGTAAACTTTGTCGTTCCGCACCGAAAGAGTAATACGGAACCCTATTACTAAGATTCGGAATCTTAGTAATAGGGTTCCGTATTACTCTTTCGGTGCGGAACACACAGACAGCGGAATCTTAGATTCCGCTGTCTGTATGTCTGTCCGTCTGTCACCATTTTCATATTTTATATTTGTTTTGTAGTAGGTATCTAGTTATAACGTTTTGGTTCTGTACTGTAAAGTTGTAAACTATTTTTATTGAATTGAATGAAACTAAACAAGGCTGTATCACATAAGCCGTGATAGTTAGACAGTTGAAATTTTCACAGATGATGTATTTCTGTTGCCGCAAAAACAATAAAAACTAAAAACAGAAAAAAATATTTAACCGATTATGTTATAAATTGCTTCACCTAACCACCCAACATGGGCTTGGGTATAAATATTTTCATTCCTCATTTCCGTCAGCGCACATCGATGTATCGATAATCAGGTACTGCTGGGGGCCAACCTCAATCTCTTATAGCAGTATCAAAATAATACTACACTGACATTTCGTACCATGACCCTCTATTAGCAAGCATACTATATTATTGAAAAGGCGTAGCAGTTTTGGTGACGTCACCATAAATCGTTCACTCAAAGCGTACCATGAGGTGACTTTTGTCACTCTGTCAACTTGTGTGAAAGTTATTCTGTCGCATTACACTAAATGTGTCTTCCTCTTGAGAGGAAGAGAGATATATAGATATATACCTAGTCAGGTCATAAGTATTGTCACACAGTAAAAACTTTTCTTTTAGAATGCTGGCCACAAAAAAGTTTATAGAATTCGAATTTCGAATTGTTCATGAAAATAAAAATGTATACTTTTTAGAATTTTACTCATTTTTAAACATGGAGTGGACGCTTAAAGAAGACCGTGTTACAGTTATTGCGTTGCATCGTTGCGGTTACGCGCCAATTCAAATTTTTGACATACTGAAAAATTTGAATATAACCAAAAGATTCGTTTATCGCACCATCAAACGATACAATGAAGACTCTAGTGTAGATGACAGGTCAAGAAGTGGTCGCCCTCGGTCTGTTAGGACTCCAGCAGTGATAAAAGCTGTGAAGGCGCGAATTCAAAGAAATCCCAAACGTAAGCAGAAAATGTTGGCCCTTCAGATGGGGTTAAGCAGAACCACGGTGAAAAGGGTGTTAAATGAAGACTTAGGGCTTCAGGCATATCGAAGAAAAACAGGAGATCGTTTGAATGCTCGCCTAATAGACCTGAGACCGAAGAGATGCCGCGCTTTGTTGAAGCGGTACGCGGGAAAAAAATATCGGGAAATTCTTTTTTCGGATGAATAATTTTTTACCGTAGAAGAGAGCTACAACAAACAAAATGATAAGGTGTACGCACACAGTAGTGAAGAAGCGAGTAACCGTATTCCTCGTGTCCAACGAGGTCATTTTCCATCCTCGCTCATGGTATGGCTGGGAGTTTCTTATTGGGGCTTAACAGAGGTACATTTTTGTGAGAAAGGTGTAAAAACGAATGCAGTTGTGTATCAAAATATAGTCCTGACGAACCTTGTGGAACCTGTTTCTCATACCATGTTCAATAACAGGCACTGGGTATTCCAACAAGATTCGGCGCCAGCTCATAGAGCGAAGAGCACACAAGACTGGCTGGCGGCGCGTGAAATCGACTTCATCCGTCACGAAGACTGGCCCTCCTCTAGTCCAGATTTGAATCCGTTAGGTTACAAGATATGGCAACACTTGGAGGAAAAGGCGTGCTCAAAGCCTCATCCCAATTTGGAGTCACTCAAGACATCCTTGATTAAGGCAGCCGCCGATCTTGACATGGACCTCGTTCGTGCTGCGATAGACGACTGGCCGCGCAGATTGAAGGCCTGTATTCAAAATCACGGAGGTCATTTTGAATAAACTTTAGTGTCATAAGAATTTTTGTGAGAAAGGTGTAAAAACGAATGCAGTTGTGTATCAAAATACAGTCCTGACGAACCTTGTGGAACCTGTTTCTCATACCATGTTCAATAACAGGCACTGGGTATTCCAACAAGATTCGGCGCCAGCTCATAGAGCGAAGAGCACACAAGACTGGCTGGCTGCGCGTGAAATCGACTTCATCCGTCACGAAGACTGGCCCTCCTCTAGTCCAGATTTGAATCCGTTAGATTACAAGATATGGCAACACTTGGAGGAAAAGGCGTGCCAAAGCCTCATCCCAATTTGGAGTCACTCAAGACATCCTTGATTAAGGCAGCCGCCGATCTTGACATGGACCTCGTTCGTGCTGCGATAGACGACTGGCCGCGCAGATTGAAGGCCTGTATTCAAAATCACGGAGGTCATTTTGAATAAACTTTAGTGTCATAAGAATCTATGTTTTGTTAAGTTCATTTTGGTATATAAATGGTTACATAATGAATAAACTTGTTTCAATTATTTTATATTAAACATGTGACAGAATTTATGACCTGACTAGGTATATATCAGTCAGTATTTCGTTTGCGAGTTTGCTAGCGTCTCGCGAACGGTGATTTCTTAATTATTTTTCGTAATTCCATTTCGTTCTTGAACTATTTTATAAATTAATATTTTGAAAAAGAAGTTTTACTTCAGTCGTGTGGTCTAAAGCACGCCCGTTTTTATCCTTTTTCCAATCTTTTAATAGGGCTAAGGGGACCAAAATCTTTGAAAATATTTATGCCTATATTTTTTTATCGTAATCATAATATGCCACCAAATAATAATTAAGGACAGATAATTTACTTAAGGTTGGGAAAAGTTATACCTTTTTGTATGCAGAGGTGTGAGGATCAAGGTTTGGTACCTACAAAACCTAAATCGGGGCATGTCGACAAAACAGAAGGTTACTTAGTATTTTTTTATAATTAGGTTTACGGTAATTTTTGCAAATGCAAGCACTAGTTCTAGACATAAGAAATCCGAGTAGAACTATTTCTATAAAATAAGAAATAGAAATCTGCAGTAGGCCATGCACTCCCTTACAATCAACTAGACTTGGTGTCAGCACTAAGCCCGCTTTTCATTGTGCACTTACTTGAAAATAACAGAGTGCAATAGATTAGAACCATAATTAACACAACACACTACAAGTTACTAGGCACTATCAATCTAGCAAACCTACATCTGTGTAAATGGTGTGATAAATTCAATGATCTTTGTTCCTAAGCCCTCAAAATTTAGCTCTGATAAAGACAAATGAAATGAACGGAGCTAAGTTATAACTACCCTAAAAATAAATTGGTGAAGCGCGTCACGCGCTGCGCTTGTCGTACCAGGCCAGTGAGGGGGCTTACGTAGTCAGTACAGCTGTGTTTTAGTCATACATAATTTTGTAGTTGTTTTAAGTATTTTTTTGTGAATATTGAATGAACTTAGGTCACGCACCTTAGAAATGTTCTACGATGCACTGCCCTGCCTCCATCAACTTGAGGCATACAGGTGTAAAGCCTCACGTGCCTGTAATTTCAACGGCAACCAAACCCTTCAAACCGAAACACAGCTAAGGTGCTTGGTGGCAGAAATAGGTATGGTGGTAGTACTTCCCCGGGCGAGCCTTTTCACAAGGAACTATACTCATAAAACATACCCAACAAAGTTGATAACCCGCTTGTAAACTAGTATGAGTAAAAAATGGTTACATTAAAGCTCATGTTCCATTAACGGAACGGACTTTTGTATCAAAAAAGGGTTGAGCAAGCCACGTATTCTGTGGAGCAAACCTTATAGTGTTTTTGAAAGAAATATGTAAGATACCACACACGATGGCGTGCGCCTGTAAAAATAATTCAATCTCAACTTGCATGACTAAGCACCCAAAACACCAAGATTTTTCTATTTTAGACGTCAGTCACATAAACGTACCATCATGCATAATTTCAGCCTCACAGCACTAATATTCTATGGATAAAACGGCTGTAACTGGACAGACAGACAGACGGACAAGGCGAAACAATAAAGGTCCTAGTTCGTCTAATCCTAAAAATCTAAAGAGCGCCGGATACGCTTTGTATTCATACTGACTACACCGCCTGAGACTCAAATGCCACTTCGTACCTCAGATTCGGCCTCAGAGTTGTCTGCTGGAAAATTTTCGAGACCTTAATTCTACCATGAAACAAGAATGCGTGAATGAGATCTCAATGTGATTTTACGTATCAGGTTGTATTGTATTACAGGCCTACACAAGAATTTATAGATAGGTTCTTTGCTATTACTTTTTGAGCGACGTTTGTTTTAAATCTATGAAATAGTGTTGAAACTTGAAAGTGATTACAAAATACTATGTAGGTACTTTAATTTATTTCTTTTAATATTTTCACTTTATTTTGATAACTCAAACCTACATTTAGGTAGATACTTCAAAAAACATGAATAGTAGGATTACTTACGTCTCTTTTAAGACGCCAAGCGACATAGTGGTGATGACGGCCCGGGCGTGGTAGACAGTTCCATCCCTGCATGTTACTTCCATGGGTTCATCGGAAGCCGTGGGTAGCTTTATATGCACAACCTCAGTGTTCGTCTTTATTTGCAGACTACGAAGGCCCTGATATTTGTGACTCTGAAAGTGGAGCAATTTCACCCCTTAAAAAACTGATACCAGCTCACCTGAAGGAATTCTTACAACTTCTCGTATTTGGTCTTAGCATTGGTACTATACTAGCAGTGAGGCAGAATACCGGGATTGACGGTTTATCTATCATAGATGAAGCACTACCCGGGTGAATGACGCTAAAGTGTTTGTACCCTTGCAAAAATACAGTAATTATAACTAAAATACTAGTGGTTCGCCCCGAATTGAGATCGCGTGAGTCTTCCAAAACAAAAAAAAATATTCTTAGGGCGACTCTCGCTACGATTCCTAAAAGTATTTAGTGGCTAAACATGATTTAAGGAATTGTCAAATCATACAAATACGTTAAATTTAAACATGTTTAGTCGCTAAATACGTTTAGGGATCATTGTGCAAGCAGGCCTTAATCTTTGACTAATAAAATAGTGCCACGAAACGTAAAACCACACAACTTGACCTACAGTTTAATTCAAATTACAGGTAACGGGAGTTCATTAGTGTGGCTATTATTTTATGGGGCACAAATGGCAGTTATTCTGGATTTCAGACTTTTGCCTATATATGTATCACTAAAGCTACACGCATACCAAATTTGAGCACTGTGGTGTCACTGGTGTACCCTAAGAATTTTGTGAAAGTTCAGTTTTTGTTAAGGCTAATAATTTAAAAACTACAAGGTTTATACTAAAAATAAAAACGGGGTCGAAATTTACTCACAAAGACCTTTTGTAGACGTGTTTCTTGACCGGATAGTCTCATTTTGGTTTTTTTACCCCTTTTGAACCCCGATAGATCTCAACAACGCCCTACATTTTTAGCTCATTTAGTCAGAGCAAAACTGTGCCAACACTACCTACCTATATACCAAATTTCATGATGATCGGAGAAACACATCGAAAGTTTTCCTCGGACAAACAAACATACATACATACATACTATGATTTGAGTTGATTTAGAGATCTCGCTTCGCTTGATCAATTACTAAATCCGAGGACCACAAATGACCTGTTAAATCTACAAATCGGATTTTGTAAATGTAATTAGTATGACGATGGCGATGACGTCAGTTAGTAATATCTAGTAAACTCCTCGTACTTTCGATAGTTCAGTTTTGTAAAATCTAGTAAATCCCTAGTACTGTCGATAGTTCCGTTTTGTAATATCTAGTAAATCCCTAGTACTTTCGATAGTTCTGTTTTCTAATATCTAGTAAAGCGCTAGTACTTTTAATGGTCCAGTTTTGTATTATATTGTTATTAATTGTGTTGTTGTAACCAATTGTTGTAGTTCATATATGTTATTATACATATTTACTACTTAAGTATTTTATAACTTTGCGTTGCTTTCTTTTTGATGTCTTTATACCTCAGTATACGTGTTTAAACTATTTTCCAAAACCTATCATCAGATTGTTGTATAAAATTTAAAAGTTTCATAAATATTTTAAATACTTCGTGAGGTATAAGTATAGTTATAACATCAAAAATAAAATAACACAAAGTTATAAAATTACCTAAATAGTCAATATGTATGAACATTATAAACTACTTACAACAATAGTTATCACAACACAATTTAATAACTAGATATTACAAAACTGAACTATTAAAAGTACAATTAGTTACAAAAACACAACCCTATTATAATGTGTGATTTTGTAGATTGCATATAATATAAAATTAAAATGAATACGTGTTACCTAAATATTTATTAATGTAACACAACTACAACACAATACAATAAAAAATACACAATTATATTAACAAGATAAACAAAAATGCTTAAATACATACGATATTATCGATCTAGTCAAGACACCAACGATATGTTACACAACTCACAAGTAGCCATAGTAGGCATAATGCTGTTGGGAACTTGTGCAAACAAATCATCAAATATCACAGGCAAATTGTGTGAATCCGCCGTTTACATAGGGCGTCGTCAGTTTAGAAACGCTCGCTGTGCCGAAGGCAAAATGACAACTCGTTCAATTGTTATTTCAACGTTATAGTTTTGGGGTCAAGATAAATATTATGAACAATGGCAAAAGAAGGTAAAAATGTTTAATCGGACAGGCCCCCAGTCAGAACATGATCGCTTGAATTTGGAACCGTTATTATTTACCCAAGGAATAGAGTATGCGACATTTATATGTAGTTTGAGAAATTGAACGTTTAAATCAAAGGCAACAACTTATTTTTTGATTTATGAATAAATATATAAAATTAGATATTAGTGTTTACTATAGCATTTTGGCTAATAAACTCAAACAAAACAGTGTGTCTAATAATGACAAATAATAATCTCATCCAGGCCGTTTTCGACCACGGCGACCGTTCTTCCACTTTATGAATTACGTTCATGCGCTCTCATATGGCTTATATGCCCTATCTTTGCTGTGAACGTGCGTTTACAGATAATGCACGTAAGGGCATTATTCTCGTAATGGTAAATTATGTCATTTTGCGGTTTATTTTTCAGTGCGTCACGTTTTTGGTCAAGATCGCGCCTTCTGTCGTCTTCAAATGACCAAACATGTTGCTGGACTGGTCTCCTGCATTCCGTGCGGTTTTCCGCTAGTTTTTCTCAACAAGAGGGCTCAATGTTACATCTTTTCATATGTCTTTTCTGAACATCCTTGTACCTGAGAAACGGGCCTCCATGTTTGCGCTTGCCTTTAATGACAAATAATCAATGATTGTAAGGTTCATTTTCTCCATTAGTAGACTACGGCGGCTGACTCTCGGCTTAGGAAATTATTCGAATATTCGAATAACGCTATTACAAATATTCGAATACAAAAATCTGTCGAATATTCGAATATAGATATTCAATATTCGATTGCAAGCCGAAATTCATGGTAAATAGGTAGGTAGATACCGAAATTCATAGGCCGCGTGGTTTTGGATAAGAAAGAGCCTACATTCCATGTTATGGACCTAACCATCCATCCATTTTAACATTTCCGTTTAGATTCTTACTAATGCTAATAAACAAACTCAGTTGTGCACTCACCAGTATGAGATCGAACAAAGTATTATATCCATGTTTATGCCAGCTTACTTGTGGGGACCCTTCCAACTCTTCGTATTTTGTTTGGGTACTAACGTCGTTCCAATGAGAGCAGGATTCGTGATTACCAATTATCAGATTCATCCAGCGAAGAAAATTATCCAAAAATGACGAATCGTTCTCCCATTCAGGATGTGAATTCAACGCATAACTGGTCACTCTAAAATAAAATGGAGAGGTTGATTTTTAATATATGAAGCATTTTTTTGTACAACCACGGTTTTTTTTTTTTTTTTTTTTTTTTTTTTTTTTTTTTTTTTTTTTTTTTTTTTTTTTTTTTTTTTTTTGCATCGATATTTAAATAAGATTATTTTAGTAGACACAATCTGGAATTAGAGCAACTTATCTATATTAAAGTAACAATTAATGCCAATAACCATAGGATATAATCATGGACAATACACCGAGTTTCGACGTAAACCCGACAGGCTTCTATTATACCCATACTTTTATTTCTAATTGCTTCTATAGCTTTATTAAGATCTTCTTCTCCGTAATCAAATAGACGTCTAACTGTCTTTTTCTTGCTATGCCACACCTGCAAAAAATATTTTTTCAAATAGGATGCATGTAGATACCCAGTACCTACCCTCTAGGTGACTAGTAAGTACATAATATATAGGAAAGTTTTATTTTTTTTTTATTAAAAGCTTATAAAGTAAAGTAGGTACAAATTTATTCTTCTCATTTCCTTTCCTTTGTTGAGTATGAATTAAAGGAAGAAGAAAATATATTCATTACACAACAAATAACTGTTAGCTTGTCTAAAAATTATTTCATTGATTTATATAAATATTTACTGATATTATTCAAAAATTGTATTTATGTGATAAAGTAGCATTATCAAAGCAATATTGACGGAAGTGAGCTATAATTCATTTTGTAATTTATAATATCTTGTTTAAAAATGTTAGCTTTGCCTACAAATTATCGTTTTGATTTATGTAAATATCTACGGGTATAATTTAATATTTGATTGCAATTTATTGATTTAGTACTTCAGGATTAATATATAGAAATATTAACGAAAGTAAACTGTAATTATATTTTCAACACACTTGCTCGTAAACTGTGCCATAGTACATCGTTATTAGGGCCATAAACCGAACTAAAACACACGCGTGCGTAATAATATAACACACTAGCGCATAATAGAATTATCCCTACAAAGTTAAGTTAGTACCTAACTGCAAACTATATGCGAGTAAGCAGAGCATTTTCAATTTAACCGGGTAATACAGTTTTTGCAACAACAAAGAGGTTTTATGCCGCTGAAAATCCTATTACATTTTTGGAATTAATAAATGTATCCCTAATTAAGACGAAACAACATTTATTATTATCAAATTACTTATAATTCACAATAATTTGTTATAAAATATTTGCATTTTATCACTAAAATTATAATTTTGAAGTAGGCTGTATGTAATCAATCAACTTACATTTGGCGCATGCAAATAAAAAAAAACATGCGCGCCATTTCCCATTTTTTGTTTGTACCGCATTTGTTGCTGTGTGGTAAATAATTGTAAAAATGTCAAGTTTTAGTACAGAAGGTTAACAATTGGTAGATTTAACCTCACCAGAAATACTAAATGCAGCACAAAATGCAAATGAAAGCCTAATACCTGCAAAATCTAGAGCAAAGTACTTAGCTGCTTACGATAGTTTCATACAATGGAAAAGCTACAAAAAATCCAGTCATTTTCTTAAAATGTGTTTTGTCGTATTTCTCTGAACTCGCCAATACATACAAACCCAGCTCCCTGTGGTGCATCTATTCCATGTTAAGAAGCATGGTTAAGCTCAAACATTGTGTTGATATCAAAACGTACTGTAACCCACAACCATGTACATCTCGTAGCATGAGTTATTTGGTGCCTTCTCATTCCAGTAATTTGTATGATTTACCTGTGTCGCCGACATTTACACAAGAAGTAAATGAAGATACTAAAGAAGTGGCAAGTACCAATATAAGACAAACTGTGAAATCGCAATCAAAAACAATCCAATATCGTTTTGAAAATTGTACATTCACCAATTGTTTTATTAATTAAACGATTTATGCAATACATGTTTCTTTTTTCCTCGCAAGTGTGTTGAAAAAGTGCGTATGAAACTCGTGAGCAACTAGCTCACTAGACACTCGGCTGATTTACGCCCTCGCCTACGGCTCGGGCTGCAAACCACAGCCTCGTGTATAATGAGCAACTTAGCTCACTTGTATCATAATACACTATTATCATTTATAGTACATTTTTTAAAATACATAATTGGTTATTTACTTAAAAGTAAATAAATAATACAATTTTAGAATCAATTTTTGTCATTTAATTAGCTGTAAATTGTTTTTCAACACACTTGCTCGTAAAGTGAGCCATAGTACATCATTCTTAGGGCCATAAACCGAACTATAACACACGCGTGTGTGTGTAAAAATATTAAACACTAGCGCATAATAGAATTATCCCTACAAAGTTAAGTTAGTATCTAACTGCAAATTATATGCGAGTAAACAGAGCATTTTCAATTTAACTGGGTAATACAGTTTTTGTAACAACAATGAGGTTTTATGCCGCTGAAAATCCTATTACATTTTTGGAATAAATAAATGTATCCCTAACTAAGAACAAAAAACATTTATTATTATCAAATTACTTATAACTCACAATAATTTGTTATAAAATATTTGCATTTTATCACTAAAATTATATATTTTGAAGTAAGCTATGGATATAATATATAATCAATCACCTTACATTTGCCGCGTGCTTAAAAAAACTTGCGCGCCATTTCCCATGTTTTTGTTTGTATCGCATTTGTTGCTGTGTGGTAAATAATTGTAAAACTGTCAAGCTTTAGTACAGAAGATTTGTTTTTTCCTCGAAAGTGTGTTGAAAAAGTGCGTGTGAAACTCGTGAGTAACTTGCTCACCAGACACTCGGCTGATTAACGACCTCGCCTACGGTTCCGGCTGCAACCCACACCCTTGTGTATAATGAGCAACTTAGTTCACTTGTATCATAATATACTATTATTGAATACCTCAACGAAAATCCGATTGCTGTCGAAAAGTTGAAGTTTTACAAACTTGGGAATGACGTTTTATTCCAATGGTATTTTTTTCTTGTTCGTCGATTCGACAGCACCGGGAATTCGTTCTGGAGCTGCGAAGCCAAACGGTCATAACCGTAATTGTATTTCCTGGTCATAACGATTAAACAAAACTTGAAAATCTGAAGGTGTTTTTATACTAGATCTAGATTCTTAGAGAACGTAGAGCAAGTCAGTAATATAGAAAAGAAACTCGAGATTTACGGAGCCGCCGTTATAATCGTACTAACTAAAGCTCTCAGTATAAAACGAATGCGTTTTTGTGGAAAACGTTGTTGTGAAGGTTTTATGAAACGAGCCAGAAAGGAATTTATGTCAATATGTTCCGCGCCGCGGGATCGGCAGCTCAATTTACCCCGCAGCCCGTTGCATTGCAACCGCAGTATCGCAGTGCAAACAGTGATTATTTTTAGTGATTTGATTTGTTATGGATAATATGGATATAGTATGTGTTATCAAACTTGCATAGGACTTGAAAGTAATATATATGTATTTTTATTAGGCCCGGCGGCGGCGCAGGGTGAAATGAGCCTTGCGCAAATATTAGTTTTTTTTGGCGTTGTCTCACACGGGTGAAGTTATTTTTTATAGCAGGAGACAACGACTTTTTTAAAATAGGAAATATTGATTCAGTAATGCAAGTTAATTAAGAAGTGAATATAGTTAAGGAATTAAGCGATATCAAATAAGTACATAACACATTTTATTGTCATTATTATTAAATTCTTTTTTGTAATTTTGTATTGAAATTCCAGTCTAAATATTATATAATTTTGCAGCGTGGTAATGCGAGGTCGTGTGTGTCATGTGAGCCACAATGTCAAGGGACCGAGCGATGCTTAGGATGCTTATCTTATTATACCTTCCTATATATATACAGGGTTTCCCAGAAATGGTGGATAATCCTGCACGTGCGTGTGCGGGGGGGGAGGTGGGGACCCACATCCCAAAAAAAAAAATTCTATTCCCAACAGTCCGCGGTCTACGAATTTTTTTGTAAAATTTAGAAATTTCCCAGTTTTCCTCACATTTGTGGGCATCACGTCCGCTACATGAGGCCTATTTCGGATTTTTTTCTTTTAAAGTATTCCCTAATAATGGTATTCCTAAATTACCTTTAAAAAAACGCAACTACTTAGGATAGTAGTTAACTAGTAGTCCCTAAACATAAATTTTATTTCTGAAATTTATTTTACTGCAAAGTTTGAGCACCTCTGCTGTAAAAAAAATGTATTGGAGTTTTATAGCCAACCACATAAAAAAATTACCTACATCATAAGGATTCTAAAACAGTAGCATAAGTACCTACTTTAATGGTAAAATTACTGAGCTATAGCTACTAATGTGTAAAAGTAGGCGTTTCATTACAAAATAGCAAAATTATTTGCAGATATTTTTTTTTAGTTTTTACCAGTTAAGTAGCGCTGTCGACCCTAAAATTAGACTTTACTACCTGCTCGGCACATTCAGTTGAATTCTAAGCTGTGTGAGCGAGACAAAACTGTGCTTGGGAATATTGCGAGTGAAAGGGTCAACAAATCTCCTTTGTATGGTAGAATTCGTGTTTGGTTATTGTTTTGTCTCCGTAGTTAAAACTATTTTAATTTTAGTGCGTATTTCGACGTTCTCGACATCGCATGTGCTCTTGTTTTTCTGATTCTCGGTGACAAAATTCTACATTGGCATTCTACTGGACTCGATTTGTGCATTTTGATTGGATTTTGTTTGTTTGGTGATAACTGCGACGACTCGGCATTCTACTGGACATTTGTTCTGTATATCAACAGGACTGTGTGATGTCACGAGAAATTTATACACCCCAAGAGTATTCCAATATGCATTACATTTACGGAGAATGTAGTGGCAACGCAAGTGCTGCCGCAACACTTTATCGGGAGAGATACCCGAACGCGCGTCACCCCGACTATCGAGTTTTTACAAGAGTGCACCAAGCTTACTCAGAGGGCAGAATACCTGGTACTGGCGTTGGTGGCCCTAGGAGCAGAGGACGACCCCACAATCCTGTAACTGAAGATATTGTCCTTGACATGGTGGAAGAAGATCCCAGTATTTCGATGCCAGATATCGAACGCCGTACGGGAATATCAAAATCTACAGCACATCGTATTGTGAAAAAATTTAAACTGCATCCTTATCACGTGACACGTGTACAAACATTGCTACCACGAGACTACCAAGCACGGATTGTTTTCTGCAATGAAATGTTAACAAGAATTCAAGAAGATCAAGATTTTTTCAGAAAAATTTTATGGAGCGATGAGACTACATGTAAAAGGGATGGGTATCTTAACCTTCATAACTTGCACAGTTGGCAATTGACAAATCCACATTTGATGAGAGAAGATAAATCCCAGTATCAATTTAAAATAAATTACTGGACGGGCATATTAAATGGAAAAATTATAGGCCCATATGAATTGCCGGGCAACCTAAATGGCAACAATTATTTACAATTTCTTCGAAACCAGTTGCAAATATTATTAGAAGATGAGCCACTAGCCATCCGGCAAGGAATGTGGCTCCAGAACGACGGTTGTCCGGCACATTATGCTGTGCAAGTAAGAAATTATCTAAATGATGCCTATCCCAACAGATGGATCGGCCGATTGGGGCCAATACTGTGGCCACCACGGTCCCCAGACCTAAATCCTCTGGATTTTTTTTATTGGGGCTGTTTGAAGGAGCAGGTTTACAAGAAACCAATAAACTCATTAGAAGAACTTCGACTTCGCGTCGCCGAAGCAGCCAGAATTATATCATCAAAAAATTATAATAACAGATTACAAAAATCTTTTATAAAAAGGTGTAGAGCTTGCATAAGGGCATCAGGAGCCCAATTTGAACATTTACTTTGATTATTTTTATAATAAATACTTTTTTGGTCATTACTTGTTTTATTTTTTTCTTTTGCAATTTTGTAATGAAACGCCTACTTTTACACATTAGTAGCTATAGCTCAGTAATTTTACCATTAAAGTAGGTACTTATGCTACTGTTTTAGAATCCTTATGATGTAGGTAATTTTTTTATGTGGTTGGCTATAAAACTCCAATACATTTTTTTTACAGCAGAGGTGCTCAAACTTTGCAGTAAAATAAATTTCAGAAATAAAATTTATGTTTAGGGACTACTAGTTAACTACTATCCTAAGTAGTTGCGTTTTTTTTAAGGTAATTTAGGAATACCATTATTAGGGAATACTTTAAAAGAAAAAAATCCGAACTAGGCCTCATGTAGCGGACGTGATGCCCACAAATGTGAGGAAAACTGGGAAATTTCTAAATTTTACAAAAAAATTCGTAGACCGCGGACTGTTGGGAATAGAATTTTTTTTTTGGGATGTGGGTCCCCACCTCCCCCCCCGCACACGCACGTGCAGGATTATCCACCATTTCTGGGAAACCCTGTATATATATATATATATATATAAATATCTCCATCATTGTATTCATTGTATCATCATTGTGTTCCTCAGAAATAATAAAATACTAACTTTTTCGTAATGTACTGGCCCAGCGGCTCTGCCACATCAGGTGGATGATCTATTACTTTGAAGGCATACGAATACAATTCCATTAACAGCGTCTCGTTGCCTTCGTGCCCGTTAGACGTAAACATTTTGTGCACCAGGCCTTGTTTTTTTACTTGTATATGTTCAACCTCTGCCATGTTATACACAGAGTTATTCTTCGTTCCATGGATCCTGAAAGGCAGAAGAAGTTGGGAGTGGTTTTTATAGTTGAGTGATCTAGGACAGTGTTCCGCAAACTGTTTGTGTTCAAGGTACACCTACGAAATCGGGCAATTTCAGAGGTACCTACACTATAAATAAAAAATCAAATTTTTATCATATAATTATCGTTTATAACACATTTGCTCGTAAAGGGTCTCTTATTTCACTAATTTCAATATCGTAATGTATGTCATTACATTACGTACTTGTGCGTTATTGTAATGTAAAACGCACGAGTTTGGTAAAACGTACGGTTTATCAAGACGCTCCGTCTAAAACGAACGATACTTTTTTAAATCTTAGCAAAGAGTTTTTATGTCAGAAAAGTGGTCAACATTTATGAATAAAATTATCTTTGGGAGGTAAAATATAAAAAATTCTTTAATTTAATTAATTTTGACAATAAATTACAATCATTTATCTGTAATAAAAACAAAAAAGATATTAATTTACTTTATTAGTAATACTGGCTGTTTTTGTGCCCTTGCCTTAAAAAAAGCACTGATGCGCGCGCATCGCTAATTTGTGAACAAGTAAAGATTATTCCGCGCGCTTTTTCTTTTCGCTGTATTGAATGATTAAAGATTTATGCTTTTTTTTAAACTATACAGATCTTCGTTTGACCACAATCTCACCTGATGGTAAGCGATATGAATATGAATATGAAGCACGAAGATCTAGAAGAAACCTATTCACTCTTACCTTAAAGAGGCCCGGATTGTATTCTTTAGGAAAAACAGACGACGGCAAAGCGTTCCATACCTCAGCTGTATGCATCAAGAACGTAAAACCAAAACGGTGTGTGCGAATGGGTGGTATATGAACTAGGTAGGTACGGATGGTAGGTACTGAGCCGTGCGCCTGCTTGTCCTTTGATGGAAAGGAGATGGCAGAATCAGATCGTAAAGCACATTCCCCGAAATGTATTCTGTAAAAGATCGATAGGCTCGCAACTTTACGGCGGTGTTCGAGACTTTGGGTCTTAGCCTCCGCCATATATTGCTACCTATTAGCCTAAGAGCCCTACGTTCTATCGACTCTAAAGTAGCGAGCTGGTATTTGGCCGAACCATCCCAAAGGTGGCAGCAGTACTCCATACCAGACCGGACTTGTGCTTTGTATAGACTAAGAAGCTGTCCTGGTGTGAAGTATCTCCTGACCTTGTTAAGGATGCCCAGCTTCATGGCAGCTGTCTTAGCCTTAGACTCTATGTGTGAGCTATAATTGAGAGTAGGCGTGAGCGAAACCCCTAGAAGCTCGAGGTGACCTTTTACGGCTACCGGTACATCTCGGAAAATGAGAACTTGGAGAAACTGACTCTATTATTCGTTTAAGAAAGTCTGAGTTTTATTTATTTCCTCGCAAATATGTTATAAAACGTTGTGTGACATACGTGCGCTTTGATAATAACGGCCTCTACTTTCTTGTAGCCCTCGCCTACGGCTCGGGCTACCAATATCGCCTCGGCTGTAATTTTCAACTTACCGCACTAATATCATAATGTACTATATTTTTAAGTTTTAATCAATTCAGAAATTTACACTTAATTTTAAAGCATATGTTGTATTTAATGCGTAACATGAGCTTGTTTTAATCGTCGACTGGGCTGCATTTCCGTCCGCCTTTATAATTTTATACGAAATTGATTGATTTTTCCCGCGGCACACCAATTAATGACTACGGTACACCAGTGTGCCGCGGCACACACTTTGCGGAACACTGGTCTAGGGCACTAGGCGTGCGTTGATTCCGAATAAGATGAAGTGGTTAAAGTTAGGTACACAGACCAAAATATTAAGTAGAAAGACTAACTAGTCCCTAGTGTGGGATGCAAAGCCAGGAAGAGAACGAGAACGTTAGTAAAGGCCTTAAAAAAGAAGTGGAATGACTCAATGAATTCATGCAATACCGTCTTTGTTGGTATATTTGCACGGTTTATTTAACACACTTGGTTTATTAACTTGATAAGTACCTATGTTTGTATGTATGTAAAGGAATCTATGAACTTGATTTTCAACCACTTCTAAACGTCGAATTAAATTGTTATTTTGCACACTTATCAAGGACCGATGACAATAGCATAATAAAAAATAATAATCATCATTATCATCATCATCATCATCCACAGCCTGTCTTCTCCCATTGTTGGGTATAGGCATCCCCAAGTTTGTGCCATCCACCACGATCCTGCGCTAGTCTCTCCAACTGACGGCTCGCGACCTTTACGATGTCGTCCACCCACCTCGCTGCCGGACGTCCTACCGTTATATACCCGCTCCTCGGCCACCATTCAGTCACTACCCTGCTCCATCTGTCATCACCACGTCTAGCCAAGTGTCCCGCCCAAGACCATTTGAGCTCCGTAACTCGAATCCCAACGTCATGAACCTTCGTTCGTCTACGGATCTCGACGTTTGGAACTCGATCTAACAGTCTGATGCCGAGCATGATACGCTCTATGACTCTCTGTGCAACTCTTAACCTGTACACTGTCCTGGGTTTATTTAAATTAGAAAAAGAGATAAACAAGACACTTACCACTCTGCACCCAACTCTATGACGCTGTCTCCCAAAGGCACTGTATGGACTCGTCCGCCCACCCGGTCCATGGCTTCCAGTACTAATACTTTTTTGTCAAAGTGGTGCACGATAGCACCAGCCATACTTCCCGCCCCACCCAAACCCACCACTATAACATCAAACATGACGCCCTGGAAAAATAACGAATGCCTTGAAGTACATCCATCCTTTGAAGCCTATCATTGGCTCAGTTTGGAACTAAATATATGACGTTCTACCTAAGTATATTATTTTTCGCCATTGTATTGACGAGCCATCCTGGACAACGGATTGTAAATTTATATTATGATATATAGTTTGTATAGACTTTAAAGGTGAACAAGTTAGTATGAACAAATTTTGAGTAGGTATAATGTGTTCATTTTTATCTGTCTTCCTCCACTTTAGGGACACATTTACTTTCGTTTACTAGTAGTGGTCTTTGAAAACAATTTTGAATACACAGTAATCTGCAGTTTATTTTTATTTATTTAAAAAAAACTCTAACAGTATTCCAGAATATACATCTACCAACTGTTAATGTAGGTATTGTATGTACACACGGCTACACATCAAGCTATAAATTTCCAGTATAACCTGACCTCTAATTCTACGAAAAGCCTACACAATGCGAGGTCAGCATATTCTGGAAATGTATAGCTTGATGTGTAGCCGTGTATACTACTGTAGGTGGGTCCTTATTTCGTATCCGATTCGTAACTAAATAAAACAAATGAGTCACCTACCCTCAAACCGTCGTCAGAGGGCGTTTGAAATATTATTTTTATCACTAAATGCGACGCGGCCAGCATTAGCAAAACGCGGCTTGCTCGCTCGAGACCCGAATCAATCTGAATCTCGCTTACGCTTATCATATCAAGAGAGGTCGAGAGGGGATGAAATCAATATAAAGGTCGAACCGCACTTCAGCGACGCGGCGCAGCGAGGACCGGCGCGGCACTACAGATTTGGGTCTGAGAGAATATTTTGTCGCGCCGAGCCGCGCCGCGACGCGCTTCTGCCGCTAGTGCGGTATAGCTCGCAGCGTGGCGCGACATAATATTCTAGTCAGTTCAACTATCAGGCTTCAAAATTTTTAACGATTCATAAAGCTTTTCTTTTGACATACATAAATAAGTATGAAAAAGATCGGAGTCTTTCAGAAGTCTTGGGAAAAGAGTCAGATATTCTCCCTCTTCAAAGCGAGAACTTGGGATATAGTGTAACCATATGTGTTTTTTTCTTTTTACTGATAATTTTTCTGCCTCTTCTTCAATGAAATCTTGCCATGTCTGGCATTTTGCGCCGTGCCGCGCCGCTACGCTGTCGCGACAGTGCGTTTAGGAGAGGACGCGCCGCTGAAGTGCGGTTCGACCTTATGCTTCCTGGCCGGTGCTGGTGAGGGGAAGGGTAACATAACTAGGTAGGTACATGATCTCTAGTTAGGCTTATTATCTCTGGAACGTTCTAACTCTAAAGCTGGCTTGCACGCCGATCCCTAATAGTATTTAGCGACTAAAAATGTTTAAATTTGACGTAATAATATGATTTGAAAAACCTCTTATATCATATTTAATCACTAAATAGGTACTTTTAGGCATCGTTGCGCAAGACGCCCTAAGTGCCTATTTGACCATTTCTAAATAACGTTTTCACATGAGAGAATTATTTTTAGCCGTTGACTAAAGTTACTCGGAGGTCGTGAAATAAGCAGTTACCTATATTAGTAGTTTTGTAATAAATAATAGGGAGGGAGGATCTTGATAAACTACTTTTAGTCTATTTTTATAAATAGGTATTAGGTACCTAGATTATTATTAGTATTGACTTCAACCGGCAGGTACCTAGGTAGGTAAGTTAAGTAGATCAGTCAGACAGGTATGTAGGTACCTAGGTACTTAGGATAAATTTATAACTTTCTTTCCTTTATCACATTATCACACACACCTTATATCTCTATAAAATTGGTCTTGAAAGACTAGGGTTCCTCCTGGCGGCAACAGAAATAAGTAATAGAACGAGATGAGTCCTCAGCACACAGTTCAACTGAACTTAAAACTGAACACAAAATGACTTTCACTAAAAACAGGTACCGCGGCACTCGTCAGCGCTCTAGGCAAAGCTGAAACCCGGTCAAACCCGTCGCGGAGAGCTATAGTGCCTTCTAGAAACTACATAACTGAAAAAAGCAATACTTAATAAATAAAGAATGCTGGACATTTTCACACAGAGCTATCTAGCCCCACCCCAAACTAAACAAAGCTGATACAATACATGTCTATGTACATATTTTTTATAAATATACCTCAGCATATTACGAAAACGAAAACGGGTACGAAAACGAGATGTTTTTGGGTACGTTTCCTGGAGAAAATATAGAAAGCGGAGCTTTGAAATTAATATATCCTGTAACACACATGAGGTTAAGTCTGTTGGTTCCAAATGCTTTCTTTAATTAGTACTCAGAACTGTTTTGAAATACCAAGAAGATCTAGGCAAATGGTAATATTTGTATCAGTGTGTTAAATTCGTTTCCAAACCAAACTCGGCATAAGTCCATATCTTTTTTTTTTGCTGGTCTATTTGTTTCGAACAGTATCAAAATAAAGATTTTAAGCGTAAAAAACTATTTGCGCCTGTTGCCAACGTAACTGTTCTACGCACGTTTGCTCACAAATATGGTCAGGCGCTCAGGTAAAGTATTTTACAGTGTTCAATTTAATTAAGTTATGCCTTCTTCTGTCGTCCCAGCGTGTAAAAATTAGCTGGGCTCAAAAAAAACAAGATGGGATCCTTATTCATACGTAAGAAGCGCTTGTGTGTTATTTGATTATTGAATATAATGTTCGGTTTCGCTGGTGTTGCCCAATATCAAGGAAATCTAGAACTCTGAGAATGAAAACTTTTATAGGATTAGATTTATTTTAGGATTAAATTTTGTTATTGCTTAAAAATAAATGTTTTATTCGTAACCGTGTTTTATTTTAACGTCATTGAAATTATTAGGTACATAAGTTAGCTTTGCATATTTATGAGCAGTATATCGGGTTATGTGTTTGGGATGTACTAAGCCGAAAAAGGGGCCATCGGCCATTGTACTCACTACTATGAACAACTTTTACTATTGGCTAACCAACACTGAAATCACGAAAAAAATCAGCTGTTCCTTATGATTAATGATATACATTTTGTCAGGCGTCTCAATGAAAATTTTCTTTGGAACAGCTTTGGTTTTTTTCAATTATAAGGTTGCCCCCCTAAAATAAATAACAGCATCCTCATAAAAGTTGTTCTTATTGATGAGTACAATAACCCCCTTTTTGGCTTAGTACACCCCAAACAGGTAACCCTGTTTGTTGTACCTACCTAGTAATTATTATAGAATATTTTTTTTGATCAATCCTACTAGTACTAGTCAGGTACGTATTAGGTTGGGGAAAAAGTTTCTTCGCATTTTTTAAGAAATTCAAAACATATTTTACTAAAGTATGTAGGTACCATTTTGTTCGATAACTTTTTGCCATCTTTTAGGTAGGGACATGATCCCATTGCTATAGAAATTTTGGGGCTTCTGATCAAAATACCGCGACAAGTAGTTTTGGCAGTCCTCTCGTGATGTTAACCTGACACTGCCTACAGAATTCTGAAGAGACCGAAACAGGTGGAAATCTGAAGGTGCAAGGTCAGGACTATACGGCGGATGCATTAACACCTCCCAGCCAAACTCTCTTAATTTTTGCTGAGTGGCTAAAGATGTGTGAGGTCTAGCGTTATCATGATGAAAAACCACACCCCTTCTGTTGATTAATTCCGGCCGCTTTCTCTCAACTTCTTCCTTCTTTTAATCTCATCAGTTGTTCGCAGTAGAGTTCAGAATCGATGGTCCTGCCTGGTGGTAACAGCTCATAATGAATAATGCCCTTCAAATCCCACCACACACACAGCATCACCTTGTTGCGAGTTAACCCGGGTTTCGCCACAGTCTGTGAAGCCTGACCGGCCTTTGACCACAACCTTTTTCGCACGTTCTTGTCGTACGTGATCCACTTTTCATCACCAGTTATCAGCTTCTTCAAAAACGGTTCGGTTTCATTACGTCGTAATAAAGAATCACAATTGAGTACACGGTTCATTAGGTTTCTTTCGGTGAGCTCGTGGGGTACCCAAACATCGAGCTTTTTTGTGTACCCAGTTTTTTTCAAATGCGCCAAACTGTTTTGTGGTCAATTCCCAGTTCTTCAGCTGTAACGTGTACGATTTCACGACACGTTACATCTTCGATTTAACATAACGCTGCACTTATAAAACACTACATACCACGACATCTAGCGACATGGCGGCGTACTAACTGCACAAACACTTGATAACCTCGTTTTCCAATACACTGAAATCCAAGAGTGTTCTCATCATAGTTCGCCATGTTTACGGCAGATGGCGTTGTACGTGATCTCAAAGAAAAGGACTATTTTTTTTCTTGATCGATAATCGATTTTAATTATCAGTAATTAAACATTCTTGTAAACTTAAGTTAAATAATCCCTTGTTTCTTAGAATCATTATAACAAAATACAAATCTTAAATAATAGTAATACCTCATTCAATTATTGTCTTTGACTGATGCAAAATAAAGAAAAAGTATTTTGTCTTGAGTGACGCTGGATGCGTAAAATTTTCTTTTATGGCATCACCAAAAATTTATTGCATCACCAATTTCTAGAATGTCTCGAAAGAATCGCGTTTTTACTAATTATTAAAAGAGGGTTGAAGTGCTCACCTATATAAGGGCAGAGTCGATCTTTCTCGATCTCTTTTCCACACCTGGACACATCAGTGAGAACTTCTAAATTAAGAATTAATCTCTAAGTTTGCTGGACAGTGTATCCCTGATACTTTTATTGTAAATTCGGTGCTACAGTACTTCTAAGTCTGAAGTCGTTTTCGGTCTTTGCTCCTGGTTTTTCTTCCTACTTCTCCGTATCTACACCTGATACCCGTCAAACCTATCATCTGAGCCGTGGAGAAACGTGGTTGGTCGTCAGCCACCCTGCTAGCTGCCTTGACGCACCCCGGGACCACGCCTTCCCACGAAGCCTACCGCCACGTGGTCGATCGTCAGCCACCCTGCTAGCTGCCTTGACGCACACCGGGACCACGCCTTCCCACGAAGCCTACCGCCACAGCTCAAGCCTGCTTCTTCAATCCGAGCAGAAGCCAGGAACGGTCGACGAAAAATAACACGAGGTGTATCTAATCTATATTTTTATCCGGGTTGAACCCCACAAACATTTCTCTCTTTTCTGACGCTCTATCGTCAGATGGCGCCCACTTTATCATACTAAAATATATCTATTGTACTAGGTGTGATCAACACATTGTAATTCCTGGTCATAAGCCTCAGGACCCTGTGCTCTTCTAGCCGACGCCTTTTTGTACCAACCCCACTTTATTATACTAAATTATATCTATTGTACTAGGTTTACTCAACACGTGGTGTATTGCTGCGCTATAGGCCATAAGCCTCAAGATTTCTGTGCTCTTCTAGCCAACGCCTGTTCGTACCAACCTCATTGTAACATATTATATTGTATTCTATAATCTAAGTGTGTACCATCGGTAGACCAAGTTGTTTATCGTCAACCTCTGTTGACTTGCCGCAAGTATAAGGAATTAACGTAAGGAAGTAACGGTAGGATCGCCTACCCGCTCTACCGACTTTCTTATATTCCACAATTATATGTATTAAAACACACATCTCGTTTTACTTATATTTCTTTATTTAATTTAAATTGTTACACAGCTACGTCGTAACTACTGATATGCCGATCTTGCTCCACTTTTTCAAAAATGGCATCAATTTTGTCCGTAATAGGGCGACCAGAGCGACGTGCATCTTTGACACAAAATTTCCGGATTGAAAACGCATAAACCAAATTTGTACTACTCTCACTGACACTGCACTAGGTCTATAAACATCGCAAATTTTTTTCGCGGCTCGCGTTGCAATTTTCCTTTTTTGTAGTAAAATTTTAAAATGTATCGAATTTCTTCATTAGATTCACTCATCTTTACAGTACGAAAAACAAATAAAAATCACACATTTTCCTAATTTGAATTTGGAATTATCTTCTTTAAAATTTAAACTTTGAATGATACCAAAACCAGCCAGATACAAATAATATAGCCAAAGAGATTTTATTACAAGTTCATACATACTATAATGCGAATAGACTTTTTCCCCAACCTATTAGATAATAAAATGTACCTGTGATACCTGTGTAGTATTAGATAATTTGGATTGAATTAGTGGAATCTTATCTAAAACATTTACCCCAAAACAAGTTAATAATGATTAAGCTAGAAACATTACGCGGGTGGGTGTGAGATGAGCGCGGGACGTGGGTTTTGTTTTATGGACACAGCGCACGGCTTGCATTCACAGCTGAAGGCGGATTCTGGTTTTTTCTGTAGGTACTTGGAGTTTGTACGTATGCCTACTTAGCATGTACTTACGCACTCCTTGCTGCCAGTGCTACCAACCTCGACTAAGCTTCCTCCCCTAGCGTAATCTCGAAATCCCCTCTCAACCCCTAACACTAACTCAAGATCACCCTAGACTATTAATTATACGCGCTTGAGTTTTCGCTAATATCGTTTGATTATTACTTTAATTTACAGAGAACATTTTTCTGGTGATTTCTACGAGATTACACACCTTCATAAAATTTAATTCATCAATCCAATCAATAATCTTCTAATTTACGTTACAAAAACCGCTACAAAAGAATTCCCCTCTCGAAAATTACCCTAAAAAAACGAATGTGCTTTATACCCCACGACTGATGTAAAACTTCTTTAGCCCCATCTTTATATTGACTTTATATTTGACAGCTCCTTTATTCCAGGACATTCGCCTCAGCATGGCCAACAACCTTTCAATCCTGGGCGTCGACATCTCTAGCAAAGTACAGTTTAGGGGTCACTTGGAAAGCAAAGCTTCTCTTGCCTCCAAGAAACTCGGTGTAAGTACTAATCCGATCAAAGCGGTACTTCACGACGGGGCAGAGTCTTGTGCTCTACAAAGCGCAAATCCGGCCCCACAAGGAGTACTGTTCTCACATCTGGAACTGTGCACCGAAATACCAACTGCAGCCCCTAGACTCCATGAAACGCAGAGCCGTTCGTATCATCGACGACCCAGCAGTATCTAAGGATCTGGAGCCGCTGAGTCTGCGCCGTGACATCGGAGCGCTCAGCGTTTTCAATAAAATATATAACGGCGAATGTTCTGAAGAGCTGCTCAATTTAATCCCTGCTTCCCACTTCTACCATCGAACCTCCCGCAACCGGCAACGAGCTCACCCACATATTGTAGATGCGTGGAAGTCTCACGCGGTGCGTTTCACCTGCTCGTTTCTTCCACGCACCTGCAAGATGTGGAATGACCTTCCTCCGGAGGTTTTTCCGGTGGGCTTCAAAATGAACGCATTCAAGAGAGGTGTAAATAGGGTATTAAATGCTAGGCAACGCGACTGCAGCACCACGAGTGCTGCAGGAGTTTATAGGCGGCGGTGATCACTTAACATCAGGAGGCCCACCAGCTTGTGTGTCTACAAGTTTAGTATAAAAAAACATGTAAATATAGGTATGTATAAAATAATGTTTTAGGGAAATGTTAACCTTATTTTGAGGCGCACACAGTAAATACCTAAGTACATATGTTATTTTCTACTGCTGCCAGCCATCTGTTGTGTAATAGCTGAATTTTGGCGTAAATCGAACGTTTACTCCCACCTGTTCTGTTGAGTAGTTCTGTTGACAGAACTACTGGGATTTTTTTTCTGATTAGTTCTGTGACTTTAAAGACTATGCTTTACATCTGACTTTTATCTCTACTATTCCCACCTGTTTTGTTGAGTACTTAATTCTGATCACAGAACTACTGGTAATTTATCCGCATTAGTTCTGTGATTTAAAAAATACATATTTGCAATAAATAAAATAAAATGAAACAATAAGAGACATATATTTTACCAACATTCAAAAACAAAATACATCTTCTTTTTAACTGAAAAAACCCACTGTACATACGGTAACTCGTAATAGGAGCACTTTACCTCAGTTTCTCTAAAAACAAAGGTATGTCTATGTTACCGTTAATCAATTGTATTTGGTACACTCTGATCATAGCATCGTTTTCAATCTGTTTATTTGCCCTTCGTTTAACTAATTTCAATTGGCAGGCTTTAACAGAAGAAAACGCTGCATCTTCTTCTATGTTTTTCAGGAACTGGAAAATAGTTGCTGGCCTAGTTTTGAATGTGCCGTTAATGGCGCGATGCCAGCCTTCAACAATATTAGTTGTTCGATGGCGCCGACCAAAGGCAGTCCATGACTTGATGCGCTTGGGGTACATCCAGAAACTCATATACTTTATAAATTTATCCAAGTCGCACCTTTCGCTAAAATCCAGCACTTGAGATTTTACATACTCCCATCCTTCTGTAATACGATCTTCGGGCAATAGTGGAAGAACGCTGCACAAACTTACGATTCTTTTCTTGCGTTTGTTTTTAATGCCCAATTGCTTTGATTTTCTCCACAGTTTGTTTGAGAAATGATAGTAACAGCCCTGATGCTCGGCATTAGGGAAAACATCTGCAATGGCTTTAATGGCGGCTTCCTCGAAATCGGTAATGAAAATGGAAGGATTCCATTCAGGAATCTGTGATTTTATTAGACTGAATAGTGTGGTATAGGTTATTTTTATTTTGTGACTAAGAAGTGCATATATTAGGGGGATCACATTGATAGTATCTTCAGAGTTACCGAGATCCGCATGAATGGTGTAAACCTCAGTGAATGGTACTGGGCAAATTTTGAAAGTGCCGTCTGAAAAGATTTTTTTCCGCGTAAAAGAGCTCTTGCTTCTTTATTGCAAAAAATCAAAATACGGACGCCCTCGTTGTAATCTGCTAACATGAATTTGGAAAATGGTGCAGGTATTTCTACTGCATTTACAGTATCATTCAAGTAACTCATTTTCTTAACTTTATTTAATTTATTTCTCCTCCTGTAAATCGACGACTTAATTTGATTGAAGCTTGGTAACTTTTTAATGAGATCTATACCCGTGTCTTTTAAAGCAGACACTGTTTTCTTATACACTGCCGGTACGGTTTCATTACTTAGCATCATTTCACTAACACTATTGTGGATTATAACGGACATGACTTCTTTATTTGTATCAGGAATGCAGGTAGAGTCATGGTTGACGTGTTTAATGATTTCTTTTTCATCCTAAAATACAAAATAAAAATATAGTACCTAATAATAAAAAAACAACAGTTTAATATTGAGCTCTCCAACCAATTTTCTAGTCTAGGTTCAAAAGAGATAGAAGTAGTTGAATATCAGTATAAAGCCATAGTAAAAGGAATATAACTTAGCAGCAAGAAAATTAAAAGCGCAAAGAAAAATAAAGCAAAATTATCATCGACATGTGTATCCTGCCCATCCTAACTTACGGTGCGCAGACGTGGTCTCTGAATGAAACCCAAAAGTCAAAGCTCAAGATTTGTCAAATGGCAATGGAGCGCAGCATTCTCGGCTTTAAACGTGTCGACTGAGTGCGTAACACCATGCTGCGCTCACTTACCAGCATTGCAGATGTAGGGAAGAGATTGGCTGGGCTTAAGTGGGAATGGGCGGGTCACGTTGCCCGGATACATCCCGAGAAATGGGCCCATATTGCAACACCATGGACGCCTGAAGACGGAAGGCGACGTCGGGGTCGGCCGAGAAAGCGTTGGCGGAACATAGAGGATGGTGGGAAATAGCAACAGATAGGGATGCTTGGAGGGACTTGGGGGAGACCTTTGCCCAGCAGTGGGACGAGATAGGTTAGGAAAAAAAATCCGTTGTGTGAATTTAGGTTCATACCATGACTTGTTAAACAAAGTAATTAGTTACCTCGGAAGTGGTAACAGTTCCACTGCATTTGGTTTTCTTGTACATGGCACATCTCCATAACGTTTGAAAATTTTTATATTTAGAGAGCTGGTAATATTCGAATCCATTTTCGATAACACACGACCGCGACCGCGTCTTATCAGGTTAAATTCACTCATTAAAATAACAACAACGCTCTTCAATATACCTACTACTTTCCTCTTCAAGGCACTCTTGAAAAGCTTGAAATAAAAATTTGTGATCGTAACGTTGTCACCAGGAATCATAACTGAAAAATAAATTACCTCAAGTGCCAGTACTTGACAATTGATTGCAGTAGTGAATCACAACAGAACTTTTTACTCAAAAGAACAAGTGAGAATTTTATTCCCATTTGTTTTGTGGACAGAACTAATCAGAAAAAAAATCCCAGTAGTTCTGTCAACAGAACTACTCAACATAACAGGTGGGAGTAAACGAAATCGAAGCTGGTAGATTCAAAATACGAAACGTCGTAAATACTTTTTTTATCTATAGCAAAACGAACTCTATTAAACAGTATGAAGGAATGTTTTGTTTTTGCAGTTGGTATAATTTAGGTTAATTTGAGATAGGAGATATTCGATCAACGGCTATGAGAGAAAAAGAGAAAGAAAATGTTTGCTCGCACCTCTCTCTCTCTTGCCCCTACAGTAATATACAAAACGTAACTCTCTCTCTTTCTATCTTCACTATCTTATATCTCCCTCTCAACTTCCGTTCGCACTTTTCGTAACGCATTCACCAGCTTCCTTCCCAAGTCCTTTTGAAGTAAAACTTCTTTACGCATGCTTGATGCGTAAAGAAGATTTACTTCAAAAGGACTTTCCTGAAAAATTCGTCATATAATTGTACCCTTATAGTAAGTATGCCCCTAAAAAAATGGCCCTAAAAATACTGCTTTTCATCTAATTTATCCCCAAATTTAGGGGGAAAACTCCCAAGTTGGCGACACTGCTTGCTGCATACAGGGCGTGGGGGCGGCCGCTAGTATCCCAAAAGGCCACGTGGGTTACCATTCTCCAAATAAAATCAATTTTGAACCGAACTTACGCACTATTTATAACCTAATTTTTGGCGGCAAAATTCTTTTTTTTTTTTTTAAATAAAAAGCCTACACTATAAAGTCTAGCTTGACATTTTTTTGACGCTGATACTCGTGACTGACGTTGACACTCAACGGATTCGATGTGCGTGACGTGTACCGTGTTGTGTGACGTATGACGTCTCTTGATATGACATATGCGGTCATGGCAGTGCTGCCACCTTAGCTCTTTTTGAGCTACATCTATCTTGTTTTTAGCGGTTTAACCATATTTTTCACTATTTATTCAGAAACTTACAATCTAACCACTTTTTGACATAATATGTCAGATAGAGAATGTACCCGCGTAATACAGTGTGGATGGCGGACTGTCAGGCAGTTTACGGCTTCCGGAAGCTTCCGGCGCATACCTACGCAAAGAAACGCCGTGATAGGATACGGCAGCGAGTAGAGAAAACCATTCAGATAGCATTTAGGCACGCTGATACACCTGGCAGGTCTAAGAGCCGTGGGACGCGCTATAATAAACCATTTTGTTGTATTTATTTTGTTTCTTGTAGTTTGTGATCCTAATAGTGCGTAATATGGATTCACAAAGACAAACTACAAGAAAACAATATTGCTAACGATTCTTCCGATGATTATTTTGAATTATAGGCCTGATTATTCTGACTTATAGGTTTTATTGCTTTTTTATAGCCCTTTTTAGCTCTATTTTAAAGGCAAATCTAGCCCTATAAAGACCCATGTAGACATTTTTTTTAAGTGAGTTGGCAACGCTGAGTCAAGGTCGCTTGTTGCTTTGCTTGTCTTGCCTGCTCGCTCGCTCGCGCTCTGCTCTCGTTCGTGTTTTTCCAATATTTTTAAATTGATAGTCAGTGTTGTTTTGTGAAATTGAATAAAAAATATCTTAAATTTTCAACTATTGATTTGTTGTTATCGAGATGAGTCGTCGTGATAAGAAAGAAGAGGAAGATGCTGGAAACCTTTTCCAACATCTTGACAAAACTACTATTCTACAAGAGGCAAAATATTTCAACTCTGCGCCTGTAAATCCGAAAAAATGCATCTTGATTTTGACCAAACTGATTTATTTACTGAACCAGGGAGAAAATCTTTCTACACAGGAAGCCACTGATGTATTTTTCGCAATAACAAAACTGTTTCAATCTAAGGATGTTATGTTGCGTAGACTTGTTTACTTGTGTATCAAGGAATTGAGTCCTATTGCCCAGGATGTAATAATCGTGACATCATCACTCACGAAAGACATGACTGGGAAGGAGGATTTGTACCGGGCTGCAGCAATCAGAGCCCTATGCAGTATTACTGACAGTACAATGTTGCAGGCTATTGAGCGGTATATGAAACAAGCGATCGTAGATAAGAACCCTGCTGTCAGCTCCGCAGCTCTCGTCTCCGCGCTTCACTTGTCTTCAACTGTCCCAGAATTGGTTCGTCGATGGGTGAATGAGGCACAGGTGAGTTTTATTACCTATTTTGTGTTGCATCATCATTGTGTTAGTAGACACTGCCACATGCGCAAATTATACTTGGTTAAATTTATATTTAAACTTGTAGTTTTTTGTACTTTTGTAGTTAAAAGGCCACATTTTTACCAATATTACACAGCAAGTTGGGCTTTACATAAAACAAACTGGTAGTATATGATATGAACACACCAATACTAGGTAGTTGCTTCCAATAATTTTGTAATGATGCAAAGTACTAGTTGTTAGTTCTGGACAGGTCATGTCACACCCTGAAAGGTGGACTAAAATCTCCTCTAACTGGCAAGCTACAGAACATCGGCAAGAATGCAGATTACAGATATGTTGGCACCACATTCTAGACTTGTTCCACCTAGACTGGACGACACAAGCTAATCAATGGAAGGTAATGGGGAGACCTTTGCCCAGCAGCGGTATGGTATAGGTTAGGAATAAGCTTGCATGATTGAGCATGTGCAACAACTACATCACATAAATATATCTTGCACATACATTGCCAATTGTTACTTCAAAAAGGTTGATCATTCATATTTATTTGAACATATTTTCCTTCATACATATTTAAAACTTAGCTAGGAAAACTTACAAATTCTAATTTGAATTTTTACCTTAAATCTATGGTTACAGTCACTGACTGTTTCAGGTAAATAGGAGTGGCATTATGCACTATTACTATCAGGCACTGCAGAGCGACTGCTTCAACCAGTTAGTGTTCCAAGTTGCCACCAAAATCAGTATACAGTAAAAGCTCTTTATTCGCAGGGTATATGTTCCGTAAATATGCCACGAATACAGAAACCTAGAATATGGAATGGTAAATTATATGGGATTATAGAGGAAACGTTCCTAGGTGACAAAATAAAAAATAAATACCTATATAAAATGTATTTAATTGAAATTTTTGACCATATTGATTAATTATTATGTTCAGGTTTAGGCAATGGTTTAAAGAATTTTGTAATTTTTTTTAGCTTGGCAGGTTTTAAAAGCTCTTTCAATTCAGACTGATATTCGGCAGTGGCATTAGCAATAAGGCTTCGTTCCATAGTCGGATTAATTTTCATAAAGAAATCACAAAGTTCATTTGCCATTCTTAAACCTTCACTAAGAGTTTTCAAATTAAATGTCACGTTTCCAATAATATCACGTCGTCGTCTTGTTGAAGCCTCTTTTTCAATGGGCTGTGAATTTAACATTTCCTCCAAGTCGGTTTTAGTCCAATCTTCATCTTGTGATTTAAGCAACTCCTGAATGATTGATTCTGTCTGTTCGAACCCATCTCGTCCTATTCCATTCGCAATTTCGGCGCAGTTGTAATAAGGTCTATTTTACTTTTTATATACCACTAGGTGACAAATCCGCAGCTACGCACGCATATTTTTTCAATAAAAACATTACCCTCCTTCTGCGCAGTTGGGTAAAAGTAGCCTATGTCACCCGGGGATAGTGTAGCTTCCCAACAGTGAAAGAATTTTTTAAATTGGTCCAGTAGTTTCGAGCCTATTCAATACAAACAAACAAACAAATCTTTCCTATTTATAATATTAGTATAGATTAGCCGACGCATTTACAAAGGATACCGAATGCTTTTTATTAATATGTATGCACCGATATACCGTTTAGATTCGAGAATAAAGAAATTTTGTGCCGCGAATATAGGAATTGGGTCGCATTTTTTTAATCCGCGAATAGTGAAAACGCGAATGAGGGAAGCGCGAATAAGGAGCTTTTACTGTAAATCATAACAAATCGAAGCACATAAAGTTGTAGCTTGCTTATTTCTTTGTATCATTTTAACTAGGTTATGTGATTCAATTTAATTTAGAATTAAATTTCGTTATTTCCATGACATTCTGCTACTTGGATGGCTGACCATGTTTCTGAGGATACTTTGGTTGTTTAACCACATCAGCGGCCTTTGGCACCAAACTTGGCCACTATTATGAATGTACTCACTTTTATCTTCATTTGAATAAAATAATTTTCAATGTTATTTACTTTTAATTTCAGGAGGCCATGACGTCAGAAAATGGGTTGGTATCATATCACGCATTGGCGTTGGTTGCGAATATTAGACGCAATGATCGTCTGTCCACTGTCAAGCTTATACAGAAGATGATGCGTGCACCGCTCCGTCAGTCACCTTATGCACACTGTCTGGTCATTCGTCATGTGGCCAAACTTATTGAAGAGGATCCCACTGAGGCTCCCGACTCCTACATCGAATTCATCATGACCTCCCTGCGTCACGTATCGGAAATAGTGGTCTATGAAGCGGCCCATGCCATTGTATATCTGAGGAAATCAGCCAAAGATCTTGCTCAAGCTGTATCTGTGCTCCAAATCTTTTGTGGCTCTTCTAAAGCGACATTACGCCTTGCTGGAGCCAGGACATTAGCGAAACTAACCGCCAAACATCCAACTGCCGTCGCTGCTTGTGCTATGGACCTTGAGAATCTGATTACAGACCCCAACCGCTCCGTGGCCACTCTAGCCGTTACCACTCTACTCGCAACTGGTGCTGAAAGTTCGATCGAACGCTTAATGAAACAAATATCTAGCTTCATGTCAGAAATATCAGATGAATTCAAAATAGTAGTAGTGCAAGCTATAAGACGTTTGTGTTCCAAGTATCCGCGCAAGCACCAGTCTCTGGCTTCATTCTTGGCTGGCATGCTCCGAGATGAAGGCGGAATCCAGTACAAGAGCGCGATCGCCGACGCGATCATAGCATTGATTGAAGAGAACCCAGATGCGAAAGAAACTGGGCTGGCTCATCTGTGCGAGTTCATCGAAGATTGCGAACACGCATCGTTGGCTGTTCGAATTTTACATGTTCTCGGACGCGAAGGGCCTAAAGCTCGCCAACCATCCAGATACATTCGGTATATTTATAACAGAGTCATTTTGGAGTCTGGTCCCGTCCGGGCGGCTGCCGTTTCAGCCGTTGCTCGCTTTGGCGCAGCGCGTCCGGAACTACTTCCAAATATCATGGTGCTGCTGACGCGCTGCCAGCTCGATGATGAAGATGAAGTCCGCGATCGTGCAGTATTTTACAGCGCTATACTAGACTCCGGCGATGCCCAGCTGATCAATGATTACATCACGAATGTACAGGTTCCTAATCCCATCCTACTTGAAAAGGCGCTTGCCGATCACCTGGCCATGTCACCAGAGGAACCGTTCAATATCGCTATAGTTCCCACAGTAGAAGAGCCCAAACCGCTTCAAGAATCACCTGTGGAAATAGAGATACGTAAAATACCAACACTTTCTCGTGAGGAACAATACGTAGATGTTTTGAAAACAATTCCTGATTGCGACAGATACGGGCCAATTTTCAAGAGTTGCGAGCCAATTGACTTGACGGAGCAGGAGACCGAGTATCGTGTGCGGTGTATCAAACACGTCTTTGCTCGCCATTTAATCCTACAATTTGAATGTTTGAATACCCTAAGCGACCAACTTCTGGAGAGCATCCACGTTCGCTTGGAGTCGCCTCCCGGTTACAAGCATCTTAGGAGTGTGCCCTGCAGTCAGCTGCCATATAACGTACCGGGCAGCGTATTTGAAGCTTTTGAATTCCCGGGGAACGCGATGGAGACACTCGGTTCATTCGGCTCCACCCTCGAGTTTGTGGTGCGCGACTGCGATCCGACCACTGGCTTACCGGATACCTACGAAGGCTATGCCGATACGTATCGCCTGGAAGATTTTGATTTAGGCTGCGCGGATCAGCTGCGTACGCGCGCCGCGAACGCCGACTGGGAGACGACTTGGAGTTTAGGCGCCGCGGAAGCGACGGAAGCTTGCGACACTTTCGGCTTGGCACAGACTGATGTAGATGATGCCGCCAAAGCGGTTTGCGCGCATTTGGGAATGCCGATGGAGTCCGTCAGCGGCGACGCGGTCAAGGAGATCCGCGGCGGAGGCGTATGGCGCTCGGGAGTACCAGTGCTGCTGAGGGCCAGATTGGTCGCGGCGCAAGGTGCAGTTACGATGCAACTCACTGTGCGTTCGCCCAATGAAGAGATAGCGACTCTCCTTCTGGCTGCCGTCGGCTAATTATTTTATGTTACCTACCTGTTATCGTTCCCTTAATATCTATCCTGGTGCCTTCAATTTCTACAGATACCTATTTTTTACCCTTGTCTACATTTCGTAGTTCCTAAACGGGATGTGCCATGTCAGTTATATGGTTTGAATGCCACCTTGCCACATCCTAGTAATATATTTTAAATATTTTTCTCATTGGAAATATTTTCGATCACGTTTGAAAGGGTTTTCACGGCCATTTATAACTGCTTACAGATGGCGTTGCTCTGGCATACGCTGATTAATCAAAGGAAAGTAAATTGTCAATGTCAATTGCCATGGTAATATTATTTTACGAGGTACGTGAAATTAAAAACACACATTATATTTGTGTTTGTTTATCTGACGAAGTGAGAATGTTTTAGACAAATTTTGATTTAGTTTCTTTGAGACTTCGGCATATAAACAGATTTTTGCTGGTGTATCTCCACATAGCGCCATCTATTACGCTAGTTGGAACTAGTTTTTTTTAAATAGAAAACGAAAATCCCTCATTCATGACTTCCACTTTAGAGGTTGTGCATTAGGTATTCGAAACCCTAGAATATTGTGCTTTACATGTTCTTTATACACCAAATTGTGCGATATTAGAGATGGGCTTTTATAAACTTATTCTATACTAGCTGACCCGCCGAACTTCGTACCGCCTTGACATGCGTATGACGCGGGCTGCCAATGTGAATTGTCAATCGGCCATCATTAGCTGCATCTGTGTGTGAGAAAATGAATTTTCTAAATAATTTTCTTTTTATGTGATTTTTCCCGATCTTTCAATAGATATTCAGCTATTCGGGGCGGATACAAATCCAACCAATCAAAGATCATCAAAATCGGTCCAGCCGTTGTTGAGTTATAAATGGTGAAACTAACCCGACTTTGTTATATAGACATATATAGATTTTAAGTACATAATTAAATAATGTTATTTGTGTCTTCATAAGTATTATGTCGGCTGAATCCCTTGATACATTACGATCATACGATGTGAGTGACTGTACTTGATCCGTTAAGTGAGTTAGTAAATGATATACCAGGGTTTCCCCAAACTAGTATTTCAAGCTTGAACGCACGAATGTTAACAACTCTTCAGGATATATTTTTTGAGGTTTTTAGTTATAAGAACTTACCTTATGTTGTAAGTACATTAAGTTTGTACAGTATTTTACAAACTTTAGCGATCCACTGTACATAATTACTGATTAAAACGGGTATTTATCGCGTATGTACCTTGTTTATTTGTTATCCCGACGTTTCGGCTGTGTTACAACAGCCGTGGTCACGGGTGGACTAATAAAAAAGGACTGGTAACAAATAAAAAAGGTGCATACGCGATATATATGCGTTTTAATTAGCAATTACTGCAATATTACTATAATATAGGTAATTTGCGAAATGTGTCTTGTAAAACGCAGCGGTAACACAATATAATAGTGAGTTCTGTATGGCCCACTATATAAACAAAATCCCAAAATCTGTTAAAGCTCTTCAATAGTGAATTCAAGAGCAGATTGAGTGATATTTTGGTGTAAAAAGCATAATAAACAGTTAAAGAATTTTTGACTGATCGAAACATTATCGAACATTAATTTTGATAAATACCTATATAATAACTATTGACATCCTATCTTCAATTTGACAATATTATTATTTTATTAATATCGAAATTCTTTGACATTTTCAATTAACTATTACAATATGTTCTATTGACATCCTATCTTCAATTTGACATTATTATTATTTTATTAATATCCAAATTCTTTGAAATTTTCAATTAACTGTTACAATATGTTCTATTGACATCCTATCTTCAATTTGACAATATTATTATTTTATTAATATCCAAATTCTTTGACATTTTCAATTAACTATTACAATATGTTCTATTGACATCCTATCTTCAATTTGACATTATTATTATTTTATTAATATCCAAATTCTTTGAAATTTTCAATTAACTGTTACAATATGTTCTATTGACATCCTATCTTCAATTTGACAATATTATTATTTTATTAATATCCAAATTCTTTGACATTTTCAATTAACTGTTACAATATGTTCTATTGACATCCTATCTTCAATTTGACAATATTATTATTTTATTAATATTCAAATTCTTTGACATTTTCAATTAACTGTTACAATATGTTCTATTGACATCCTATCTTCAATTTGACAATATTATTATTTTATTAATATCCAAATTCTTTGACATTTTCAATTAACTATTACAATATGTTCTATTGACATCCTATCTTCAATTTGACAATATTATTATTATATTATTATCGCAATTCTTTGACGTTTTCAATTAACAATTGCTTATTACAATATGTTTGTGCGGGTGGAATCTTGCAACAGAATTTTAAACCCGTTCCCCTCAACCGATTGAGCTGAAATTTGTCTCATGATGGAGACGAATGCTAGACAACGGAACTTCTGAATGGATTATAGTAGGCTACTAGTGTTTGAGCTCATTTGAATGTGCTTGCGGTTCCGATTATGAATTTGATAAAAGCTTGTTTAGAAAATGTAATTTTTCAACAAAAACTTAATTGAGGTATTTTTGTGTTTAAGTATGTATTATTGTGATTATGATTTCTGACAGTTTTCTTAAAACCTTGACATTTATAATTAATTATGTATTTGATTTTATTTTATTGTATTCATTTATGAATAATGTTTATACGCTAAAATGGCAAAACCTAGTGTAGTTCTTTATTAAAATCAATGTACCTAGGTTTACAGACAATAAACCAATTATGAATTACCATAAACAAACCAAATGTAATGTTGGACTTAAGGTCTTGGGCCTAAAATAGCTGATAAACAAAATTTTAATCGAAGCTTATTTTTACCAAGTGATTCTTCAATCAATATAATCGAACTCACAAAAGTTGTAGAACTTTTTGTCGAGTATGTATCGCCCTCCTCTAGATAACATACTAGTTTAGGGACACTTTGTAGATTAGTAAATTTGAAGCGGCTCTAAGCCCATCATTTTATGTATCATTGGTATGCATATTTGGTATGTATATTATATTGTATATGTTATAATAATAACAGCTATCATAATTAAACTCTCTTATTATTTATTCCCTAGCCTAGCCGTTAGTGTATCATGGTGTAAGTTTTAATCAAATTTAACTAGGTTACTATCCTGACACGATTACACTTTTTTTCTCTAGGTACAAGCTACCGCCCGCTGCTTCGCACCTGCGGTTCGTCAATAAAAACAACCCTGCGCAATCGGGTAAAAAGTACCCTATGCCTCAATCCCGGTCATCATCATCATCAACCTAAAGCAGTCCACTGCTGGACGTAGGTATCCCCCATAATTTATACTAATGTTATAAAGAGGAAAGATTTGTATGTTTGTAACGAATAAACTGAAAAACAACAGAGTCCGTTTTCAAAAATTCGTTCACTATTAGATTATCCTAGAGGCAACTTTCTACCTAACTGCGCAGAAGTAGGGTTATGTTTTTACTGAAAAACTACGCGTGCGAAGCTGCAGATTGGTCAGCTAGTACACACGGCTACACATCAAGCTATAAATTTCCATTATAAGCTGAACTCGCATTGTGTAGGCTTTTCGTAGAATGAGAGGTCATCTTATACTAGAAAAGTGTAGCCGTGTGTACCTACAAAATAAAAAAGAAAAGTAATGATGTACCTAGTACCTTACCTACTTATTTAATGATAATTTCAGACAAACTTGAAATAAAGAATAAAGAAAATATATTTATTTACTCGTTTATCATTGATGGGGAAAAACAATTGCAATTTTTAGCACTGTACAAAATCATAAATTCCCTCAGTTGGCAACCTCATCCTTGAAAACCCCTGAACACACCTTGTGTGTCTCTAAAGTAGGTATCTAGTAAGGTGATAGAGTATATTAAACTACCTTCTCACTAACCACATCATACCACTAACGTACATCAACCAACTAAGCAGCTCCAATCTCCAGAGGAGCTGCTTTACAAAAACAATGTAATGTAATAAACAATGCACAAGTAACAACGTTATATATGTAATAACACTTAACATAGTATTTCGCAAAGCTATAATGATGAATACAGTTCAAGCCTAGTGATTATCGGCCGCGCGTTTTCGTCAGCGCAATCTAGGAATCACAACACTTACTAGCGACATCTAGTTCTGAATTTAGTAAACTTTGTAGTCCTATAAACAGAAATATAAATTAACAAATTAAGTGGCTAAATATGTTCTAAGAAGTTGTCAAATCATTCAAATACGTCAAAATTAAACATGTTTAGTCGCTAAATACGATTAGTGATCACGAAATGATTATCCAACATCCTTGACCTACAGTTTAATTCAAATTAGACCTAACGGGGGTTCATGTAAATTGGTTATTTTTTTAGGGGTAGAAATTGCAGTTATTCTGGATATTAGACTTTCCCTTTAGTTGTGTCACTAAAGCTACACGAATACCAAACAGCATTGTGGCCCACAATGCTTCACAGTGTAGGTACACCCGTGACCCCACAATTTGTGGGGTCACTGGTGTAGGTACCTACCTACGCTGTGAATGTAGTCAAAGTTTTGTTTTTATTACTCAAAAACTACAAGGACTAACTACACAAAAACGGGGTTGAAATGTAGGTAGGTACCTACCTACTAATAAAGACCTTTCACATTTGACCTAATAGATAGTCTCATTTTGTTTTTTTTATCTCTCTTAAATACCAATATCTCATCAATCTCCAAAATTTTTACCTCTTTTAGTCACACCAGGATTGTGCCAATACTAGCTAAATACCTATAAAATTTCACGATGATCGGATCAACGCTTCGAAAGTTATCCTCTGACTAACAAACATACATACATAACTATAAATAGTTAAAATGTTGTAATGAAGGAATAACTAAGTAACTAACCTAGTAATTTGGGATCTGATGCACTCCAAATTAATAAAACACAGAAATTAGTCAAATATCAAGAACAAAACAAAATGTCAGCTTGATATAGTCTTCGATCTTCATGTCGAAGGGAAAAAAGTGGAACATACAAATAAAACATGCTTGTTTACATAAGTACCAAGGTACATACAACGCCGATTTACCCAAATTGATTTGGAGATCTCGCTCCTTCAATTACAATCTACCGGTTGCCAACATTTTTTTTTAATCAATATCGTATTCTTGCACAAACACCACTAGTGCGAAAATGCCAGCTTTGAGGGTCTATAATTCGTAATCGGGCGTTTGTGTGTTATGATGTTTTTGAAATACATTATTCAATGACACTACATGATGGGTAGCGTGAGTTAAAAAAAATCACCCACAACTTCCACAGGGGTTGACTATTATGAAATATGTATATCTACACAGTAACGTTTTTGGATATTTTCCTTTATTTGTGCTGTGTTATCAAGATTCTTCCTTCAGAATCTCATGCTTCTAGGTCAACGGGTATTAGTACTACTTATATCCTTAATTATCCTATAGGTTTTGATTTATTTGCGGGTCACAATATGGGGCATAAATGGACGTATTTTTGATTCCGTTGACTTAGTAGCTTGTTTTCTTTTAATAATAATAATTATTTAACGTTTATTTCACGCAACAACAGGTGCACATACAAAAAAATGATTACAAGGCCCAAATCTATAAATATCATAAAGACTAACATACCTAAAATAATAAACTTAAACGAACACTTATTTATTTGAGGGATTTTGCTTCGTAGCTCTTCCTGTAGCGCCGCGACTGGCCAGAAATCCGGATCAAGAAGCACATCCTTGTGCTTCGCCAGAATCTGGAGAGCTTATCTGGACAGCTCCAAGGGACCGTAGACTAAAGTAGATAGGTACCGCTAATGATAACAATTATGATAAGTTGGTTGATAAAGCTGGATGTAAGAGAGCGGTCCGACAGACAGATAGATATAAAGACAGACGGACATGGGGAAACAATAAGGGTTCCTAGTTCGACTACGAAACCTTAAAAATGGGGGTTGAAATGTGTTTATTGTTGATGCGTCGAGAACTATCTTACCTTCCTGTTATATGTAACCTACACAATCAGTGAACGTTGTTTTTTACATTGGAGTTTATTTAATTGATCGAGCGAAGCGAGATCTCTAAATCAACTTGGGCAAATCGGAGTTGTAGGTATGTATGGATGTTTGTCCGAGGATAACTTTCGTAACGTTGATACGATTCATCGTGAAATTTAATACATTGCACAGTGAATCGTCTAGAACATGGTAGCTGGACAAAATTATTTTATGGGTTCACATGATCGCTACAGCCATAATAACATATACTGAATCATTTTTTTTGCGTTATGTGGTAAAATAAAAAAACTTAGTATGAAATAAAAATTTATTGAAAATAGAAGTCTAGAAGAATACATATTAACGAAATAATTTAAATTATATATCTACACAATTTAAAAAACTTAACTTAAATTACTTAACATAACATAACATATCATCACGCCTTATTCCCCGAAGGGGTGGCAGAGGTGTATTACTACACCCACTTTAAATTACTTAACTATAATAATATCTACTATTATAATAAATTACAAATAGAAATCGTCAGATGATTCATCATCGCTGTCACAGTTAGACGAATCAGGTACCACATAATCGTTCTCCTCACATAAAGTAACTTCACGTGGTACTTGATGTGTAGTAGGTATGGAAGGCGGAACTATCAAGCTTAGCACTTCTGCGGGCAATTTTTCAGGTCTTTTCTTAGGAATTTCCCTAAGCGAGTTGATTACAGGATCAGATGTTATCAGCAGCATATATAATAAATCTGTATTCGTGGCAATACGTGACTGTTTTCTGCTATGATGCTCTCGGAATCTACGACAGTCTTTGTTACGGGCTTCTTGAGCCTCCTCCGATAGCTGTCCGATTGGAACAATACAGCTTTGGATGACTTCTGTACTGTGTAATAAGATTTTATGCACAGTAACAGGCATATTATACCACGGATACAGACTAAGGTAAAGAGATCGAGTCTCAGAGCAAACTTTTTCAAATTCTATGCAATTAATATCATACCCAGAAGATAATGTTCGAAGTAATATACACATTTTTTTAATTAAATTAACATCCAATCCTGTAATCTCACCGCTTAGTTCCGGATTCATAAAAAACCTACGTGCAGTGTTACCATCATTTGTGTTACCATAACCCGGTTTTGGTTTGTCTACAATAAGCCCCATCTGAGTTTTAAAATCTAACTTAATTTTCTCTGAACGTAACTTTACACTAATTTTATCGTCAGCGCCCCTAGCTTGCCACTTTTTTATATCCAAACGATAACTAATATGTAGTAAACACTCAAAACAACGTATCCATGCATGTAAAGTAGACAAACCAAAACCGTAATGTTCTTTATTAACGACTACGTCTTTTAAATCACCATTCATCATTGTCGGGGTAGCACCACATATATAACATTTTTGAGGGGAGCGTGTGTCAGTCAAAGCGTTACATACTTTTCCGTCTGTCATAGTCAGTAAGAGGTCATGTTTTATAGTAATTTCATATTCTTCAACATTACAAATAGTTGGAAGAAGCTGAGATATTTCTTCCAAGACTTTGTTGGTTTCGGCTTTGGTGAATTCATTAGTTTCCTTTGAAAAAATAAATTTGATTGGTCGGCAATAGAGAGTTGACGAAGGCCGTGGATTTTGCCATATAATATGTTGGCCGTCACATAATTTCAAAGGAACTAATGAAAACATGAACAGGAATTCATCAGTAGCATTAGCATCTTCGAACCTTTGCTTATAGGTACTGTGGCCTGAACTGCCGTCACAGCCCCATTTGCTAATTAATGTAAGGGATGAATTAGAAGACACAACATTTCTTATAACATCACTTTGCGCTTCAATTAAACGATCAGCAGTTTTGTTTAAAATGCCTTGTAGATTAATTTCAGCGCGCGTTTCCGTCACAGAAATATACTCATCTAAAGGATAACACATTTTTTTAGACTTAACTACACTATGATAAGATGGAAATATCTAATGTCCCGCCTTCAATGACACCTTACGCGTCTGTTTGTAACTATGGCTGGTACACTTAGCATCAACATAATGAGCTAAAGCTTCATCACTGCTCAATTGACGACCACCACACGCAACATTGGTTGTTTTAGCTTTTGGAGAGTTGTCAGATATTTTATGAATTGAACTAGCTACATTTCTTCGACCAGATACTCGATTGGCTACTTCAGCGGCTATGGTTAACTCACTAGCACTTCGCGATTGCACTAAATCTTCAACCCTCCGTTTTTTGGTTTTGAATGACGATTCGTCAAATTCTTTTCTGGGTCTGCCTGTAGTCCGACTTGGTCCAGATGACGAAGACGCAGACGGGCGATGTACTTGAACTTCAAATTGTATTTCATTACCCTCTAACCAATCCTTATTGTTATTCAAAAACCTATTGAGGGTATTTTTCGATGCGGACCACTTTTCAGCAAATTTTGAAGAAATACTTGAAATTTTCGTACAAATATTCTTCTTTGAATCAAGAGTGACATCTGAACAGTTGATTTTGTTCAATACAAACTCTGTGAGCTTTGAATTACGGTCCTCTTTCTTGTGTTTACGCCATTCTTCAAAGAAATCGATTTTTGAAATCGAAATCACAACTTCTGAATAAAATAATTAAAAAAAATGGGGTGAGTTGGGGTGGCAAAACTATATATCATTTTAAAGTTAAATATTGTGGCTATTACATACGTAAATAACGGCCTGGATATATTTGGATAAAAAAAGTTACACTCGATGAAAGTTACTAAATAGAAAAATTTACACGATATAAATGTCCATTTCTATAAAGCCTATAAACATCAACGTCAACAAGTTAAATGATCCCAATTTATGAAGAAATTTAAAGTACATACCTTCAAGTAGAAAATCCATAACACTCACAATAATATAAATAGCACAAGTGGTCATAAGATGTTGTCGTAAGCACTGCAAACTATCAACTGATTTATTTGCATAAATGCATTTTCCTTATTACCAAAATTGTGCCATCTCTACCTACCAATGCATTGGTAGGTAGAGATGGCACAATTTTGGTGTGACTAAATGAGTTAAAAATGTTGGGGGGTTGTTGAGAAATTGGGGTTCAAGAGTGGTAAAAATAATGAAAATGATGCTATCAGGTCAAATGGGACGTCAAATGAAAGGTATTCATTAATACATTTAGACTCATTTTATTATTTTTCTTAAATTCCTTATAGTTTTTGAGTTAGGTATTAATTAGCCATGATAAAAACTAAACTTTGACAAAAATCACAGGGTACACCAGTGACCCCACAGTGCTGTAATTTGAATGAATGAATGAATGAAAACACTTTATTGTACACATTAAAAAATAGAAATTACAGACTAAATAGAAGACACTAAGTAAAATAGTACAATGGGCGGTCTTATCGTTTTGAAGCGATTTCTTCCAGACAACCTTTTGATAGAGAGGATATAGTAATGTCAAAGATGGTCGGGGGTGCACTTAAGTTATGAATGAAGGGAGTGCAACTTATAACTAAATAAAATATAAATAGTCATAAATAAATTATTAAATTACATACCTAAATATAATATATAAAATTATGATATATATAATATTAAATAATATTAGTTTATAATTTGGTATGCGTGTAGCTTATGTGACAATTATAGGCAAAAGTCTGAAATCCAGAATAACTGCAATTTGTACCCCAAAAAATTAACCAAATTACATTAACTCCCGTTACCTGTAATTTGAATAAAACTGTATGTCAAGTTATTGGTTATTTATTTCGTAATACTATTTTGATAGTGAAAGATATTTTTTAGAAATAATATTTTTTTTATAATCGAATACTCGCGAGATCTCAGTTCAGTAGCAGATACCTTGGATTAGGTACGGAATATGGTAGGTATGGATGAGATGCAATGGCTCGTTATTAAAATGTTCTCCATCTCACTCTGTCAAAGGAGCTCACGTGTTACCGAGCGTGAACGATAGTGATGTACCTACAGGTGATGTGACATACAATTATACCTCAATAATGATATCGATAGTTTATATTTAATAAACAAATATATGATAGTTTCTTTAATTATGTATGTGCCTACTCTAATAAAAAGCTTGCTATATGTATAACCATATTCATAAATATAGGTATCTGGTCAACTTATATATATTACCTACTTATCTAAAAAAATCGATACTCATGAAAAATATGCAAAAAATCCTTATATGCAATTTTTACGAGTAAAGCCCGTCACATACTTAGCTTTAATATATATTAATATACCGTACTATAATATATATTATAGCAAGCTACCACACACTGAGAAATATATATTTTGCCTTTATTTTTATGATGGTCGTTCTAGTGTTCGCACGCATTTTGTAATAAAGGGTGTTCTTATTTCGAAATTCCAACAGTAAGAATTCAACAAGTACATTGTTAATGGACTTGTTGAATTGGGATGGGAAAGGTGAGGGGGTGATCGGAACACGCTGTACTTACATTCAAAATATGTTGGAATATATCTTACTATACTAATATGCAATAATTTATATTACGGTATAGCTTAGTGACGTCACAGAAATATAAATATATTATAGCTGAGTGTGCGGTCACTCGAAAATTAGTATAGAAAATGTATAGTAATATGCCTAGCTATAAAAATATTAATATATATTAAAGCTTAGTCTGTGACGGGCTTAAGTTAAAATTTGTTAAGTTTTTTTTCGGTTAATGGTAAGTACCTTCCTACCTATCTAGGTATCTAGAAATAAGATTGAACCACTTCCAACGAGATATATGTACCTACATCATCGATGAGTAACTATCGACTACGAACATCACTATTCAATTGATGACAAAACGTCACGTTGTTCTGCAAGTTTATTTCAAACTAGCGTAGCACCGCCTGCGACTTCACTCGCCCAGAATAATTACTATTATAGGTAGGTACATATTTAGTATAATCTTAGCTGACCATCACCCATGTAATTTTAATATTGTGTTTTAATGATTTTGACATATAAAGGTTATTATCGAGTTTTTAGAATTTTGCAGATTTTAAGTATAAGTAAGTACCTATAGGATATAATACTAAAAATCTGCTACATAATATCTGATATATATCTGTTTTTTGATCTATAACTAAGGATATATATATATATATATTATGTACATATATCGATTCATGCACCAACCATGCACGAATGAAACCTTTGCTTAATAAATCAGTAGGAGAACTAGGACAAGACCATACCTACTCTTCTGGTTAACTGGAAGAGAATGCTAGCTAACTAGCATTATGTTCGCGTAGGTACAGATTATTTATTATTTTGTCCATTATAGAATTTTTCATTCATTCATTCATAATAGTTCATTCAGCATATTATTAATTATATTTATCATTAAATATTCATTTTAGGTTAACAAACCTTGTGACAAACAAACAGATAGTACCTATTACCGTTTCATGTGTGTAGTAGAGTGGTTGGTTGAGTGAGTGAGCTATACAAACATTTTTACTGTTCAGTCCTGATTGTTGTATTGGTAGATACGGTATCTGCAACTAAGTTTTTTCAATAGAAAGTAAAATATAAATAAAATTAAACTTAGCAACCGCGGTGTGTAATAAAAGGTAGAGTTTTGTAAAAATACAAAGAGTGTTTTGTACTGTGGATGGTGCTACAAAGTTTTTCAAATTATAATGTGAAAGTTCTACAGTTCCAAAGGTTTTATATTGTGACGCAAATACCTACAGGGTCGCAAATAATACTTACGGTAAGCCTAAATAATATAGCTATGGTTTATTGACAATTGCTTGCCTAACGTACTTGCATGCATACGTTGTTCCTACAAGACAATATAACAAAAAAGATTTAAAAAAATATAGGTACTTAAGGTTTAGTAAGTCAAATTCGTTTATTTACACTTACACATAACTTTACAGAATTAATCTATTACGATATATCTAAAACTACTACTTACAAGAAACAAAATATAATTAAGTATAGGTACATTCAATTTCAAACTTATTTAAAAAGGTACACGAAAAACAACATATAAAAATGCAATGGGGACCTAAAATAACTAACTTAAAATAGGTATACATAACTAAATACTCTCACAATAACTGAAACACACTCGCTCGATCGTCTTCCAGTCATCCGCAAACACAGTTTTGTCTTAGGTACCTTGATGTATTTAACATATTATTAAGTTAGTCTAGATTTATCATGCTAAAAAAAAGGAACCTTATATCCATAATATACAATTTTCACCTATGAATTGAGAGTCTAATGAGCCTAATGCCATCCTGTTCGTAATCAGACATAGGTAGGTATTATAAAATCATCGTGAGGTACTAATATCATAAATTCGCAAGTAAATCTGTCTTTGTCTCCATCTATTTGTTTCGTTTTCACAGATGTAAACACCAAGTAGCCCTCTTGTGCAGCACGAAAACACTGCAGAAGAGGGCAGTTTGTGCATTTTATAATATGGGCCCCAGAGAATGATTAAGTTTAAAGAAATAAATATTATGACATTCCCTTGTCAATACATCTATGAAAATCAGATGTATGTTTACAAAAATATTAATTTGTTTAAGAAAAATAGAGATAATCATAATTTTAATACTAGAAATAAAGACAAGCTCGCTGTTGCCACTTGTGTGTAGACTCCATAAAGTTAGTAAATCAATTAAAGGGCAAGGTGTATGCTTTTATGATAAACTCCCAAGATGTGATGTACAAAAATTGACCATAAAGACGTTATTAAAAAAATAAAATCTTTATAAAAAGGCCTACTTTAACATTTTGGATTATTTAAATAGGTACCTAATAGAGAAGCTTGGGTTTAAATTGCTTCAACATGATCAAGAATGTTACAATTTAGACGTTATTTATTTTCTTTATTGTTATTTATTCTAAAAGGATGATTAAAAAGAACAACCAGCCTTGTTTCTTGCCTTTCTTTGCTGGATTGGTCGCCATGGAACAGACAATAAAACTGACGTTTCAAAGTGATCATGGTGATTTAATGAATAAAAAGATATTGATTTTTTTTAACTAATAGACGGCTGGATTTATTTTGATAAAATTTGGTATATGACTGAGATTCCTGTCTTCCAATGGAATTACAAAGCTCATAAGATTTTCTTGTACCTACTTAAATTTTATTCTAGTGGTATAAAATATAGTTCTAGTTTGAGTTTACATAGGTACGTATAATTTTAAGTTTGGTCAAACTAGGAACCTGTATAGTTTCAACATGTCTGTCACAAGGGTCTGTATCTGTACTGTTAACTATTAGGTACTGTTTAATCATAATCTCATAAATTAATAAGCTGAAAGTTGGTGTGATAATACGTTTTAGTAGCCTATCATCACCATCATATCGGCGATTGAACGTCCACTGCTGAATATAGGACATCCCCATAGATTTCCATAGTAACCGAAATTGTGCCTTCCGGGCCTACACCCAACGTCGTCTTTCCATGTATTGAGGCGCCATCGTCTCCACTTGAGAACGTTTCTGCCACTTCAGCACGAATCTTTTCTAATTATAGGGTGGGGGGAAATAAGATCTGCACTGATGTCCCGCATAGAGATGTATTGTGCACCCCCCCCCCCCCCCCCCCCTCTCCTAATCTGACCCCAGCCCAACTCCTTAAAGTGGCGGGGTAGGGCTTAGGGTTGGTGGCAGCAGTTTTCCAAAGTCCCCGAGGTCGTTGCTGACGTTGAAGATGACTCGATGAGTTTGTGCAGTCCCGTCTTCAGTCTGGCTTCGTGGGTGGCCGTACAGTGCAATAGCACGTGCTCCACTGTCTCTTCATTTTGTAGATATACCTACCCGACACAGCCCACTATCCGTGGCCCCTGTCTTCAGGAGATGGTGACTTAGTTCGCCTTGTCCTGTGATGATCTCTACCATCATCCGCAAGTCCTCGCGTTTCATCTTTAGCAGTGTGTTGGTTATCTTCCGGTCTTTTATCGAAAACATTTTCTTGTCTGCTTGCAGTCAGTTCTGTGTTCCCAGATTTGAAAATCTGGGAACTCGCCGAGGAGTCCTCGGAGTTTTGTTTCAACCTGTTCCTGATTTCAGCAGCCGGTGGGTTGGGCAGGCTGATATCGTGCGGAGTTGGGTGGAGTTTGGCTCCTTCCCGTGTTAAGGACTCTGCCCTGTCGTTTTCCGGGCATGCATCTTGACTTTTTGCCCATGATATGGCGCGTGACCGTATGGTTTTGGGCTAGTCTTTGGAGAGTGCTGTAGCATTCTGAGACCGATCTTGACCTTGGGTCAGGTCTGCCGAGAGCGCTGATGAGTGCAGCGCGCTGTCTGTTAAAAAGTTAACTCTACGAATCTCCTCATTTCTGATTCGATCTCGTAGAGAAATACCAAAGAGAAACCAAAAGTCAAAAAAGTCCAAATTGTTTATTCATTAAAATCACAAGGATCACTTTGAAACGTCAATTTTACTGTCTGTTCCTTCGCGACCAAGCCAGGAAAGAAAGGCAAGAAAACAAGGCTGGTGGTTTTTTATGATCATTTTAGATTAAATAACAATACAGGCTTAATTTATTATTAAGGCTAAATTGTAGCATTTTGAACGAGTTGGAGCAATTTCAATCCCAAGCTTCTCTATCATCTAAATATTCCGTTATGTTATTCGCTCTCCTGGCTGCGCAGACGAGCGGCGGCATTCGTGACCCTGACGCTGAGCTGCTGGGCGCGCTCAACGATCGTCTTCCGCTTCTTGGAGGAGACTCCGTGCGCGATCTCTGCACAATATTTCCTGTTCTGCATCATGAGTATTTCCAGTTCCTTGACATTGTGGACCAGGACTTTACGGAAGCCATTGGGTAGCATGTGACGGGTCTTCTTGTTTGATCCGTAACCGATGTTGTGCATCAAGAACTGTCCCTTGAAGCGCCTGCGCACTCTGTTGTCAATACCTCTCGGTTTACGCCAGTTCCTCTTGATTTTATCATAGCGATCCGATTGATGGCGGATGAATCTTTTCGTCCTCTTTTTGACGATTGTCGGCCTGTACACAGGTCTGATAGCCATATTGATTATTTCCGGAGAAAAGCGGCAGTGAACCACGCGGTGACACGGCCACACGAAAAGGAGTGAACGAGTTATAGAAGGCTTTTTTATGAAGATTTTGTTTAATTGCGTTTTTAAATTTGTAAATTGTCTATTTTTGTACATCACTTGGGAGTTTATTATAAAAGCGAACATGTTGCCCTATAAACGATTTACTAACTTTATGGAGTCTACAAGTGGCAACAGCGAGTTTATCTTCATTTCTTGTATTAAAATTATGATTATCGCTATTTTTCTTAAACAAATTATTATTTTTGTGAACATACATCAGATTCTTATAGATGTATTGACAAGGGAATGTGAAAATATTTATTTCTTTAAACTGATCGCGTAATGATTCTCTGGGGCGCATATTACAAATTGCACGAACAGCCCTCTTCTGCAGCACAAAAACGGTGTTTATACATATCTGCAGCACTCCCCCACAGCAGTATACAGTATGAAATAATGTTGTGGAAGTAGCTAAAGTAAACTAGTCTAGCTGTGTCTACGTTTGTAAAAACACGCTTCTTTTTGACTGCGTATGCCGCAGCGTTGTCTCTTCGACAACTTATCAATGTGAGGGCCCCATTGAAGCTTATTATCTAGGGTTATACCTAAGAATATGGTGGTGTCCACAAAAGACAAACCACCTCTCCATAGCGCGCTGAGCGACCTTGAGTCTTCTTATGAGGCCCATAATGAGAGGTCACGTTTCTGTGCCATATGTCATCAATTCCCTTGTGGTAACACACCTACGCAGTGAAGCTTAGTAAGCTATGAAATAAAAACTCCCCTAAGAAACAACTTTTGCGGTGTTTTTTTACTTACTCGCTTGTTGTTTAATAAGTCTTTAAATAAAAACCGGCCAAGTGCGAATCGGACTCGTGCACGAAGGGTCTGTACCAGTATCTATAAAAACGGCAAAAAAATATATCGTTATTAAAACCGAGAAAAAATCACTGTTTTTGTATGGGAGCCCCCCCACTAAATATTAATTTTATTTTAATTTAAGTAATTATTTATTTTTAAAGTAAATAATATACCTACTTATGTAAATATTCTGTGAATATTTCAAGCGTCTACCTGGTACCGTTATCAATATCGAGCAAAAACGACAAAAAAAAATCACGTTTGTTGTATGGGAGCCCCCCTTAAATATTTGTTTTATTTTAATTTAATTCTTTATATTTAAAGCGAATATATAACTAAATATTCTGTGAATATTTTAAGCGTTTTTGTATGGGAGCCCCCCCACTAAATATTAATTTTATTTTAAGTAATTATTTATTTTTAAAGTAATCACAGAATATTTACATAAGTAGGTATATACCTACTTATGTAAATATTCTGTGAATATTTCAAGCGTCTACCTGGTGCCGTTATCAATATCGAGCTAAAACAAGCAAAAAAAAATCACGTTTGTTGTATGGGAGCCCCCCTTAAATATTTATTTTATTCTGTTTTTATTATTTGTTGTTATAGCGGCGACAGAAATACGTCATCATACATACATTCATGCCTGGTGACAAGCGGACAGCCAGACAGACAGCGGAGCCTTAGTAATAGGGTCCCGTTTTACCCTTTGGGTACGAAGCCCTAAAACACTTTAAGGTCACTTAGATCACACTAAATCACTTTTTTACTTTTTTAATACAAGAGTCAGCATACGTAGGTAGACGTACTTAGCGTCACGCGTAATCCTAAAAGCATGATATGATATTAGATGTCTCAAGTCATGCCGTCCATTTTACGAAGTTTGTCTTTTACAGTTTGTACCATACCATATGTTCAGACAATCCAAATGTGGAAATTTGCAGACTGTTTAATTTCTAAAAAAACGAATGCCGTGATATTTTTGGAATGAAAGGTCTAAATAAATAGGAAAAACCATTCTCAGATGTAGTATCACTGTGCCTGAAGTCATGTTATTGAAGATGAACACCGTAGGGCCACTCACAATAAGCATCAACAACAAAAAATATTTTTTGATGCGGCGCGCCGTACGCGGGCGTAATCAATGTTAAGCCTTGAAAAAGGTTTCGGTGGCTGACCCACTCGAAAGTGGTACTGCCACCTAGGCGGCATGGCGTGGGTCTATTTTCCAAACATTTTGCTGCGTACTAGAGTCTCAATGCCATTATTTAACTTTGACCACCAGATGTAGGTCTGGCTAACGCTTATGTTTGTACCTACATGGTGCCGCTGGATGTAAGCTTTGTGTTCTTCTGTACACTTCCACCAGAGCTGTGCGAGGTAGGTAAGCGGTGAGTGAGAAAAATAGGATAGCTGGGTTATCCTATCGGTGAGGGTTTGGCACACATCCGTAGCTAGGCAACGTACCACATCTCTGGTGGAAAAGCAGCCACGAGCGCGTGAAACAGCTTTGCGCAATGGCGGACGCGCCAATTCGCGACACACTAAAAAGATACTCATGCAACAACAGCTCAGTGCGATGAAGCCAGTAAGGACGTTGAGATCGTTGGATTCCTTAGCTGAGCAACTGCATATAAAATGTGATGAATTATCCGATTTAAAAGCATCACGCTTTGTAGCCGATGTTATTTGGGCAACATCAATCGGATAGTCTTCCGATTTCACCGCCATGAGTAGTATGTCACATAGCCGTGGTACAGGTAGCGGCCTCATGGGAAGAGCATGCCCTATCTGTGGTCCTGGCGTATAAGAAATGTCATAACTGTAAGAAGTAAGTAGCAGGTTCGTTCTTATAAGACGAGGTGATGATAACGTATGGTATAGGTCTTTTCGAATCGAAAAATCTTAATCTTTGCCTTAGCGTGTCAATAGTTCTACGTTTTTTAGGGTTCCGTACCACAAAAGGAAAAAAGGAACCCTACGATTACTTCGTTGTCCGCCTGCCTGTCTATGTCAAGACCCTTTTTCTCAGGAATGCGTGAACTAGATGGCTCTGCTAAATTAGTCGCTGTTCTAACTAAGTGACGTAACCGACATTTGAGAAAATATTACTGTCGTAAGTGTACTTAGGACACTTCGAATGATTTATAATTTTAAGATATGTAGATACGTCAAATATACATCTAGACATAGGTACAAGATACAGATACGCCGATTTGACAGATCGGTTCGTCTTCAGAAGTAGATAAAAGTAACAATACAAATGTCAGTTACACCACAATGTCTGTTACGTCACTTAGTCAGAACAGCGACGAATTTACATAAATCTAGGTAGGTATTAGATACGGCACCCTCGGCATACCAGTCTTTTGCAATATGAGAATTTTTCCTCTTGTTTCAGCATAACACATTTTTTCCCTTTTTACCCTAAAAACTCTTGAGCTCACCTTAAAATCACGTTTCCTTTGTTAAAAAGTTGGAAGTTCGCTTAATTGTTTGATTGTATTAATTACCACAGATTTGGTTACATATTTCAAAATGCTCTGCCGGTGGTTGTATGACCAAGAAAAGGTTTGGCGAGTCGCTAAAATCACAGTTGCTTCGTGGACCTTCCGGAGATCACTTCTCTGTCAGGAATACTTTCAAAAAGTAGCTACTTGAAATTAAAAGTATTTATCTTTCAGGTATTGATATGGATAACATGGACGATTCGGAGGCAAATGCGAAGGTTTCGGACTCTGCTTACTCGAACAGCTGCAGCAACAGCCAGTCAAGAAGAAGGTTAGTACCTACATTTTTATGACCACCCTTTGTTTAATGAAAGTTGGATAGTGGGATTTTTATCTATCTATTAAACTAGTGGATCAACTTTGACTATCAAAATAGTGCCACGAAATGAATAACCAACTGACTTGACCATTCAAATTACAGGTAACAGGAGTTCATGTTATGTGGTTACACTTTTTTGGGGTACAAATTGCAGTTATTCTGGATTTCAGACTTTTGTAGCGTAAGTGACACAAATATAGGATTTGTGTCACTTAAGCTACACGCATACCAAATTACAGCATTGTAGGGTCACTGGTGTACCCTGTGAATTTTGTCAAAGTTTAGTTTTTATTATGGCCAATAACTCAAAAACTATAAAGAATTTACGAAAAATAAAAACGAAGTCTAAATTTACTAATGAATACCTTTCATTTGACGTCCCACTTGACCTAATAGTCTCATTTTCATTATTTTTTACCCCTCTTGAACCCCAATGTCTCAACAACCCCCCCAACATTTTTAGCTCATTTAGTCACACCAAAACTGTGCCATCACTAAGTACTTACCTATGTATTAAATTTCACGATGATCGGACCAACGCTTCGAAAGTAATCCTCGGACAAACAAACATACATACATACAACGCCGATTTGCCCAAGTTCATTGGGAGATCTCGCTTCGCTCTATCAATAAAAATGCAATGGTGTTCACTGGTAAGCGCATCACTTCAGATGGGCTAGAGGCTAGATGGCTTTCAAATTAAGTCATAAAATATTTCAATTACAAAATTGTCCACACGTCTGTAGGCCGATCAGTCTATGTTCATTCTGGACAGACGCAACTCGCACTCGCACGTTAACGATTAAAAATATACGAAACGTAACTCTCTCTCTTTCTATCTTCACTAACTTATATCTCCCTCTCAACTTCCGTTCGCACTTTTCGTAACTCATTCACCAGCTTACTCCCCAAGTAAAGCATGCGTAAAGTTTTACTTCAAAAAAGAAGCAAGCGCAGCATCTACCAGCCCACCCTCTTTAAGATAAAAAGGGTCGCAATGATAGTGACAACAAATTTTTCAGCCTGCTCTTTCTAGGTTGAGTCTCACTAGTCTCTTAAAATTAACGGTATGTATTTTTACACCATAGAACAACGTCCGCAAAGACGCTGGTAACAACTCAGATTTTTTTATGACTCATCATTGCGCCTATATCTGACATGAAGAGGGTGGGCTGGCGTTACTACGGCTAGCATTTTGTATGGCTCACCATTGCGATAATATTACGAGTAAACGTAAAGGGTAGTAGACTGCATGACGACGTTTATGTAGCTGATTTTTTTTTACCTGATTTAGGGGATAAAAAGTAGCAGGTTAATAGTAGTAAGTTAATTCTGTTTAAAATCTACGTACATACCAAATTTCATCAAAATCGGTTCAGCCGTTTCAGCGTGATTGAGTAACAAATAAACAAACATCCTCACTTAACATCATGACATAAATTAATGCGATATGTTGTGATAAATTAGTACTCATTTAGTAGTGTAACGCGTACGAAGTTGCGGGCAACAGCTAGTATATTATAGATGCGAAAGTAACTCTTGTTTATTTGAACGGATCGTAATGAAATTTGGCAAGAAGATAGATTATAATATCCTCGAGGAGGAGTGCATAGACAATTTGTTGTTATAAAAATAATCTTGAAGGGGGTGAAATAGGGGTTGAAAGTTTGTATGGGCAATCCATAATTCCTTAAGTTAGGGATCTATAAATTTATATTTATAGGCTTTTGGTGAGAAATAAAGAAATACGTGTTTTTAACTAAGTTTATTTCACATAATGATTAATGAACATACATACAAAACTGTCATAAAATGCGCATCCTCTGGTACATACATATGTAGATTATCATCTGGATTGAAACTAAGGCGAACTTGTACAATAATAAGGTGGCGAAAGCTTGTATGAATATTTCCTTGTAATGGCAAATCATACTATAAAGTCAATTCATGACATCATGCAATGCTTAAGTTTTTACTATATTATTTAGTTTTTCCTGTAAAGGCTGTCCTGTAACAGCTGAACTAGTTAGAAAACCATAGCTAGGCTTGACTACTTTTAATCTGGTACTGCACAAGCGAATTCTTTGGTAAACGCTAAGCGAACTTGTAGTTTTCAAATCGTCTAACCCATGTGTTATCTATATCATCCTTATCTTAACTTGTAATACTCATTCTGCATGTCATTATTTGTTCGCTTGTTTTTAATTACCTCAATTATAAATGCTCACGGGAAATATATTAAAGATCCATTAAAATTAACATTATTTTTCTTTTCAGCCACAGTTCGAAATCTACGCATTCTGGCAGTAACTGCAGTATAAGTAGTGGCTATGGCGGTAAACCATCTACTTCTGGCAGCAGGTAAGTTTAATCATAATAAAAGCGTCTTAAAATCAGATGAGTATAGAAGTTATCGAGTATCTTGAATCAAATCGGCCGAACGTTAGGTCGGCGAAGTATCATCTGTAAATGGTAATAATAACTTGCCTATAATGGTAGGTTATAGAGCTCATAACGACACTAAAAGTCATAATCAAAACGATGGAATAGTAGTTTATGCTAGAAACTCATTATATAATATATCTGTAGAAGAATTGGATAATCTTGGACTGCACCTGTTTGTTGGTAAAAATTGGAGCAAGTATTGCTATTTTAGCTGTGTACATATCACCCTCATTTAATAATATAGATTCTTTTCTTGACTCTCTGCACTCCCATTTTTAAACGCTATCGTCATTTAAAAATATTGCTATAGTAGGCGACATTCATATTAATATCCGCCCAGAGTTTTATGACGGGACGGCTCAGGAGTACTTAAACCGCTGCTCTCTCAGCGGCTACACATCAAAGTGTCTCCTGTTTGTGGCTCAAAACTGACTTGCCGGCAATCACTAGTGACAAATTCCTCGGTTACCGACCACAAGGCCGCTTTACTAACACTCAGCCTAAAACTGCCCAAACCCAAACATGCAAAATCAACTTCTAAATTAGATCATAGTAAATTAGAAGACGATTTAAGTAATATTGACCTCGATCTATTTAAAATTCAGCTGACGCAGAAACATGTATGACACACTCAATAAACAACATACAGCAAGTTCTATAAAAAACTAGAAGCATAAAAATTTGTAAAAAAATATAAACATTAAGCCCTGGATTACCCCGGGGCTCCTCCGTTGCATGAGACATCGAGAAGCTTCATATGGATGTCAAAAGTTGCCAAAATAATATAACAATACAAACAACTTACAAGAGGTACAGAAACTTCTGTAACAGAATCCTTAAAAAAATTATGTGTGACCACGTAAAAATGCTATTAGATAAGGCTGATAAAGATAACAAAAAAATTTGGAAAACCATAAAAAACGTTATTTTTACATCAAAACAACGTGAATCATCTTCGAATTTATTAAAATCACATCCCTCCCCGCTTGTAGCTGGCTAACAATTCTAACGACTTTTTTTGTTAACATTGGTCGAAAGCTAGCACAAAAGGTTCCAAACTTGTCCTCGGCGCCTACTATAGACAACCTACTGACACAGATGTTTAGACGAGGGAATCTTTCCAAAATGTCTTAAAAAGGCGGTGGTCATTCCCGTTCATAAGTCAGGGAGCAAAACAGAAATTTCAAATTACAGACCAATATCTATACCATCTTCAGCTTCTAAAATATTTTCCGGTAGTGGCAGGAACAGCGGCAGTGGCTGAGTGTAAATGTGGTTTTAGAAAAAATAATAAACAATAGGTTAGTTACTAGTTACTTACTTAGAAAGTTAATCACTCTTATCTAACACTCAATTTGGGTTTAGGCCTAAACTGTCTACCTCTGACGCTGTACACCAGCTCACTGATTTTATAGGGAAGGAACTTGACAACGGTTATATGACAATAAGCATATTTTTAGACCTAGCAAAAGCCTTCGACACCGTTTCTATCCCTACATTACTCAACAAGTTGTAAAACATAAGCATACGAGGTAATCAGCGTAAGCTGTTTACCAGCTATTAGAGCAGTCGTAGTCAATGCGTCAAAATAGACAATGTCATCAGCTCAGATCTGGGAAATACTACTTTCGGCCTGCTCCAAGGAAGTATTTTATCAAGTACCTTATTTTCAATATACGTTAATTAACTATGCAACTTTCAACTAGACCACGGATTTTTTTTATCCTATGCTGATGACACTGCTCTACTTTTCTCAGCTGATACGGAATCGAAAGTGCATGAACTTGCACAACGCGGCTTCAATACTGTAAACAAATGGCTCCAAGCTCACCTAACCCTTACTACTACAAACCCTTAATGCTGATAAAACAGAATGCTTAAAATTTCCTATGCGGAAATCAAACATATTTTTGCACATCAATGCAATTGTCCTATAAACGGTAACTTTTGTAACTGCCCTGTCATCTCATTTACTAATAATATTATGTACCTTGGCCTTATAATAGATGAAAATCTCTCGTTCAAAAACATGTTGAAACTTTAAGTAATAGAATACGAAAATTAAGTTACGCTGTATTGCAGATTCAAAGCTAGTTATGCAAGTATATCTTGCTTTATGTCAGTCAATTATAACCTACTGTCCAACGTCTCGGGGAGGAGCGTGTAAAACTTTTTATTAGCCGCAGAAAGGGCGCAAAGAGCAATCCTTAAAGTGTCCACTTTTTGTCCCTTTCTCTATCCAACCAACTTATTATATAAGTCATGTAAAGTTCTAACAGTTAGGCTGCTATTTATACTAAACATAGTTCTAATCCAACACAGAGCACTTCCGCCTTATAGCACTGAAAGTACTAACAAAATACGAAAATATATCATCCGCACTTACTCACTAATCTCAATATTATGTAGTTACAGTACCTACTAGATTTCATAAATACCTTAGTTATTTTAATCATAAAGTAAGTTACCTGGAAATTAATGATAATCTAATCATAATCTTACGGCTTCATCAGTACATTGTAAAATCAGTACCCGTTTTTACTTTTAGTTTTAACCTTGAAGTTTTTAAGTTATTATCCAGAATAATTGCGGAACTTCGATGAAATTCACAGGGTACACCAGTAATCCCACAGTGCTGTAATTTGGTATGCATGTAGCTGTATTGAAACAAATGTAGGGAAAATCTGAAATCCAGAATTACTGCAATTTATACACAAAAAAAGAGTAACCAATTAACATGAACTCCCGTAACTTGTAGATTTGAATAAATCTTTAGGTCAAGTTTGTTGGTTATTTATTTCGTGGCAATATTTTATTAGTCAAAGATTACAAATAATATTTTTTTTTGTTTTTATGGGAGACTCGATTTCGTGTCGAACCACTAATTTATTTATTTGTTTGTTGGTCACTCAATCACGTTGTTACGGCTGAACTGATTTCGATGAAATTTAGTGTGTATGTAAATTGTAACCTGGATTAACACATAAGCTACTTTTCTTCCAGTAAAAAATGTCAAGTTGCAACAGCGTGTTTAGCTTTATTTCTAGGTTACCTACACATTTAGTAGTGTAACGCGTACGAAGTCGCGGACAACAGCTAGTGGACGATAAATCGATTAATATTTATTTAGATTCGAATTTTAGTAAACTAGATTTTATAATTTAATAGATTTGGCCTAGTTGATTTGGAAATCTCGTTTCGCTCGATCAATAAACAAACATCCAAGCTTTCGCATTTATAAAATTAGTGTGATTTTTGAGTTAATATACATATTAATCCGAATATATTATAAGAATGTAAGAAGGTGGTGAACATAACTCGATTGTTTGTGTGGGGGACATTTTCAATCTTTCGAAGCGACCGACGACGGTAGGCAGCGCTGGCTAAGAATAGATCGAGAATTTCAGCTTTATTTGCAACTTAAATCAAGTTCTTTTCCTTCTCCTAAACACCTCCGTTACACTTGTCCATTAAATCTTAATGTAACACAGTATCTATTATTTCGGCAGTAACAAACTTGAGCAGACGTCGAAAAAGGAGAAGGTTGCAAAGAAAAAGAAACAGGCGCAGTCTCAAATAGAAGATATAGCTGCGTTGGAGCCCGTGGTGGCGGAATCTACGGCTTCAGAGCCCATCCCTCTTCCTGATGTACCTAAAGAAAATCCAAATGATGGTGGGTTTAGATTCTCTGAATCTTTTAATAGACTAATAATAACGATGCACCTAAAAATTACTGGGATTTGTATATTGTTGGATAGATGATTTTTGTTTGTCCACAAAGAATCATAACGACAGATTTTTTCGCAATATGTAACTAGTACCTATCAGTAGATAACTTTTAGAAAAATGCCTCGTCTTGATTGATAACATTACCGTGTCACTGTCCTCTGAATTTCATACAGAAATGTTTTTTTTTAATTACTGCAAGATCCTTTTGATGACCATAAAAAAAACATTTTTTAGAGTTCGCGGGACCAAAATGGTAACAAGGGAAGTCTGTTGCGACTTTGTCCGTCTGTCCGTCCGTCCGTCTGTCGATGAAAGCTTGTAATGTTTATTACCGGAATGCGCAGAAGGAGAGTAATGTTTTTAGGGTGTTCGTATATTATTATATATGTATAATAATATGTCTCTGAATATGTGTGTATTTATTTGGCGCTGGCGCCGCTTTGATTTTGGACTGCTTTTAAAGTCAACGATCGATAGAATGTAAATCTAATTCTAATAATTCGTTAAAAGTCTTGATAAAAACTGTTGCATTGCGATTATAGTAGCTCCATAGAACAAGAACAGATGTTAAGTTTAGTAAAACGAGCATTAACTTGTTACGAGATCCTCTTACGCGCACGTCTGTGTGCGTGTGCTTGTTTTCGCTTCGTGTAAGTACTAAGCATAACCTCTGTTCCTATTTATTTTGTGGTAGCTCGTATCCATGCGAGCGTGTCATCCTACGCAAGGCTTCATATCAAGCTATATATATCCAGGATAGCTGACCTCGCATTGTGTAAGCTTTCCGTAAAATTAGAGATCAGCTTATACTGGAATTGTATAGATCGATGTGTAGCCATTTGTAGCCGTGTATGTAGCACGCCATTTGAAATGTTTCTAACAAGAAAACATGGCAGTATAATATCGATTTATGATTCACGATTATTTTTATAGTGTCCGATCAATGGTGATAGATAACGGAAAATAATAATTGTGTAGGTACAGTTTAATTGACTTCACTTGTTATCTAAGGATATCTGTTATTTGTGTGATGTAATAAGCCCATCGATATATCTTTTCGGTGATCTTATATTTAAAATGAAACACCCTTAATTTTTTTAAACATTTTATTAAACATGCACTCTTCAGAACATTTAGAATTAGATACTTCTATTTTGAATATAATAACTTATTATACCTAGTCAGGTCATAAATTCTGTCACATGTTTAATATAAAATAATTGAAACAAGTTTATTCATTATGTAACCATTTATATACCAAAATGAACTTAACAAAACATAGATTCTTATGACACTAAAGTTTAATCAAAATGACCTCCGTGATTTTGAATACCGGCCTTCAATCTGCGCGGCCAGTCGTCTATCGCAGCACGAACGAGGTCCATGTCAATATCGGCGGCTGCCTTAATCAAGGATGACTTGAGTGACTCCAAATTGGGATGAGGCTTTCAGCACGCCTTTTCCTCCAAGTGTTGCCATATCTTGTAATCTAACGGATTCAAATCTGAGGAGGAGGGCCAGTCTTCGTGCCGGATGAAGTCGATTTCACGCGCCGCCAGCCAGTCTTGTGTGCTCTTCGCTCTATGAGCTGGCGCCGAATCTTGTTGGAAAACCCAGTGCCTGTTATTGAACGTGGTATGAGAAACAGGTTCCACAAGGTTCGTCAGGACTGTATTTTGATACACAACTGCATTCGTTTTTACACCTTTTCACAAAAATGTACCTCTGTTAAGCCCCAATAAGAAACTCCCAACCATACCATGAGCGAGGATGGAAAATGACCTCGTTGGACACGCGGAATACAGTTGCTCGCTTCTTCACTTCTGTGTGCGTACACCTTATCATTTTGTTTGTTGTAGCTTTCTTCTACGGTAAAATTTTTTTCATCCGAATAAAGAATTTCCCGATATTTTTTTCCCGCGTACCGCTTCAACAAAGCGCGGCATCTCGTCTAATGGACCTGAGACTGAAAGTCTCAGGTCCATTAGACGAGCATTCAAACGATGTCCTGTTTTTCTTCGATATGCCCATGTCTTCATTTAACACCCTTTTCACCGTGGTTCTGCTTAACCCCATCTGAAGGGCCAACAGTTTCTGCTTACGTTTGGTATTTCTTTGAATTCGCGCCTTCACAGCTTTTATCACTGCTGGGGTCCTAACAGACCGAGGGCGACCACTACACTAGAGTCTTCATTGTATCGTTTGATGGTGCGATAAACGAATCTTTTGGTTATATTCAAATTTTTCAGTATGTCAAAAATTTGAATTGGCGCGTAACCGCAACGATGCAACGTAATAACTGCAACACGGTCTTCTTTAAGCGTCCACTCCATATTTAAAAATGAGTAAAATTCAAAAAAGTATACATTTTTATTTCCATGAACAATTCGAAATTCGAATTCTATAAACTTTTTTGTGGCCAGCATTCTAAAAGAAAAGTTTTTACTGTGTGACAATACTTATGACCTGACTAGGTACTACTTGTACGTAGTACTTCTATTATTTCTTGGTGATACTACTAGCTGAGCGTATGTACCTACCGTTGACATTAATAATTAAAGATGGTATAAAGGTAGGTTCAATATGAACTCTTAGATTAATCATTCTAATATAAAGTTTATAGTCAAATTAATAACATCTTTAACATACTGCAAACGATATTAGAGAATGGCTGATATATTATACTATTTACCGGTTTCATTCAAATATAAATACCTAAGTATAAACCTTCGAACTGATATCATAGGTCGATGTAGTTTTTATAATATTTGTTAATTTAAATTTTAAAAACTGGCAACTTACTTTTTCAAAAATGCAATCTGGTTAATTTTTAACACTACATTAATAATTTTATTCAAACACTGTTCAGCTTTTCCAAAAATGTCAGTTTCTACGAAGTTTAAACAAATAAGTCAGTTGTAAATTGTGATTGAAGAAATGTCTTTTAAGTTGACAGCTTCTGAAAAGAAAAATGCTGAGCCCTAAGAAAATTCTAAAGTAGGTACTTGGTACATTAGATCAGCCATTCCCAACTGGCTTTTGCCAAAGTGAAAACTTACACTAATGTCATATCTTGTTCAAATAATTGTACCTACTTGGCCTCACCATTTGTTTTAAAGCCGACAAACTGCCACAAAGCACATTAAACCAAATTTTACGTTTACAGAAGTGTTCGAGTTTATGAATCTTCTCAGCCAGTTGTTTAAATACTCTCTGGTTATGTTATTCTTAGGCATCTCTGAGGTAGTACTCGTTTGAAGGTAATGTATTAGACAGAGAGTTAAATGCATGGTATGTACACCTTCCCAGTTATTTAATTTCAAATATTATGATAATCTTTGGGGATATCGATGTGGTGGTCTATGTTTCATTTTCAGATTTATATTTGTAAGGAATTTTGGCTCATTCGTTCATGTTTATATTCGATTCACCATTTTTCTTGTGCAGTTGTCGAGGCACCGTTGCCGCCGCTTGCTCTGCCGGAAAAGGCAGTTGAAAACATGGATGTTTCGGCATCTGACCTCACAACTATCAATGACGAGGTAAATATTACAATTATACTGCAAAGCTTTTCAAAGCCAGAAATGCGCGTGGTGTTTCTTGCCGTTAGTAAAATATGTCATTATATTGAAAATCCAATATCCAAATATCCATTCGTTAAAAATAAACTTATCTATTTTAAAACAAACAAATAGAAGGAAAGATTTTAGTGGCCAAACTAAGTTTTTGTGAAATTAACTGGTTATCATCGATTCAATGTTTTATGTCGATTCAATATCGATACATCGAGTATATCTTTAGCTTTTCTGTGATAATATTTTAGCCTGTAGCCATTTGGCAGATTATTTTAAATTAATTGATAATTATTATGACCATAACGTACATGTTTTACAATCAGCTGCAATTAAAAGCGCTCGTTCAGTGAAGGGAAAACGTCGACCTAAGGTTATTGGCTGGAACTAAAACGTCAGAGACAGTCACCAAATCGCTTGGCTGCATTTTGGCTATTGGATGGTGGCAGGCAAACCGTCTGAAGGTGAATTATTCAATAAAATGCGAGATAGTCGTTCGGAATTTAAAAATAAATTAAAATTGTGTATGAAAAACGAGGAAAATATAAAAATGAATATATTAGCAACACATAGAAGGGACAAAAACTTTTCTAAATTTTGGAATACTACTAAAAAACTTCAATACAAGCAAAATTTACCTGTTTCAATAGACGGTT